>CM062823.1:34338258-34737123 GCA_031772345.1 Himalopsyche anomala
TATAAGATATTTAATATTAAATTAAACAATTATTTTAATTTTGAATCATTCAAATTATGTACAGTCCCACAGATGTTGTCACTAACGACCCGGGTTTCGCCTTTCATAATTTGTGTGTACATTTTGGTGTACATAATTTGAATTTTGAACATTTGAATTTTGAACATAACATGAATTTTGAACAAATTTGGGTGTACATAATTTGAATGATTCAAATTTAATATTGAAATTCCACCAAGCACCTTCAGTCGAAATCTTAAATAATTTTAATATTTAAAATGTCAAAATTTACGGAATATTCTATACCCGGTGTATTCTATGTACGAAATTTTCTTGTTCGGAAGAATTTGTTCACCATTATTCGTCTGTTAAAAGGAAAATGACGTAACCCACAGTTTTTTCAAAACAGCTTTTTATCGATAATCACAATTTATACAACCTGATACACACGATCTATCAAAATAATGTAAGCTGAAAATGTCAAATTGGTGTCTTAATTTAGTTTTTAAGTTTGGAAAAAGAGGGGCAGGAAAAATTACTTTTAAAAAAGTTGAATTAATATCAGATAAAGTCAATTAAAACCCAGTTTATCAGTCTCTACGGTCGTCAGCCTTGTGTATATTTTATAATTTGCTTTTGGTCTAAAATCATCAAAAAATGTTTTTTGTGTCTCCTGTAAAATTTGTTATGTGTGAGTATTGAGTACGTCCTTTTTCATTTCCACATTCGATGTGCTTCTAGCAAACTCCACATTTTTTCACGCCTATTTTCACTTGTATTGCCTTATCAATGTGTCACAAATTATTGAAAATTACAATTCGTATTATTTCGGGATTATCTATAATTCTATAGGATATCCTCTGCGGTTAGAATATTATCAGTTGCGGACAGTGACATTTGCATTGCGTTAAAACACCTAATGTGGGCTTGTTGTACACAAATAATGATCAGTTTTTATTTAATTCTCTCATGGCACAATAGTACATTCTAGAGAAATTGGTTTTACACATTAAAGTACACAAACCACATTTTTTGTCTTTGAAGTAGTTATTGTTTCAAATTTCGTAAACCATACATGCTATATTTAAATAATATTGTTGGAATTGATACAAAAAATGTGTTTAATTAAAAAAAAAAAAACTTAAAATTTCATCATATTTTATCAAATTAGTATTATTTTCCATGTGTCAATGGGAAGAATTAAGAATTTCAAAAACTGTTATTGATCATTTAATTACCAGTATTTAACGATTCTTTCTATCTTTCTGCATATAGTATTGTAGTGATATAAAACGACTCGTTGTTTCATTAATTAATAGATGAACATCAATTATTATTAATTTAATTGATATTTCATTACCACGATTCCCTATACGAGATCTCCACATATTAATACAGTGAAAATTATAATGTAATTTGCATTGTTGACGGCTTTTTTGTTAGTTGGCCGAAATTTATTATACATTTCGACGACTTTGTTGCTGTAAGAATTTGACCTTTCATTATGAACGTTAATATCGTCAACGTAGAGTGCAAAGCACGTAATTCCATAAATGCCGAAACTCGCCGACAAAACTCCAATATACGAAGAATATTAATCTCCAATTACTGCTTATATGACGAAAAAGAATAATTTGGACATTTTATTATTAGATACACGTAAATACAACAATGGTGTTGTTTATGAATTTTTGAATGAATTTTATTATTAACATGTCATTTTTAGACTTTAAAAGCTTGTGTGCTGTATTTTTTTTTTCAACGATGGTGTTGGGACAATCATAGGGGCTGGCTGGTAATGGAAGAAATTCAAACCTACGAGAATTGCTCGTTATTCAGCTATGTTTCTTAGTTTGTCAGAACTAGGATGAACATTTAATTGATTTCTTTTTCGCTTATCGCTCTCCTTACGGTCCTTTTTTGGGATAGATTGTCTGATAATGCTTTTCAAAGAGGCGAAACACGGGACACAAACAGTGGAAGATTAAAGTTATTAAAATTATTTTTATATTACTTATTGCGTCTTCTTTTATTAATTTTTTTCACGATTTTCTATACCACAATATTATTCAGGGAACCAATCTTCAATTTTGTCAATGTATACTATCAATTTTATACTCGGTTTCTTTCTGAAACGTATCAACCGTGTACAAAAAGAGTTGAGTGGGGAGCCAGAATCCAAGGTTTTCTTATCATAATTATGGAATTAGTTGTTTTGCATGTTTGCTCTTCAAATAGTGTGGAAACAACCGGAATACGAACCCACCGCACGGACGTCCGTTCACCCGACGTGTTATCGCCTCTGATTTCCTCTGACATCATTATGTACTATCTGCCGTGAGTGGTTGTGGTATAAGGTTGAAATTACTTTGGCGGATGTGACATCAACCCTTTGTGACAATGGTCCAACATACGTGCTGTACTAAGCACAAAGAAAATTTCTACGTTATAGTCATTTTAGAAAAAAAAATACTAAAAGTTATGTATTATTTTATTTTTATTATCCATATCCGCTAATGGAGGTATCTAAACAGAAGTTTTTTTTTATACTAGAACTGTTTGTTACTCAGTCGTTCAACCTCACTTTTTCAAAGTGAGTAGTAGGAAAAGAAGGATAAGGCTAGAACAGGACTAGTGGTTGACTAATCGCTATTGCTGCACCCAGTTATTAAAGGATCAGAAGGATGGGAGGAGAGGAAATAATGTGGGTTTACATCACAAACACCCAGTCTTCGATCACAACTTTGAATTGATCAATTCTCTATTATTGTAGGTATTAAACAATAATACTTAACAATGACTCGTTTATTTATTATATTATACAATTTTATATCGTTTGTAAATACAGGTGTCTGAGTCGCGGCTTTTTTCACGACTCCACAGCAGTGGAGTTAATTATTTATTTATATTTTTTGTTATCGCCTGGTCAGATAATATCTTTGCATTAGCTATAATGCCAAATATTTTTATGTAAATTAAAACAAATCTTATTAAATACTATGTACTCATTTTCTTGTTCTGATATTTAATTCTAGCCAAATTATCGAAATCTTCAATTGATAATCGACATCGGTTAATTATGTTTATTAAAATTAAAAACAAATAAAATGTGAATAGTTGTAAATATTGGAGTGCGCTTGAGTTTTCAAATTGCTAGAGGAAACATTGGATACGACTGATTTTCACCAAAAGTATTTGAGTAAATGAAATCATTAAACAATCAAAATACTAAACAAATTTATAGAAACCGATTAGATTCTTGTCTTTACCTGTTCCTTCTATTTATGCGATTAACCGTCTATGAAGTCGTAAGATAATTCACTTTTTAGTCAGCTATTATTCAAAGTTAATTTTAAACTGCATAAAATGACATGGCAAAATAACTCTCTCACCATATTCAAGAAAAGAAAATTCAATCATCATGTTGATTTATCGGCATAGATTTATAGATGTGGACAACGTGTGCTTAAATTATTTCGTATCTTATTTCCTGAGACAGAAGAGTAGACATTACTTACAACCATGTCTAAAATGTCAAATTTAAAAACAAAAAAAATGTTTAATTGATATTGACTTTATTGGAACATAAACCAAAACCGGACTGATCGCTAGGGCGTTCACCAACTAAATTATAATTTTAGTTTGTTAAACTAGAAAGGGCGCCGTAAGAAAATGAGCGATGTTTAAAATTCTCAAGTTTTTGTTGCGTTCAATTATATTCCTAATTTGTATGCTTGTAACCTGCCTCTCTGTACGCCTCAGCTAAATCAGGAATCGAAATTCACATGTGAATCCCCGTTCTGTTTATTTTACTTGCCGCAGGAATGAAAATAAACCATAAGAACAGATTATCTCCGACCGACGAAAGCCAGTTTATTAACTAACTAAGACTAGCAGATGTCTAAACAAAATAATTATTACTGCCGCGTCTCGTCGACATGCCGACATGTCTATTATATTATACCTATAACGGGCAATTAACCGATTACCAACCCAAGCCTGCGACTTAGTAAATGGAAGGTTTGCTCGTCACGCGAAAGCATTTCGTGTTTGACGTATTATTACCCTTATTCTTACGTCCTTGTCCTCCAAACGGATCTTGAAACAGCTCTTATTCCTGGTAAGTGCAACAATTAACTGAATCGGTAAGTTTCGTCACTAGGTCATTCCGATGTCTTTCTCTGCGTTGCCTCTCCTGAAAACCATCTAAAACCACCAGATATTCCGGTGCACGAAATGCAATACGCCTAGATAAAATGGAGCGTGCGTCTTAGACTCACTGTCGGCAGCAGCTTCATATACTTACGGACAGAGGAAAGTAATAATTATTTTCAATGGATTCGTTAACAACTTTATGGGAAATCTTTATTTAGTTTGTAATTTAAGTGATATCTTTCTTATTCCATTGGTTGAATAAAACCAACAGAACAGAGTAGAATATGAACTCAAAAAAATTAAATATTAATAAGTGTAATTTATTTTCTTGGTGAAGTGATGTTGTAAGTTATTATGAATACAAATTGTACGTAGCATATTAAATTTACACACCAGAATTGGGTTTACCTTGTTAAAAGCATGCTTATTAACATTGTTGATATCTGAATTAATTATCTTATAAATCTTTTTGATAAGCATTTTATTTTGTAATATAAACAATATATTTGGCTTTATACAGCTACAGTCAACACGCCAAATATTTTTTAATATGAAAATCATACGAGTATTTTATTCGTCACTTGAGATCAACTATGACAAATCACAAACTCCCAAGTCTAAGATCTCAAATATAAATTTGATATTGGCCTTACTGGGATTTGAATCTAGGACCTGCTAATCGGTAGGGCAAAGCTGTTTGACCTTACCAAGTAGATAATAGATAGCGACATTTATCACTGAGAAATAATAGAAGCAAATACACAGTTAATATCGTACAATATGGAATGTTTACTGCAAATTCGTATTATGTTTCGTAGATTGTCACTTGACAAATGTCATAAATAAGTAATACCAGGCCAGCGAAGGTATGCTCCATATAGGAAAGAAGCATGATTTAGAAAAATAGATAATTTTATTTATTCCTCCCTTGGTGTATTATTTATTCTAAATAGCCTGCCTAGTTGAGAGCGGTCGGCGTACATAGGTAGAGTGGGGCTCTCAATATCTCCGATCGGCCTCTTCGCCGATGATGCGTTTAACAACAATAATGACTTTATAAAGTTGGATGAATAATACATAAATAAATAAATAAAATAATGGGGCTGCATCGTAATTATACGGCCCGAGCCGTAAGCGGGCAGGATTGAGCCGTAAGGTTTTTTTGGGGCCGGTTCTCCGGCTGTCCGTCTGCCTCTCAGCCCGAATGTGCTCCGTCTCGATTCGAACTAAAAAAGCAGGGGCTTGATAAACGGGCCGTCGAACATTTTTGATACATCAATGTGTATTATGTACATATCGGCTTGAGAAACAAAGGCGGCAGTTTTTATAAATTATTTTTTTAAATGATAAAACGTCTAAAAAAAATAATGTTGTATATTCTTGTCGGCATTACTACTTTAAATTAATTTGCATTGTTTTGTGAAATCCGCTGAATAACTGCCGTGTTTGCTGTACATGACTTTTCTTTCAAATTCGATTTTTAACGTTAAAAAAAATATTCTTTGGACCTTTAACCTTTTTAGTTACCTATTTAAATATATAAATATTATATTGGGAAGCTGGGTTATTGGTCAGACGGCTTTGATTACCTGTACGGACAGTTCCATAAATTATATTTATAGATTATATTTATAGATATTCGATTTATAGATTTCTGTTCAAAGGCTGTCTGGAATTCCTTCTCAACCCATTCTATTCTAAAAACAGAGTTTAATGAGAAAGATAATTTTACCACTAGTCTTGTCCTAGTCATACTCTCCGAAAAAGAGAAGTTGAACAACCGAATAACAAAACAGTTCTCGTAGAAAAAATATGTGGAGAAAACAAATCATTTGATCAAATATGTTTTGTTTTCGATTTTGCTTATATTTTACTATATACTTGTATGCATATTTGTGTATTGTTCCATATTTCTAAGAGCAGCGTTTGACAGCATGTGGTAAAGCATTAATCATTATTCCATCACTATACTTTATATAAAAATTGACGTTAAAAGATTTTTTTTTATACATGCTGTCTCACTTCTATCTTACTCAACAAGTGATATAATAAAGTTATCAATTATTCATTTTTATGGTAAATGAATTTTAATATGACATCTGATGAATTCAATAATAAATTGAAATACGTGAAATTATGATACTTGCTTTATTTGCATATAACTAGATTTACCAGAAAAACGCACCACAGTTACCTAGACGCCACGCCGTTTGCATACTGGCAGAATGCGATATGTCAAAAACCGGCTGTTTTGAGTTATGAATGCAGATAAGTTTAGCCATATTCTGTGTATTTTAACATTATTCGAACCTAATATACAACAAGTCAATTTTGAATGAAGCTTTATTTCGCAACATAAAAACTATAAATAAAATAAAATGTTTAAATTTTTCAAATCGAAATTGTTAATCTTTATCGAATTTCATAATTTCTTTACAACCATAAGTAATGGTTAAGTGCATAAATAGATATTTTAAAATTTCACGAATATTTCAAAACAAGGTTTCTCGACTTATTTCTGCCAGTATGCCGACGATATATAAATACAAAATGTATTTGCGGATAAATAAAGCCATCGTACCACTGTTTAACTCACCTGGTTGTTGTATCCAGTTGTATCCCAAAGGGGACAGGGGTGGGGATTTAAACGAAGCCGTAAAACCGGATCTAGAATATTCTGTCCGCCCCGTCGTACAATTATATCTATCTCTCTTCTTCTCAATCTCAGTCGCAGGACACCAGTGTGTCGCGAATTTATTATGGCCCGCTACGTCGATTAATAATAAAACGGTATGTCATAAACCAGAGCCGCCATAAAACTGTTCAAATTCATAAACTATGGTATCTTCGAATAGTGGGTAACGGGATTTCATTGTGGTAATTAATTAATAACGTGGAATAATTAATTTAGTACACATGTTATCGTATGTAGAATGATTATTCAATTAAGTACATTCAAAATTGCAATATTTCTATATTTATTGTACATCGTATATTATATTATTTGTCAATTTTTTAATCATATATCCAATTTCCAATGTGCGTCAACTAATATCAGCATTTATTTGAAATAAGATGAGTTATCAATTATCATCCCAGTTTATAGTTAATAGTAATCAACTAAATATAGTCAAATCGGTGCGACCAGCTGTCGGACCCACAGGCTATGCCTATTTAGTAGCTAAAAGGGCAAACTGCTTATTTTTTTAAAACTAATATTGATGGTGTGTATTGATCCATTCTTAATACTCCAGCGATTTTATATGTATTTTTTTGCATAATTAATGGGAAGCTCGGTGAGTTGCTCCCGAGACAATCCCAGCTCTAAAAATGAAAAACGTTCCACGTTTTTACGACACGCGAAACCCAAATGTAACGCCGTGGCAGGCGGTAGAGGGAATACATTTTTTCTTGAATATATAGAAAAAACAAGTATGTATGGCAAACACCCATGTTTAGAATATGTATATTATATATTTAAGATACCAGCTGCTGTTAAAGTGTGGATTAATTATTTAGCGAATCCGGGTAGAAATACTGATTGTAATCATGCTTTCCGATTTTGAGTATTACGCTGATATACTATACTATAGTTTGACAAAAATCAAAACAAACTATTGTGAATTCGACGATCTCAGTTATATTTGTTTATATGGTAATACTTTTTTAAATATTATTTACTTGTTTTTGAGTATCTCAAATGAAGCTTTATCGATTCGATAAATATGATAAAATGTTGTTCGCCTCTGCTTGAAATAATATAAGATATTCCGTCGACGTGTTGTCGGATTCGATGCGTCGTGTTCGCGTGTCGAATTGACTATTCGGCCGGATTGAAGCATCTCCATTCGTTTGGACCCTGCGATGGACTTGTCGAATCTGATTGAGTCTCTCAATCATACCCTGGGCTCCCGTTTCATGATTTTGCACCCTCATCGTTATAATTTTACATCACCAATGGCACGCATGACTGAAGAACTCGCCATGTTCTTTAAATATTTATTGATATTAGTTTGAACAGAGTTATGTGTTTTTGAGCTGTTTTTGGATGCTTGCGAAACTTGTGAGTTTGTTTGAACCCTTTTCGGGTTAACCGCTTGTTAATCGTTCAACTTTCACTCAAATCAAGCCTCTGCCAGAATATCAAAATGGGCTTCAATTATCGAGTTAGGGAGATACAATCACAAAAACCAATGCCTTTGCATACACATTTATATATTTATTATTAAGTAACCGCATATATATATAATTTATTATCTCCAATAGAAATTCTAATCATCATAATGAGCTGATTGAATTTCCATTGGAAGAACTCCAATATATATTCTAAAAAAAAAAATAACGTATAAGTATGTTAGTTTCACAAAAAGTATACGGTACAATTTTTGGCTATTTAGGCATAACAATATCGACGACGAAAAATCTAACTACTATTAACATTATCTTATACTTCTTGTGGAGTTTCATATATTGCTACCTTTATCGAATCTAGAGTACTGAAAATCCAGCGGGACCTAAATTTATATCCATATTTAAATTTTCAAAAAATAATAATTTTCCCGACCAAGCGAGTAAATGTGTTACCCCACTCACTGCAACTGAGCTATGGCGGTCCTTATAAAATTATGTAAAACATTTCGCCAATTGTTTTTACTTTACATTTTGGTTATGTATAAGTATTGCTTATTTTTTAAAACACAGTTACTAATGAATTACAACAACAGCGAACCGAAAAAAACTTATTGAATCATTATTTAGGAGTAAATGGATGTTTGAAATTTTTGACAACGTTTTGCAGATGGATGATCGTCGTGTTCTCAGTCAGTTTAATTATATAAAAATTTTACGCAGATGTAAATCACGTGGAAACTTAAATTGCTGACTACTGCGTGAAGTCTGTGGAGAGAGTCATGCTTTTCAATATTCGTAGATCGATATCTGCGGACACATAGAGCCCGACAGTCTGTCGTGCATGGCTTGAAATATTTTCTAAACACTTCTGTTTTTTGACATCTGATCACAAGAGTGTTTTTGACAGATCGGTGGTAACTGATAGAAATTCATTTTTTACAACAATTTTGATAACTTTTTTATTCCACTGCTTGTGTCAAAAATTGTGGCACCTGCTTCGTCTCTTGGTAAGCATTTTCAGACCTACTATTGTATCGTCAACGTGGAGTTTGACGATTTTTTTATAATTTATTAATTAAAGTTATTATACTCGTTATTAATGAATAACACCACGATAATTACTCTGCAGATGCTTTTCAAATAGGCAAAACACTTATCACGATTTGTAGAATAATAATGTTATCAAAATCAAAAATTATATCTACAAGAGTGATATTAAGCATACACTCATGTAATGTAAGTACTCTTCTTTTACATCAGGGCTGTAGTGTCAGAGTCGTCTAGTCTGACTTTTTAAACCGGAGTCGGACTCGAAAAAATGTATCGAGTCCATGTGTATTCAATCGCTACTGTCAAAAGTGGCAAGTGTCATCATGCACCCTCAGTTGTTCTCATAAATTATACATGTAATGGTTTGTTTGTTCGTAAGTATTTATAATTGTTTTGCAAATGCAAAAATTGTATCTTGACCAATGTCAAGGCATATATGGGTAACCACCGGCCCGGCCCGCCGAGCTATTTTGACCGGCCCTGATTCATCTCGGCGAAGTATTAGAGAAAGAAATTAATAGTTCCAGGGAGGGATTAAATAATGAAGATGACACGGACGCTTGCAGTGGCTCCACTCTACTAGTTAATGATCACCACCATATACGAAATAGCAACGTGTTTTATTTAGTTTAATATTCCTTTATTATGTTTAATAATTTGGTCCGGCCCTTGAATCGGAGACAGAATAATAATTTGGCCCCAGACCTAGGAAAGGTTGCCCATTCCTGCTCTAAGGCAAGAGGTCAGCTGCGCGGAAATTTCAAAGGCTGCGCGGAGGATGCGCGGACCTATCAAATATTAATTGGCCAACTGTCTTGTAGTGCGCGCCAACCCGGAATGAGTGCGAGGGGGATTCCCAACTGCTGCGCGGCCGTGCACGCGCGCAGCTTAGAGGGAACGTTTCTCTTGACATGTCAAACATCAGTGTTGGCTGTTGTGTAATCCTGCAATGCATTATAAATTATTCATTGCCTTATGTTCAAACCTTTTTTGCTTCCTGTATTACCGAGCTATGCAATAACTAATTAATTGATTCGCGGAACATCGGCTCTCAATAATTAATTGATTCTGAGATTACATCTTGTATGATTAATAAAAAGCTTCGCAAACAATTACTTTCAAGCCTCGCTGACCGACCCAAATGTTTTGAGAGTTCACAAAATGCAGCTGGGACAGTGGGCAGCAATCGCCAGCCGGTCCAATTAAGTTGATAGCCTTCCGAGGAGTCGAGCGGCAGACCCTCCTCACCGCCGCCGACTTCCGAATTTCGCCATTCTAGGAAACGCTCTGAGTCGTTTGCGTTTATAACAAGCGAGACCCGTTTTTAAATTGGGACAGGTAGTTAAAATATTATGGTCATTCCTTTTTCGTCATGTTCGACCCCAAGTCAATCCTGGTTAAACACAATTTATATGACATTTATTTTGATTGGATTGTCTGTGACTAAAGAACAGTTCTTTTTTCAAATACGCGACAAATCTCTTAATTAATTAAATACCAAAGTAAACAAAAATATTCAACGAATTTAGAAATAAAAAAAGAAAAATTCCGCATAGAGATTTTTTTTCAGAAAAGCGGCGACAATGCGTCAGGAACAAAAATGTATTTTGACTTTGTTAACGTTGAATACAATTTTCAGTACGTTTTGGTTGAGATGCGATTTTTATTGAAAAAAATATGAAGTCACTGCTTAAGCACGCCACTGGTTCCCTGTTAATTGTTTAAACATATATTTTTTTGGAATAGGTTAATAAGGAATGCTTAATTAAAATGGCATGTTTTGAAAATTATATTGAGCTATATTTTAGCTATTATACGAATGTTTGTAAACCAGACATTTAATATTATAATTTGTCTTAATTATCGGTGTCGTTGTAGACCAACTTTTGTAAGGGTGAATGTAGCGATTAACCTTTACAAAAGTCGGTGGCGGTTATTTTGCTATTACTATTTTATTAAAATATTTAAATTAATTTTTATGATTCCCCTTTCCGTGTAAATTGTAATTATTTTTATATATTGCATTACGGTAGGAAAGACAGTGTAACCAAATATGAACTCATTCGTGACAAGTACTAGTTTTTCTTCACGATACCGCTTTATGTAGAATTGTCATATCTGCAAAGGCGTATTTTTGTTCACTACAAACATTCTATAATCTAGGGCTGTGGAGTCAGAGTCGTAAGAGAACGGCCAAATCTGACTACTTAAAAAAAAATAGTGTACGATGTACTTAGAACAACTGTACCTTTATCAATATATATGGCAGGAATGTTAAAAAAGTAACACATCCGTGGCTTTGTTGTTATTAATAACTCATTATATATAGATAACCTATGATATCTGTGTGCGAAAGGAAAGAGCGTTAAGTCTATATTTCACGTTTTTATGTGCTCATGTGCTATGTTTAGCAGGAAGGAGATGTTGGAATAGATATAAACGTCTTATATCACTTCCTTATTAACTTCCACAAAAAATATTGAGAACAGAAACATTCCAGTGAACTTTTGCGGCGATAGCGGTGGAATAAAGTACATTTATGTGTCTCCTGAAAAATCCTTTTTAAGATACGAGGTTGTAGAAAATAATCGGCGATATGCACAAAGGATAAGGAGAATCTGTCAAATCAGCGTTGCTGAATTAGTAATTTCACATAAATATCACATTTTACATCGAAGTAAATATATTTAAATGCAAATCTTGTTTTGCCTCTCCTGAAAAGTACCGATTTACGACTTAGGAATTTACTTGCACACATTTTACATCTGAAAGAAAATTAAAAGCGTTACAGCCAAATGAATAAATTAAATTGTAGATTAATTGTTTAGAGACACGAAGGGTTATGAAATTGTTTAAAGAAAATATGACTCCGAAACTGACACAGTGCCACAATTTGATCCCGACTCCAATTTTACATAACAAAATTTGAATCGTTCAAATTATGTACACTCCCACTGATTTTGTCACTAACGACCCGGGTTTCGCCTTTCGGCATCTTCAGGCGTTCAAGTGCACGGATGAACTTGAACTGACGCTTAGTAAATGAATGTTTCGTGTTTATATAATAAATAAATGTATCACTGAGTCTAAAGCCATTGCTGGCGAAAAGGATAAGCTCATGGGAATGCCCAAAGATTTGAGTAGTGAGTGGTTTTAAAAATTATATTTTTTTTTTGTCGGAAAAGGTTTTATGACTATATTTATATAGGGTACAGAAGTGGTGACCACGGTATATGCAATATTTCATTTAAAATCGGAAGGCGATACAACTGTGCCCTGTTTATTTCCAAAATTTCCTGACATACATAAAAATAGCAGAATACATAAAGAGAAAGTCTTGATATATAGAATTACTTGATTTCTCAGATCTGCACACATGCACTATTTTTATGTATCCATCAAATGCAATGTTTGAAATGCTGTCGACTTGGGTTTTTACGAATCCGACTCCAACTCTTGACTTCACAGCCCTGATTGTCTTAGAGCACAATGGCGAAAAACTATCAATATTGTTTTGTTAAGTCTTAGCTGGAATGCGTGGAATGCTGTTATGCTTATGTTGATGGCAATAGATATATTTTTATTATACCGTTGACTGCGGGTGCTCGCACCTAATGACAATATTAAGGTACATAAGTACATATTATATATAATACTTTGTCTTAGTAGAAAACTTAATTAAGAAGTTTTAGTTTTTTTAATGGCTGTTTGAAAAACGGCATTCTAGATTGTTTTCATAACTTGATTTTGATCGTAGATTATATAGGAGAAATATTTGTTATTGTACTAGAGCACTTTATCAATAAATAGGCTTACCATAATCATGAAAATTTAAACTGGGATAGGAGCGGGAGATAAGGAAAAAGAAGCAAAAAGCACCATTTTTATTATAAAAACAACATGAATCATTTTCAAGTTAGAGAAGAAGTTGAAAATATTTTATTTATTTTAACAGTCGTACCTACTTCTCGCTAGAGTGACATTTTTTCAATACTGTATCATTTTTTTAATGTCTTATCCGTTACGCGAAACAGCAACCGGGATAAAATATACCGACCGGGACTAATTTATAAAACCGGGACGTATGGTAAACCTATCAATAAACGATTGTTTTTAATTTTAAGCCCGTAGGTTTTTTGAGAGTTTTTGTGATTGACAGTTTATATTTTTCTTTACTTTCAGTTGGCCAACATTTTTTTGAACACCACCAATACGAAAAATTCACTTATCCTCTGAGAGATTTAAAACGTAATATACATTTGACTTCGTTGTTTTTTAGTCCATGTAATATATGTCATATAAACTTCTCCCGCACTCCCCTCAAATGCTTTCTGCTACTCCAGGTTAAGAAACGCTGATATAAGAATACTATGTTGTCGACCGTCCCGGAATAGCAGTAAATGTTAAATAATGTTTTAGTGACAATCAACGTGTTCTATGTGTTACATAGAACATTTCTGCATACTCACAATTGTCCTTTTTTATGGTACTTTACGTTTAATCAACCAGTAGAAATAATCTTAAAAATTTCAATTGAAAGGTTGGTTACCCTTCGTTCTAGCAAAATTGGTTTTTATTAACAAGCCAAAAGCGCTTTGTTTTATTACTTGGAGCCGATTTTTTTTATTTGGTTTTCAAATGGCCAAAAAGTGGATCTAGCTAGCTGGTATAAGTGTTTTTTTTATCCGTTTCCGGTGCCTGTGTGTTGTATCACCGGCAAGGATTTTTACGATGTAACGCTTTACCCATTTAGCTGTCGCATTTTATTATATTATTTCATTATAGAGTGTCACATTTTCCCACGGACAATTTTGAAAGTCAGACGAAAGACGACGCTTCAGTCGTGGGCAATGATAACAACACCGCTAGCGATTTGCAATTCGCCACATTTGGCTATCGGTTGGCGATCAGAGATCATATTAACGAGGACGCTTTGTAGTATTTTGACACCTCAGAAAATGCATTGTGTGTTTTATTCTAGATGCAACGCTCGCTAATGATGTCATAAAATATGTCCAAATAGTGCAGTCACTGCAAGGAAACATTCAACGAAACATTCGTGATTAATTATTTTTAGTGCATTCGAAACGGGTTTGTTTCAACATTATTAGGGTTGCCATACGCCACGCATATCGACGCTAATTTTATACAAGCAATCAGTTTTGAGTTTTTTTTTAACGCAATGAATTTCAGTACACACATTTTCCGTAAACTCGTATCGCAACATATATTTTATTTCGTGCTTTATTTGATCTAATACAAAAAGTAATATGGCATGAAAGAGAGGAGTATGGCATGTATGGAAACGTCTGCTTCCTGTCTTATTAACTTCATCACAGATATTGAGAACAAAACCATTCCAGTGGTGTTTTATAGCGATGGAAAGTGATAGTGATATCGGTAGAATAAAGTACATTTACGTGTCTCCTGAAAACTTGTACTTTTTGAGATATCAGGTTGTGGTAAATTCCTGACGATATGTGATATTATTGTATTTGGATATCCCTTCCTAGATTTCTGTCATCCAGATATTGACCTTTATTTAAACAATTTCGTGCGGCAGAAACCTAAATTACCACAGATTATGCTAGACTTCATGAATCTTTTTTCGAAGTTACTTCATAAAACTGCACAAACCCTGTACTTCGCACTCACATGACCATCGTGCGGCACTTGCCTTTACCGTGTACTTGTCCCGGGCTCGATTCCCGCACAATGGCCCCCGCATGACGGGCGAGTGCGTCGTATGAAGACATCTCTGGGCGTCCGCGTTGACGGTTGACATCTTGCCTACAGTATAAATGAATTTCAATTGCCCTTACCGAGGAAGACCGGTGTAAAAGCGCACACCAGCCAGTCGACAGCCACTTGTCGAATATGGCTGTATGACTATGTGAATATTGTCCCCATTTCCTCATCGTAAACATGGCAATGACTTGGAACAACACTTTCGTGTTCTTCTAAATTTTCAAAGATGACACATATGTATTCTTTACCATACTGTGAGCTTAAAAAAATGAATGAGACTCAATTTCTAAGCACGACTACTCATTCTATCAATACTTTATTATCTTTCCATTGTTGACAAATACTTAATATTGTTTTTCTCTTCTTTTTCAGAGAATGTCTCCGAATAATTGCAATTCAATTATTACAGAAAGATGACAGGAAGAAAACACCCGTCGATATTTTCACCACAAAGCATCTCACTTCTGCGCCATACTCCATCAAACATGATGGCCATCCCATCCATCACCTAACGCTGACCGAAGAAAGACAAAAATTGACGACAATTTCCTTACAAAATGATTCGAAAAAAGCGACAGAAACTAAATGCAAAATGTGCTGACAAAATACTGACATTTCGTGGTATTTTATCGTGAATTGATCACTAATGTATTATAAGTGTCACTGAACGCTGTTGCTATTTATAATTCTGACAACAAAAGTATACTTCAGAATACTCGACATTGTGATGAAGTTTGTTTTTTTTTTATTATCATTTTTTAAATATTCGCGTGTGTACCTAATTTGAAGATTCTCATCAGATTCCTTCTTACTAAATGAATAATTAGAAAACAATTCTCAAATTTTGTGATAAACTTTGACATCTTCCATGGCGTATAATATAACTTAGATAGGAGTTATCGCTTTCGTATTTTTAAGTGTTTTTAGTAACGTGTTTGATAAAACATTTATTTTTTAATAATCAAAAATTCGTTGTGATCTCAACAAACAATCAATTCGTGTTTATTTTAATGAAATAAAAAGGGAATCAAATGCTAAAGAAGAAATAAAGAAAAGTTTGGAATTGTGGTAAATGTGTGGAGTGTATTCTGTTTAGTGACGGTCAGTGAAATTTTGTGCGCTGTTTTTCGCGATGCCAGATCGGGAGGCGGGCGGACCCCCGCCACTCCAGTTTCCGTCTGCCTTCGCTGCTTTCCATGCACCACCGCTTTGGGATCATCCTACCTTTCATCATCCACCACAGTGAGTAATTCTAACATTATTAATTTTGTTTTACGATGACCGAGTATTTGTTTGCAAAGTCTTTAAGGTTCTGTACAACCGCTCAACTGTTCTTTTACCTGCTTTATCAACACTCATTCAGAACCAAACCGCACTGAAAAAGGCACATTTTCAGTGGATTGTATTTTGTAATAAGGTGAAACAACATTAAATTATTTTAGTTCTACAAGTTTAAGTTCATATAATTTGCTATTTCGGCATTTGCCCTCATCAGAACTATCATCAAATATGCCAACCGTCACAATGCACGGATGCATCTTCTGGTAGTAATATGTATATATATGTTTTTCTGAGACAGTGATACCTAACCATTTTTTTTGTTTGGGCCGCATGCCGGTTTTTACTACATTACGTTGGCCGCAACATATTAATAGCAATACGTATCGTAAACTATCACATACTATACATAATATAGTGGCATTACATACAATTTAAGTACACAAAAAAACAAATGTATCAGATGTTTGAAAAAGCATCTGATGACCATGATTGTTTAGGGCAGGCATGGGCAACCTTTCCTAGGTCTGGGGCCAAATTATCATTCTGTCTCCGAGTCGAGGGCCGGACCAAATTTCTAAACATAATAAAGTAATATTAAATTAAATAAAACAAGTTGCTACTTCTTGGCGATGAACGACATAATATTAATATTTTATAATGATTACAAAATTTAGTTTGAAATTTGGCCTTGAACTTGAATTACGAGACTAGCAATATTGGCTCCTTGGAACTATTAATTTCTTTCTCTATTACTTCGCCGAGATGAATCAGGGCCGAACAAAATAGCTCGGCGGGCCGGATGCGGCCCGCGGGTCGTTGGTTGCCCATATATGGTTTAGGGCCTCGCAAAAAAATCTGAACAGGTCGCAGGTTAAGTATCGCTGGTCTAGGGTAATCCCGACTTGGAAATTGGAAAATAATTGTTGACAACTGTTGCCTCGCATTCTTTACACAAAGCCTCCGTAGTCAAGCGGCAAGAAACCCACGCTGCGAGCAAAAGTTTATGGTGTATTAAATATTTCAAACACTTCACGAGCGATCTCAGCCATGTTTACAAGGTGATAAATTTGGCATCGAAAGTCAAGTACATACCCCAAATTTACCATCAAATAAATCTAAAATATCAATAGAAATTAAAATAAATCGACGCTTTAAATATACATTATAAAAAAGGTCCACATACCCAATATCGTGTGTCGCACGATTTCCAATCTTGTGTAGGCAAATATTTAATAACCTTCTCAGAAAAAATATGCATAATGTTATAATCAAGATGCCTTCTATCAGGCCGTTGTCTATCGTGTGGGGTTAACCCACCAGTTTCCGGACACCGTGCACTTCGGAGTTAATCGGTTAGGCACTCCTCTCCCGGGCTCACTGGGACATCATAATTTGTGGGGAGGTTTCCCTCTCGCCTGCCCCCTCCCTCCCTCGCGCATCCCTCCCCGATAGGGGTATCGTCTTCCGTAATAAATGGCTCGGCCACAGTGTTACCCGATATTATAAAAACGTTTCGACCGCCAGCTATTTTATACCTGAGAGGACGGACAACGCGCTAAGCGACCTAGTGGGGTTTTACGTTACCCCTTTCGTATCACTATCAATAATAAATTACATTACCAGAATAATTCAATACACGCTTTATTACAATTATTAGGTTCGTTCTTACATCGGCCTTATAAATAGGTATTGTAGCATTGAAGAATAGAGAAACACAGCCATATATTTACTTTATTTGACTTATGATTCGTTCGGGTGTAATATCATAATTTTACGTTTAGGGTGTTCACTGTCAGTACTTGGTGGAAAGGCATTATATTAATAAAAACACAATATACCTTTTTACTTTATTTCACCGTATGTAAAAGGTCAGGACCGTTGATTCAGTTGACAATGCTCGCAATGATAGAAATCGGTCCTGACCTTTTAAATAAAGTGGAATAAAGTACAAAGAGATATTGTGTTTTATTAATCATAATTTTATCGTTTGGTTTTCTGTGACCGATACAAATATTCTTAAGTATTTTTTTTTCAAATAACTGGTATATTTTATGTTGGTTCCATTTAATAAACAGAATACAGTGGAACCTCTCATAACGAGTTTAATTCGTTCCAGAATCTTACTAGTTATATGAAACACTCGTTAAACGAAACAATTTTTCCCATATAAAACTATGTAAAATACAATAATGCGTTCCATGCCGGAAAAAAATCATTTTTTAGTTTATTATTGTAAAATTGCATACTTATAAATTGTTAAGGAACGTAACAACCTGGAATGCGATATCGATTTGCAAAAAACGGTAAATACTCATCAATATCGTTGTTATCCACCTCCAGTCCCATGGTATTGGCCAAAGATACAATCTCGTTGACTGTAGACTTCACAGGTACTGTTTCCAACCCCTCAAAATCACATTCGACAACGCTTTTTGGCAAAGCTTCTTCCAAGGTAAAGTGAGGGTTCTCTTGGTAACCCCTTTTCACGCCTTGTCAATCATCTTTCACATCAGCAATATGTGAAAGTGATCTTTCCAAAACTCGCTCGTTAAGGGAGCATTTTTTTCACAATCTGTTTTGCTCCTTATGCGAATTACTCGTTATAAGAGGTGCTCGTTGTGAGGGGTTCCACTGTATATACAGTGGAACCCCG
Organism: Himalopsyche anomala; assembly: GCA_031772345.1. Taxonomy (NCBI): domain Eukaryota; kingdom Metazoa; phylum Arthropoda; class Insecta; order Trichoptera; family Rhyacophilidae; genus Himalopsyche; species Himalopsyche anomala. Next base: position 34,357,277 of record CM062823.1, read on the forward strand.
AACAGCTTTGAAATATTGATGTATTGAAATTTGCAGTGAAATACGTTGAGTATTATTCATAGATTGTACTGAAGGATGCTGGCATACCATGGTGGAAGTAAGTCAATCGATGGGAGACAGGGAATATGCAGGTGCCGTGTGGCGGCCATACACGCCACATAAGAAGCGAATATGGTCAGAAGAATATAATATTGGTATTACTCTTTTTTATAAAATACAATTTAACTGTCATTATATTCTTGCGTTATGTATAATTACTTTGAATCGGAATGATTAACAGTGTTTGAACCACTGTTGCTGGTCCTGTGATGGTTAAGTCGCAGGCTTCGATCTTATACGAGATTCTTCGTCCGTTTTTTATTACTTAATACAAGAACGTAGTTTTTATAGAGCCTGCATATTGTATATATTTATTTTATTTATGTACCGTGTAACCCAAAATTTATGCATACACCTTACTCCCCGCCTTTTGATAACTCACATAAATTATTGTAAACGGAGACTAATATTCACTTTGAATATTATATTATTTCGGGAGTGTTGTCAGTGCCTCGGACTGCGGGCAACCCTTGTAGATATTTTTTATGGCTTAATAAACTAAAGGTTTCTGCGATTTGGTCGATTTTTATAGATATTACACAAACGAACAGAAAAGCTTGCAGTAATGTTAATGTAGTGAATTGGTTAACCCTCTACCAACCGTCTTGTATACGCATACTGTTACTATAGCTTATTTGCATACTTAATTAATTATTTAGAATAATATTATGTGCGATTTACATATCCTTAAACTTAACATAAAAAACCTTAAAATTTGTGGGTTTTTCGATTCCATTCTAAAACATTAGCGTTAATCTTTGTTTAATTTATATTGCCTTGTATGTTCACAAAATACAAATTATCGAGGATTTCTATGTACAAACATTGTGTAATTTTAAATGTCTAAATTAATCGATAAATTGGTTAAATTTACATTCACTTCACAGATAAAAAATAAGAACATATTTAGTTGATAACTGTTTCGAGATCACGCCAACGTCAGAACTTTAATCGCTACTCAATAATTGAGTCGCCCATTTTTATGGACATACTTCCAAAATAATGTGTAGGTAACCTCTATATTGAAATAATAACCATATTTTTAAAAATCAAATTTAAGAATATAATGTGACCATTAGAGGTGAAGTGAGCCAATTGATATTTATAAAAAAAAATGATGCGTTATAATAATCTTAAAGTATCGCAAAAGTGAAGTAACCTAACTGACTGACAGACTGTAAGTTCAAGTTCATCCGTGCGCTTGAACGCCTGAAGATGCCGAAAGGCGAAACCCGGGTCGTTAGTGACAAAATCTGTGGGAGTGTACATAATTTGAACGATTCAAATTTAATATTGAAATTCCACCAAGCACCTTTAGTCGAAATCTTAAATTATATGAAGTAACCTAAGTTGATATACACTACAATAGTGTAAAGTAAAAATATGCAATCAATCGAATAACCAAATAAAGACGTGAAAAGTCCAAGAAAAAAGTTTTCCCATTTTGCTAGTTGGTTCAATTCACCTCTCGAGGTACCATATTATATATTTCAATTTGATTTAAGCAATATGGTTATTTTTTCAATGCAGAGGGTTCTTTACGCGTTTTTTTTGTATGTTCAAAAAATGAAAATGAAGAAGGTAGGTTTTGGAACTGGGCAACTCAATAATTGTATTATCCGTTTTATTTGCTTATTTCTGTCATGTTGGAAAATGTAGTAAGGTAAGAAGAATGTTACTTGATACAGTACTGCGGTACGAACAATTCTTGACTTAATAAATTAAAATTATTAAATGTCTTCCATTTCAAATATTATTCGGTATCCACGTTGTTCATTTTGGGCCCCGCTGTGCATTTATTTGTGTTCCGCCCACGGAACTTATCTTACTTATTCTAAACTTGTTTCTAACATATTTACACCAAACATAAAACACTCCATACTACAAAAGGCAGCCTCCATAATGACTGCGAGTTATTTATGACAAGTTAATTATTTTATTTTATCTATATTTTGATGTTACCCGTACTATAATAAAGCTGCCGATAGTCCGAGAGAAAAAAACATTATTTTTAAATTAAATGAATACGTAAGCTTCAAATCCGTGCATGTGTAGTCATTTTTAATTTTATTTATATGATCATTTTCAATATAGTGAACAGAGGTGTCTCTACATTTTCAATATTGAGTGTTCGTAATGAATATTTTTTTTGTATTGGTAAGAAGGTGAAAATTATCGAAGTATTTTAGTTGATAAAACACAATATTCCTTTGTACTTATTCCACTTTATTTAAAGGTCAGGACCGGTTTCGTTCATTGCGAGCATTGTCAACTGATAAGAAATATGTATAAACAGTGCTATTTATACAAAAATAAATTGAAATGGAAAGGTGTAAATAATAATTGACATTGGAAAGAATTTACAAATTACAGTATAAGTGACTAATTACACGAAATTAAAATGTGTTAACACCTTTAACATTTTATTAACAAATCATCAAAGATTAATAAATTTTAAGTGGTGACTGATGATCATTACAAACTTTAGCATTGTCTTCATCAGATAGTTTTATAGTTAATGATTTTGGGCCATATGCAAATTATGAAATATACATAACCTGGAAGTGGACGGAGACTTCTAAACTGGTGTTTAATTGACATAATCTAATATTCATTAAAGAAATTCTCTAGGAAAAACCTTTTCTTCAGTCTTTTTTCTTGGTTTCAATTTTCACGGACTCATCTTTTTTCAAACTTTAAAGCTAAATTTAGATACTACGTCGGCATTTGCAGCTTAAATTCTTTTGATAGAACGTGTATCAAGGTTGATACGTGGTTATTATCGAAAAAAAGCTGTTTTGATAATCCTGTGGGTTACGTCCTTTTTCCTTTCGATATGCTTGAATGTGAACCCATACTTATATTTTTTAAAAGTGCTTTATATTCCATTAACACTACAAACAATGCACCCCTATCGTCTCTAAAGATCCTTTATTGGAATTATTATAATCGATATTGTGCTCAGTTCAGATCATGGTGGCCTAACCGTCAGGGTTTTGAAGAGTTTCCTGTTCTCATGCCGTCAAATTAAGAGCATTATCTTCGCCCGTAACTTCTTCGTTCAATAATGGCAACACGGCATGGTCATAACTCTGCACGGGGTTGCAAGTTCAAAGCAATGAGCCATTCGGCTTTCATATTGTAATAACTAATAATGCCGTGAAATTTATATGTTTTCTTTCACTCCTCTTTTCAAATTTGTATATACCCAATCTAGCTCAACAAGATTTTGGGTTCATCCACTTATGACGTCACCGCCCATTCATAGGAGTCTTGTTTAATTTTTAAGTGTAAGAGTGGGTAGAAGTTTGCGCTTCAAATGTACAAAAAAGTAGCGTAAATAATTGTTTTAAAGTTTTTACAGATACTTCTTTAATCCATCACCGTTACTGAGACCGTTACAATAAGCTAATGTAATTATGATTTAAATTAATTTGCTTTGAAAACTTCTTAAAAGTCTTATATTTAAAAGGCTCGTATTTTTCTGGTCAGAATTTAAATAGCACTGGTCAGAATTTTTATTAAATGGTCAGAATATATCGGTCAGAATAAATAGTCACAATTTAAATGTTTTTTTTAAAAAAACCTAACCCAACCTAACCTACTAACCAAAATTGTTATTAAATATTCTGACCGCTTAATATTTTTTTCTGACCAAAAATTGATTTAAATTCTGACCAATTAATTCGTTTCCTGTTTAAAATCATACAAATCGATTTATTATATTTATTACTATATTTTTCAATATGAGTAAAGGTATTAGAATATATGAGATGATGTATTGTGTATCTTTTCTAACCCGTATATAAATATAATAAAGTAAAAAAAAATGCGGAGTCTTTAGTTTTTTATATATTTTTTCAAATATTTGTTGATAGCTATTTCGGTGTATGCCTTTATCAGAACTATATATGTATATAGCCGTAAATATAGCTAAGTTAATGTAAGCTTAAACATAGTTATGATGATGGCGTAAGTCGAAACAGCCATCTATTTTATTTAAAATAATATTTGTAGAACTAAAATACTGTCATATTTTTCACCTTATTATAATTGAGTTCTATCAAGTGAAACCCGGGTCGTCATCTATCGTTAACTATCAGTTCAAGTTCATCCGTGCACTTGAACGCCTGAAGATGCCGAAAGGCGAAACCCGGGTCGTTAGTGACAAAATCTGTTTGAACGATTCAAATTTAAATCCCAATTCAATCAATCGATCAAAAAACTTCTTTTAATAATAATAAAAACTATAATTTATATAGATAACGTCTAATTTTATTTTTCGACCAGTTTCGGTCTACCAAATTTTACTGCTTGTATACAAACATATTTACAATCCGACTGTTATAATTATGTTCTCTTTCTACATAATATAGAATTTATAGACTTATAAACAACATAATATCATAAAAATACTATTTTTATTTTGCATTTAAGGTCCGCTTAATAATTCTCGTATTTTCACCGGTCGGTAGTTGTAAAATATATGCGAAAAACTATTATTTATAATATATACAACTATTAAAAGATCGACAAAAAAAATACCGAAAATGAACCGAGTTTTAACCTATTGACTGCAACACCGTCGATAACGTTTCCACCAAACACCTTTCCTAACCGGTCCAATTACTTCATTCTCAGAAAAAGGAATTGCATTCTTTTGCGTAAAGAAAAACGCGATTAATTGCACAATTAAAATGCAATTATGTGCGCAATGCTCCTTCCAACTGTTCCTCCGATTACAATGCTTTTAAATCGATCAGAGGAATATAAAACTAAATGCCGTGGATACGCCTGCCGTTCAACATCGTTTCCACACTGCATAACGCGTCTAAATGCTTTACAACTGTGTTTAATAGTAATAAGTCATTGATTGAATTGGAATTTACTTGGCAGAACTCCATTGTGATATGATAAAAAATATTAACGAATTTAGTCTGTCAATCTACACTATTTTTTCAATAAAAACTCCAAAGGTCCAAAAAATAGTTTCAAACATCGAATAGCTAGTTCTTTTTTCACATGTTTTAAAAATAATAATTAACCGACATAAATATGATAAAAATTGTTCACCCGTTAGTGCAGTGGTTCCCAAAACTTATTATGCTCATGGACCTCTCTCAAAGAAAAATCTGACCATGGACCCCCAAGTAAAATAGTAAATTTATTTTTCATGCCGTGAATAGTAAATCGTGATGTTGAAAAACGACATTTTTATGTAGTGTTTATTAAAATTATAAATTGTATTTTAAAATGCAAAAACACATTATATTTCATTGAGATGGGTGAACCTGATGGGATGATATTTGATTATTTATGTTCGACTCGTGAGTTTGTGAATGACATTCGAATTATTATTCGGATTGTCATTACTTTTTTTCTTATGCAAGTACTATAATTCAATTTTACTGAGGACGTAAAAATCCTTACCATTTTATTTATTTTAACTTTCATAATAATGAAAAAGGTGTCAGGAATATATTTATTCTTTCACGGACCGCCCGAAGTTGTCCACGTACCCCCAAATGATGTTTAAGTTTCACGGACCCCCTCAGCGATCTCACGGACCCCTGGGGTCCGTAGAAACCACTTTGGGAACCACTGCGTTACTGCAATGGATCTTAATCTTTTTAGTGACCCGCACCCCCTTGAGACTGATAATATATTCTCGCACCACTTTTAAAATTTATTTACGTATTTGTAGTACATTTAATATACATTTTTTTTTAAATATATTATGTCAAAATATAAACGTCTCCCACACCCCGGAAACGGTCTTGCACCCCAGGTTAAGAACTACTGCGTTAATGTATTACAAGTTTATAATATTATAAAGCTTGTTCATGATTCTTCATCGTCAAATTAATAAAAATGTCTTTAACAACCAAGATACATATTACAATTTTACTTTCTCCTGTTTTAAAAAATATTTTTTTTATGACATTTGCTAAGAATTACTATTTAGATTGAGATATTAGTACATGTGACTATCATTTGTTGATTATTATTTTTATCTTGCACTCGTAAACTCGTTCATTAATTTTAATTATTTAGTAAAATAATTACCCGTCTTCATTTTGGAAGTTGTAAGCGATGACTTTGTTTGTTTATATTATCCGTTTTTATTGTTTTTTAATGTCGCTCAGTGCGTCCATTTATAAATACCAGATGGCGGACTGTTGCAAGCATGGAAAAGCAGTCATAAAAAATGCACACATCGCTCGTGTTCGAAAGTTAAAAAAAACAACAACAACAAAACACATTCAATTGCGTGTCGTACTACCTATTGATACGTCGGTGTTGTCAGTAAAAAAAAAACAGCCGCGTTTTTCCCCAGTTGGGAAATATGTTGCGGTATATACTTACCTATTATAATATGATCGATAAATACTTCCGAGAAATCGAATGAGTTCTAATATATAATGAAAAACTATTATTCCCTGACATGATAATCGATTTCTTAGATATACGTGTGTCGGAATGTAACAAGGAATTCGTCAAATAGTGTTATACGTTTTTTTCCCCCAAACCGGGACACTTAAAAAATGGTACTTTTAGGCGACGTTTTAAGCGTTTTACACTTTCATACACTACAATTGGCTAGATAGTAATGTTTTTTCTTATAAATAAAAAAGACAATATGTACATACATTTAAATGTATTATTTACAGCGCACGCACGCCCACGCCTTCATCTAGTAGTCTAGATTCTACCGCCAGGATTTTGATTTTGCGTGTTTTTTTTTTTTTTTTTAAATCATTACTGTGAGTTTTTTTCCTTTCGAAGACGGGACATTGATGCTAATGTTCGGGGACACCGGAACAATCCGCCCGAAAACTGGACTGTCCCGGCGAAAACGGGACGTCTGGTCACATTATGTATGTATGTATGCGTTAGAGGTCTGCACGGGCCGAAATTTTACAAAATTACCCGACCCGAGCCCGAAAGACTCAGGTCCGGCCCGGGCCCGAGTCTAATACCACAATTGTTACCCGAACCTGACGTCCGGACTTATACTCAACAGACCGAAAAAACCCCGTTTTTTTTAATTTACAACAATTTTCGATTCTCTATAGAACTGGTAATAATTAAAATCATCATGGCTAGGGCATCCAATCCCGGGATCCGGGATCCCGTTCAATTTTCTGATCCCGAAATCCCGGGATTGACATGGTCGCGATCCCGGGATTTCGGGATTGAGAAATTTGGAGTAAATCTCGAAAAGTGAGATGAAATTGGCAAATTGTCGATTCAAATTCCTCGGTGAGCTAAAAAAAAAAAAAAACGAGGTTTCGTGAGAATACGGGGAAAAAGTATACCAAATCGGAGATTTCAAATTCCTCGGTAAATTTATCTCAATCCCGGGATTGGAAAAAGGCTCCGGGATTGGATACCCTAATCATGGCTGACTTATGACACAAACATAGTCTGAAATATTTTTCTGAAGAATAAATTCGTTACCCGGGCCCCGCCCTAGCCCGAATCTCAATTGCGCTTACCCGCCCGAACCCGGGCCGGGTAAGGGCCCGAGAGCTAAGCCCGTGCCCGTGCAGACCTCTAGTATGCATGTATTCTGAAATACTTTTTATAATTAAGTCAATACTGACAAATTCAGCCTCTGAAACTAGGGTATCGATATGACTTTAAATAAAATGGTGTTTTCGCTTTTGAGTTAGTACAAATAAGTTTTATTTCTTTACATTTTATATTGACAGATATTTCGTGTTTTTTTATCACTGTCTCCTTATCCTCGATAACCAAAAAAGAATATAATTACAAAGCTTAATAAGTTTCCATAGACGTTAATTGTATACCAAGCGTTTTCTCCTTTTATGGATGTTGTTCATTGTAGTAATATAAGTGTTTACATACTTTATTACTTATACAGGCATTTTGTTTTAGTGAGTAAGCTGTTCTTATTCCTGGAATTAATACACAATTATTACATGAATCACGCGGAATCTTGCTTACGACCACAACATTGGGTTTTCAGCGGCAGTTAATTAATTTCCCAATATGAAATGTTTAGTTATTATTATGAATAGAACACGGTTAATATTTCACTCTTTGATATATGCGGCTCATGTTTTCCACGAGACTTGACAACAAAATAAAGTTAATCATGATGTAATAATTTAACGCCTTCCTGCCTCCGCGCCACTTTCTTACCATGTTCCTTTGTCCGAGGTGTCTCGATACGTCGACGCCGTTGTTTTGCGACAATAATACACGTTGTATTTCTTTAAAATTAATGTTTTTCCGACGCGCCCGAGTTCGAGCGCCGGAAGCATTAAGCCGAGGCGTCGGCGTCGGGAACACTTTCACCGACGCTCACTGCAGGCGTTCGAAACTAAGAAACTGGGAAAACATGTTTAACGGCGCTTATTGTGAAAATACACTTCTGATTTTTAATCAATTATAATATTTAAAATCATTACTCTAATATCGATTCATGGAGCGTTGTCTAAAGCGTGGATTTCAGTGATATTCTTTTCTCCTTTCAACTTATCTCAGATCTGAAAGAGGGCAACTTACAACTTACTGTTTCTCTTTCATCTATTCTTACCGTGTGTAAAAGTAAAGTTGAGAGACTGAATCAAAACATGCTCCACTTGGCGTCTTTATGCTCCCAATCGGAGCGAACATTTGTTTTTTTTTTGTTGTAAATAGTCACATCGACTTTGGGAAGGGAAAAAGGACGTAACCAACACATAACAGGTCGTGTTATAGGCACATAAACGTTGTTTGATGATTTTGGGTCAAAATAATATTTATTTAATACATTGTTTAAGAAAAGTCTTTTTCCTGCTCGCAATTTTTACATTCCCTTCTGTTTTAAAACTTATTAGGTAACTTTAGATACTAATTCGGCATTTACAGCTTATATCCTTTTAGTAGAACGTGTACAAAGTTATATACATTGTGATTATTTAAAAATAGCTGTTTTTGGAAAACGTTGAGTTAGGTCCTTTTGTCTTTCTAAAGTCGACATATTATAGTAAATGTGTCAGCCAATTGGGCAGTACTGAATTATTCTACTATTGTATATAGTATGTAATGTTATTTTCACTTTCTTCAACGATGCTGCAGTCAAAATAAAGTAATTCATCGTTAGCCCCCTTCCTCCAGATGTGAATATCAAACTCCAATCAAGATCTCTGGCATATTTAGCTACTCGGTTTTTACAATATATTCGGTGACTTTCCGATTGGCCTCCTTTTCTCTGGGCTTACTACCAAAACACGATGATAATAACCGATCAAGTTAAAAACACTTCAGCTGTCGAGGTTTGGATAAACAATAAGAGATCGCAGTACCGACGTATTAGCATTGTATATACCCTTCATTATGCATATATGAAGATTTTCTATCATAGTTGCAATGTTCCCATAATTTGACCCCATTGCGATCGGTTGACGATTCCAGACCCAGTCATTACCATAACGGTGTAAACGTCCGCAGGTTTTGAAACGGCACGCGGCGTCTACGTATACTCGACAGTCATGTGATGTCAACCTTGCAGGGCCATGTAAGGAATAACTCATTAAGGAGATTAAGCGATAATAAAATGCATCCATGGTTGAAACTGTCTCATGAAAGGAAATAAATCCTCATACATACCGACTTATATCTCTGTCTCGGGCTAAGGAGAGCTTAAACTCTATTTTATTTCGGTACAGCAAATTTGGCAAGTTTAGAAGTATCCGGACATTAAAAAATCCCAGTCACTGATGTCAAACACAACGGAAAACGTTATGACTTATAATTGTTGTATTTGGTCTCAATATTTTTTTTCTTTTTGTGGGTCTAAAAATAACGCGAATATCTAAACTGCTCTTATTACTGCTGTTATCAAGCTCTTCCTGACTTGCCTGTTGATTAATATGCATTGTTAACGTGATATTTATGTACAGGATGTTGATCAAAATTGGATATTCTAAAAGTAACAATTGCTAAAACTAGTAAGACCCACGGTTTTTTTTAATTGTTCAGGGATAAACTTTTTATAATAGTCTATCGAGTATTTTTTTCTAATACAATTCTGGCAATCATTTGAAGGTGCTTCGTGTTCATGTGTTGCATAATACAGCAGCAATGTAACATGCCGATTGCCGTAGCCGAGTTCTCATTTTTATAATTTTTTGATACCTTCCCATACATCATTTATTCAATCGTAGAAATAAATTGTAAAGAGAAATAGATTGTTGCCGGTCCTTTCGTAAATTAATTATTACCCTCGCCAAAGAGTTAGGAATGTTCAGCCACGGATTAACAACCAGTTCCTGTTGAAATGCTACATTACGAATCCATGTATCGTCACCTTTCTGACAGAAGTTAGTAAGTTGCAAAACTGACAATAAGTACATGTACAAAGAGATTCTTTGATATCAATTCTTTGTCTGGAATAACTCAGTTGGTACATTTATTACACCAGTTTGTCAAAAAGACCATTTATTTGTATAGGTAACTATTTAAAATGCTGATTAAAAGGCAGGAAATTTTCCCCTTCTATTCATTTTAAACTCTTATTTGTATTACATCTATATTTTGATATTATAATTATCTTTAAAATGCTTTATCTTAAAAGTTGACATTTTTATTTTCCTTTTAATCAGAACTATCAATCGGTCACTTACTTCTGCCAGAAAGGTATACACTAGGAATTTGCTTGGACAAAGAAAGAACAGTGTTGAGAGCCACGGGAGGATGGAGTCTGGTAGATTTCTTACCATGCTGTCATGCCTATATTCAAATAAGATTCGGATTATCTAGAGATAAGATGCAAACATATTCTTCGTCAATCTTCAAAGCGCTAGTTTTTTTAAAACAGTTGGTAATCACTGCGTTACAATACAAAGCACACATCAGCAGGCACATCATCGCCGTGTTTATTTATAAATCCCAACAACTGCTTAATGACCCGAGCTTTCCCGACGGACAGGGTGCCAAACATATCCTTCATAACAACGCAAACTTAGTTGATTCGATGACTTTATAAATATGCCTCGTACTTATAACTTAATTCGAATAGGTGTCTCTTTTAGCTTTTTTGCGAATCGATCTTAATCATAATGATGTTTGCGCTCATATTTGGAACCAGATTTTTTTATAAGCTTTCAGTGCATTTGTTTATCAATAAATATCATTATCATAAAATTACTGTTAATTTATCGATAACAATAAAAATAACACATCCCAGATTAATAAATTTAGATTATTAATCTGGGATGACTTTTTAATTATTTGTTAGATGTGGAAATGGAGCTCAGTCAACCCAGTTTTTTTTACTGCGGCCTTATGTTGAATCAAATAAATGAATGTGGATTTTAGCAATGAAAAGGTTCCCCACCCTCGTTTACACAATAATGACTTTTAAATCGCCTGGTTCATAGTATTCTGAAAACTATTCATAATGTGAGTGCTTGATGATGTGCTTAAAAAGAGGATCGTTGTGTAGGTAGTACTATATATTCCCACAATTATATTTAAAAGTCTTTCTTTAATCGATTAGCGGTAAAAATATTATTAAAGCTGACGATTTTCACAACAATGCAATGTTTTTTTACAGACCTATTGCATAAAAACCTCGGTAACTGCCAAGTAATGATTACGTTTCGAATTTTTCATTTTTGTATTCAAATGTTTGACTCCGGTCTGGCATAAGTTGTAGCTTTTCTATCTTCATACTTTTGATGTTATTAAGCCGTTGACAGACGCATGTTGTGTGAATCACGTGTGCTAAGAAAATATTTGTGCTGTTACTACTTGAACTCCTTAGCCGCCAGTGCTTCCGTATCTCAGAAAAACACATTATTTATGACTATTCATTATATTAATCGAGACGTCACCATTTAGAAATCTTATAATTAACGTTAGTTTTTCTTATACAGATATATACAAAATTATGAATGACACTCAGTCATCACCTTTAGGGTGATCACTGTCAATACTTGGTGGATGGCATCGTATTAAGAAAAACACAATATTAGTTAGTACTTATTTACACTTTTATTTATCATAATCAGGACCTGTTTCAATCAAGGCGAGCATTTCCAACTAAGCATTATAAGAAATATAATTTAGCAGTGTTTTTTTATACAAAACAAATTGTAATAAAAAGTTGTTATAAAGAATTGGCATTGGCAATTATGCATTTTTATGGTGTTCACTGTCATTACTTGTGGAAAAGCAATATATTAAGAAAAACACAGTATGCCTTTGTACTTATTTCCATTTTTTATTTATTTAGATTAGAACCGGTTAAGTTCATGGCGAGCATCAGTTGACAATGCACGCCAAACCGGTCCTGATCTTGATAAATTAAAAGTGAAAATAAGTACAAATGAATATTGTGTTTTTCTTAGTTTAATAATTATGAATAAGTGACTCAAAACTAACGAAAATTAAAATGTTTAGCTTGTAATTAGAAAATATCATCAAAGAGTAATAAATCTAATGTGGTGACTAATGTTAATTTCAAACATAAAGAATTAAAATATGATACATTAATAAAACTCATTCAGTTAGCTGATTTAAATGATTGGATCTCGATAACTCGGCCAGTATTACTAGTAACGAAATGCCTTTGACTTGACCACTTTAAATCGTAAAGTTAATATTTAAAATAGATTTTCACACAGTTGTACAATTTTGAAACTGAAACAAATATTGAATTACAGGTATAAATATTTATAAAGTGAAAATCGGCATGAACATAATTTGACCGTGTTTGAAACTTGATGCCTCGTTTATATAAATTAATTATAAATGATGTCGAAAATTAATTCGTAAGCTATTTTTTTTATATTAATGTTGTTTGGAATAATTCAAACTACATATGTATCAGAAAACACAAGGTTGAGAAACATTTTTCCGGCCCATTTGTGTACGCTGTGCTTGAACTGGGAGGAAATAAACTAATAAAATTATTTGTAGATTTAAAGCGCTGTAAAATATTCAGCTTTCTCAGCTCGGCAGCGCTCGTTAACCTTTGGTTTGATGTTTCTTAAATATTAAAAATCATTAAATTTGAATCGTTCAAATTATGTACATTCACACAGATGTTGTCACTAACGAAGCTTAGCGAATTTGCTAAGCTTCAGTCCAAGTTCATCAGTGCACTTGAACGCCTGAAGATGCCGAAAGGCGAAACCCGGGTCGTTAGTGACAAAATCTGTGTGAATGTACATATGTAATTTGAACGATTCAAATTTAATATTCGAAAACTTAAATTATCAAAAATCATATTTGTAGATACAAAACAGACGGAATTTTTGTGCCTTTTTAACTACGCTATGAAAGATATGCTATAACACTTTTTGTGAAATTGATGCTCACATTTAATGACGAAATAAATTAGACGAATCATTAAAAACACGACAATTTGTTTCGAGATTTTTTTGAATGAGGACAACAGTTTGCAATTCTAAATAAGTTCGTTGTTTTGTAAAGAGAACGAATTTTAAAAATATTTTACCGGCAAGTTCTAATAGCAACCAAATAGGACGGATAAATACCGTCACATTTTTATTTTACGCATTTGATAGCAAAGTGAGTGTACTGTTGTTGTATTGTTATAAGGCCACTGGTGATGCTATTGAAACTAGAAAGCAATAAATACAAATGATATAACGATGTCTGTTTGGTTTCTGACTAGTCTACATATTTTTTATAGTTTCTAATTTGACCACTGCAGTCTCTCGCTGGTCGTTTAATGAATTGAGGTAATCGATTACCCGTCCATTTAGAAAGGCGAAGAAATGTGAATAATATATTTTGTCCTCGGCCGTAATCAATCTAGCGCCGAGGAATTATTTTATACTCCATGTAACAAATCAATTAAAATGTTTCCACAATCTTATAAATAAACTTCTACATATCTATCTATCTGATGAATGTTTCCTGTCCTCCAGCGGCCGTGGAGATAACCTTTGGTTGGTTGCTTGTTTTTTTTTAATTTAATTTACGCTCGTATAAATTTAATAATATATTATTATTTATTAATGTGAATAGTCAGAACTGTGGTCGAGTAATCAACGACGTTGGCTCCGGTTTCAGAGTTCACTGGTTTGGATCCCAACACGACAGGCTCTTCAATCGATTTATAGATTTCTGTTTGAAGACTGTTTCTAATGTTGACTATTATAGAAAGGCAAATAGAGTTTTTTTCGATTGTCAAAATGTAAACAACGTAATTGTAACACGCTCTACCAAAAGATTTTGACAGGATCTGTGCACTTCAACTCCTGACGATGTTGAATGGCGGAACTCGGGTCGTTAGTGAAAAATCTTGTGTGAAGTACATAATTTGAACAATTCAAATTTAAAAGGATTTGAGCTGCAAATGCCGAATTGGTAGATAAATTAAGCTTTTATGTTTGAAAAAAAGAATGATCTGTGAAAATTTTGATCAGGAAAAAGGACCTAAACAGAGGTTATTTTTAAAACCATCCTATGAAATTGAGTAAATAAAAAAAACAGTTTATTAGTCTTTGTGCACTTCTAGGTTGTGTATATTTAATCTTATGACTTTGGCCCAAAATCATCTAAATTGTGTCTCATTTAAAATTTGTTTTGTGTGTTCGTATTTACGTTATTTTACCTTTCTACAATCGATATCTTAAATTCCCACCGCCTATCGATCTTTAAAATGGGGCATAGCGAGAGCGATTAGCTAACCACTAGTTCTGTCCTAGTCCTTTCTTTTTATCGCTACTCTCATCGGAAAAGAGAGGTTGAGCAACAGTGACAAGAAGTTCTTAACCCATAACATGCCATCCTAAAAAATCACGTTCCCTGCCATGATGGCATCTCAGTTTCACTGTTTATTGACAGTATTTAAACCTATGTTATAAGTTAAAAATAATTTTAAAAATGTATATAAGTATGCTAGAATAGTTAAAATGATAAATACTTATTGACAATATTAAGAGAAATATTAAATGATTTAATGGCTCAACTAGTTACGATTGCATCATGGGCATGGAGGTGTTAAAGAAAAATATCTGCCGCGATAAACTGTATTAGGTCATATGCTCCATAATAGCGGACATGGTTAATAAAAATATATCCAATTCGTAGTTATCCCTCAAAACGTCTCACATTTTTATGATAAAAATACTAAATACATACTTTTATATGCTAATAATATACAGTCGCATATAAAATTAAATTTGAATATTTTGTTATTCTATCGACTGTTTTACTAAGTTCGACCCGCTTTTTGCTCTTCATGGGAAGTGCCTTCAGGCTAACTATCAATTATGTATATTCTAAATATGTCCACGTTATTAATTTACATATGTTTTACTTTTTAATAAAACAATAATGTCTACTCCCAATGTGGAGTATACGGCCTTCTAATGAAGGTATCTCAACATAATTACTCTACAAGAACTGCTTACTACCCATTTGTTCAACCTCTCATTTTTTTCAAAGAGAATAGGGACAAAAAGGACAGGACTATTGGGAAGCTAATCGTTCTCGCTACGCCTTGTTATTTTACGATTGAAAGGTTGGGAGCGAATTTTTAGACATCACAAACATCCATAACTTCCAACAGAAAATGCTGTTCGTACTGGAATTCGAACCCGTGAGGTCTGACATGAAAGCCAACAACGTTGACCACTGTGACATGGACCCGACCATCAACACAGTTCCATGAGAGCGATAATAAAATTGTTTTCTTAATTCTTATATAAGAAATACTTATAAACCGTCAGTTTGAGTTTATCCATGCACTTGAATGCCTGCATTCGCTGGCGACTGGTGACAAAACTTATTTTAACGTTTCAAATTTACTTGGTTACGTTATTACTAAGTCAGTTAAATACGCCATTTACCTGAAGATTTTCTTTTAAAAAAAATCTACAGTAAGTTTCTGTATATCAAAAGATTAAAACTTATTAGAAATAAGAAGGTTTTTTGTAAACAGTTTTATAATGAGGATATCGTCCATTAGTGCAGATTATTCCGCCCGTTTGCTTTGCTTTATATCTACACAATGCTGAAACACATTTTAATCTCTGTCTTGAAATATATTTTAAGTCGAAGTAAGAAGTAACAAAAAAATAAAAACACAATACAGTAATGTACATACTGATTTCTTAGTTATTAAGTAGAATTTTGGCATTGTGTAAAAATCTTTTGAAAATCACATGTTAACTGTATACTAAAATTTCAATTTTCTGTCATCACTTAATTGTTATCACGGTTTTTTTTATGAACCACAACGAGATAATTCATATATTAAATAAAACACATACATAGTTTATCTATCCATGTGGTGTAATCACTTTCATATTTCATTAAATAATAATAAAACTCTTTTGTACTCATTCCACAATTATTTATTAAAATCAGGACCGGTTTCGCTTATCACGAGCATTTTCAACTGATAAAATAATACATATTGATACAGAGGTCTGTTTTTTACAGGACCTTCTTTTGAAAAACTTAAAAGCTAAATTTAAATACTTATTCGGCATTTGTAGCATCCATTACATCCTTTTGATAGAACGTGTATCAAGTCGTATAGATTGTGATTATTGAAAAAAAGCTGTTTTGAAAACACCGTAGACTGCGTTCTTTCGATATTTTAAAAATAACAAGAAGAAGAAGACCCCGGGACATATATCGACAGCCCTGGAGTATTTTAATTTTTACCATTTTTCTAGACGTCATCATGAATACTAACGAAAATCGGAAAAAGAAAAAAGGCGAAATCACGGACCTACATTCATTCAGACAGACAGCCAACATTATCGGCTATTAATATATAGAATAATTGTTTAAAAAAAACTTAATCACATCAGGAGTCGCGTTTTATTTTAACGACTTCGTATCCCTGCTTATTATGTAATAAGGCTTTTTAAAGATTGCGTTATTAATTTCAATTGATGACCTAAACTTGCTGAATTATTAATCTAAAATTGCTCCATAAAATATGTGTCTGATAAAAAGATACTGCGAATCACGATCGGTAATAATTACTATTGCCAAATTCACGATTTATTGATGATAGATACACTTTATCGTTTGGTACAGCGTTTCTCAATTTAGGTCCGCTGATAACCAATGGTGTATGATAATATACCAAAATATATTGTCTTAGGATATGCGTATACTATTTAAACAATATTGATTTGACAGCTGTGTCTTAATTTCTTACTAAGTACTCTGCTTGAATATCTATCCATTTTAAAAAATACGTATTATGTACTCGAGAAATTTTATTTTAATAAACGAATGTATCTTTTAAGGCATTATTAATATTAACAATTATTTTACGTTGATTTGAGTACAGTGAAACCCTGATTCTACGTTTTTCAAGGGACCCTAATAAACAAACGAAAAATGCGGAAAAGCTTCAAATAATACCAAAACAATGTTGGTTTTTACAACCCATTTATTTCATTATTTTTTATTATGTAATACAGAATATCTTTTTAATAATAAGTCGGATATTTTCAGTTCTTTCAATTTTAACAAAAACCCCTCAAACTCACATCTCTATTACGACTCTTTACTATGTCAGCCCGTTTTTCTCCTGGTTTCTAGTTATAGTTTTCTTTAATGGGCGAATTTTAGTTTTGAATTTGCTAAAAAAAATCGCGGGACGAGGTGTGCCGACCGCAAGACCGACTATTAGTAAAATGGGAAATATCTATATATTAATAGTCGTTAATGTCCGTCCGTCTGAATGATTGTCCGCGATTTTCCCTCCCCCTCCTCCGCCCCAGCCCCGCTGTCACCATTTTTTTATTCATACCAAATACATACTTTTTTCGTTTGTATATTATGGTCGCGATTTCGCCTTTTCGATGACGTCAAGAAAGACGGTCCCCCTCCCCCCATCCTGCCCCGCTGTCGTCATTAATTCATTTCTTCATTTTTCTCTGACGTCATGAGTGAATTTTTGAAATCATGACATTTTTATTTTATTATGTGTAAAAACAATTAATTTTCAAAAAATATTCTCTCAAGCTGTGGGATTCGATACCATGCCCCAATTTTCATGCGCGACGTTCGGCCACCCAACGCATTGCTCCACAAGTCCACTTGATGGTTACGAAAAAAAAACTCTATTTAAAGTTTTAGTTAACTAATAATGACATCTGTGGGTGAAATCTTGCACTAAACGAATTTTAACCGTTCTGCAGCGTTGTGAGAGGCTATATAAGGCTGCTCAATTATATATAATAATTTAATATATAATAATTTAATTAACTATTTATTTATATATATACGAAAAATGGTTGTTAGCAAGCTTAAACATTATTCCAAATATTAAATAATTTACGAGGTCTATTTCTGCTAATACGAAAAATAGTTGTTAGCAAACTTAAACATTATTCCAAAAATTAAGTAATTAACAAGGACTATTTTTGCTACTATGAAAAATGGTTGTTAGCAAACTTAAACATTATTCCAAAAATTCAATAATTTACGAGGTCTATTTCTGCTAATACGAAAAATAGTTGTTAGCAAACTTAAACATTATTCCAAAAATTAAGTAATTTACAAGGACTATTTTTGCTACTATGAAAAATGGTTGTTAGCAAACTTAAACATTATTCCAAAAATTCAATAATTTACGAGGACTATTTTTGCTACTATGAAAAATGGTTGTTAGCAAACTTAAACATTATTCCAAAAATTAAGTAATTAACAAGGACTATTTTTGCTACTATGAAAAATGGTTGTTAGCAAACTTAAACATTATTCCAAAAATTAAATAATTTACGAGGTCTATTTCTGCTAATAGGAAAAATAATTGTTAGCAAACTTAAACATTATTCCAAAAATTAAGTGATTTACAAGGACTATTTTTGCTACTATGAAAAATGGTTGTTAGCAAACTTAAACATTATTCCAAAAATTAAATAATTTACGAGGTCTATTTCTGCTTATAGGAAAAATAATTGTTAGCAAACTTAAACATTATTCCAAAAATTAAGTAATTTACAAGGACTATTTTTGCTACTATGAAAAATGGTTGTTAGCAAACTTAAACATTATTCCAAAAATTAAATAATTTACGAGGTCTATTTCTGCTAATAGGAAATTAATTGTTAGCAAACTTAAACATTATTCCAAAAATTAAGTAATTTACAAGGACTATTTTTGCTACTATGAAAAATAATTGTTAGCAAACTTAAACATTATACCAAAAATAAAATAATTTACGAAATTTCTACTTCTAAGAAAAATGGTTGTTAGCAAACTTAAACATTGTTCCAAAAATTAAGTAATTTACAAGGACTATTTTTGCTACTATGAAAAATGGTTGTTAGCAAACTTAAACATTATTCCAAAAATTAAATAATTTACGAGGTCTATTTCTGCTAATAGGAAAAATAATTGTTAGCAAACTTAAACATTATTCCAAAAATTGAGTAATTTACAAGGACTATTTTTGCTACTATGAAAAATGGTTGTTAGCAAACTTAAACATTATTTCACAAATTCAATAATTTACGAGGTCTATTTCTGCTAATAGGAAAAATAATTGTTAGCAAACTTAAACATTATTCCAAAAATTAAGTAATTTACAAGGACTATTTTTGCTACTATGAAAAATGGTTGTTAGCAAACTTAAACATTATTCCAAAAATTAAATAATTTACGAGGTCTATTTCTGCTAATAGGAAAAATAATTGTTAGCAAACTTAAACATTATTCCAAAAATTAAGTACTTTACGAAATTTCTACTTCTAAGAAAAATGGTTGTTAGCAAACTTAAACATTGTTCCAAAAATTAAGTAATTTACAAGGACTATTTTTGCTACTATGAAAAATGGTTGTTAGCAAACTTAAACATTATTCCAAAAATTAAATAATTTACGAGGTCTATTTCTGCTAATAGGAAAAATAATTGTTAGCAAACTTAAACATTATTCCAAAAATTAAGTAATTTACAAGGACTATTTTTGCTACTATGAAAAATGGTTGTTAGCAAACTTAAACATTATTCCAAAAATTAAGTAATTTACAAGGACTATTTTTGCTACTATGAAAAATAATTGTTAGCAAACTTAAAAATTATACCAAAAATAAAATAATTTACGAAATTTCTGCTTCTAAGAAAAATGGTTGTTAGCAAACTTAAACATTGTTCCAAAAATTAAGTAATTTACAAGGACTATTTTTGCTACTATGAAAAATGGTTGTTAGCAAACTTAAACATTATTCCAAAAATTCAATAATTTACGAGGTCTATTTCTGCTAATACGAAAAATAATTGTTAGCAAACTTAAACATTATTCCAAAAATTAAGTAATTTACAAGGACTATTTTTGCTACTATGAAAAATAATTGTTAGCAAACTTAAAAATTATACCAAAAATAAAATAATTTACGAAATTTCTGCTTCTAAGAAAAATGGTTGTTAGCAAACTTGAACATTGTTCCAAAAATTAAGTAATTTACAAGGACTATTTTTGCTACTATGAAAAATGGTTGTTAGCAAACTTAAACATTATTCCAAAAATTCAATAATTTACGAGGTCTATTTCTGCTAATACGAAAAATAATTGTTAGCAAACTTAAACATTATTCCAAAAATTAAGTAATTTACAAGGACTATTTTTGCTACTATGAAAAATGGTTGTTAGCAAACTTAAACATTATTCCAAAAATTCAATAATTTACGAGGTCTATTTCTGCTAATAGGAAAAATAATTGTTAGCAAACTTAAACATTATTACAAAAATTAAGTAATTTACAAGGACTATTTTTGCTACTATGAAAAATGGTTGTTAGCAAACTTAAACATTATTCCAAAAATTAAATAATTTACGAGGTCTATTTCTGCTTCTACGAAAAATGGTTGTTAGCAAACTTAAATATTATTTCAAAAATTAAGTAATTTACAAGGACTTTTTTTGTTACTACGAAAAATAGTTAACAAACTTAAACATTATTCCAAAAATTCAATAACTTACGAAATTTCTGCTTTTACGAAAAATAGTTGTTGGCAAACTAGAACATGATTCCAAAAATAAATAATTTACAATTTAAATACTGCAGGGCAGGGCTGTCGATATACGCCCCCAGATATATTTCTTTTACTATCAGAATTTCTGGATTATTCAATAAATAGGTTAGTAATTTATTTTTGACGCCTGTAAATTTTCTGACTACTTAAAAATGCAACAAAAATCCCCCCGTTGAGGTCAACGGGCTTACAGCTAGTCTATATATTAATACTCGATAATGTCCGTCCGTCTGAATGATTGTCCGCGATTTTCCCTCCCCCTCCTCCGCCCCAGCCCCGCTGTCGCCATTTTTTTATTCATACCAAATACATACTTTTTTCGTTTGTATATGGTCGCGATTTCACCTTTTCGATGACGTCAAGAAAGACGGTCCCCCTCCCCCCCATTCTGCCCCGCTGTCGTCATTAATTCATTTCTTCATTTTTCTCTGACGTCATGAGTGAATTTTTGAAATCATGACATTTTTATTTTATTATGTGTAAAAACAATTAATTTTCAAAAAATATTCTCTCAAGCTGTGGGATTCGATACCATGCCCCAATTTTCATGCGCGACGTTCGGACACCCAACACACTGCTCCACCAGTCCAGTTGATGGTTACGAAAAAAAAACTCTATTTAAAGTTTTAGTTAACTAATAATGACATCTGTGGGTGAAATCTTGCACTAAACGAATTTGACCGTTCTGCAGCGTTTTGAGAGGCTATATAAGGCTGCTCAATTATATATAATAATTTAATATATAATAATTTAATTAACTATTTATTTATATATATACGAAAAATGGTTGTTAGCAAGCTTAAACATTATTCCAAATATTAAATAATTTACGAGGTCTATTTCTGCTAATACGAAAAATAGTTGTTAGCAAACTTAAACATTATTCCAAAAATTAAGTAATTAACAAGGACTATTTTTGCTACTATGAAAAATGGTTGTTAGCAAACTTAAACATTATTCCAAAAATTCAATAATTTACGAGGTCTATTTCTGCTAATAGGAAAAATAATTGTTAGCAAACTTAAACATTATTCCAAAAATTAAGTAATTTACAAGGACTATTTTTGCTACTATGAAAAATGGTTGTTAGCAAACTTAAACATTATTCCAAAAATTAAATAATTTACGAGGTCTATTTCTGCTAATAGGAAAATAATTGTTAGCAAACTTAAACATTATTCCAAAAATTAAGTAATTTACAAGGACTATTTTTGCTACTATGAAAAATGGTTGTTAGCAAACTTAAACATTATTCCAAAAATTAAATAATTTACGAGGTCTATTTCTGCTTCTAGGAAAAATAATTGTTAGCAAACTTAAACATTATTCCAAAAATTAAGTAATTTACAAGGACTATTTTTGCTACTATGAAAAATGGTTGTTAGCAAACTTAAACATTATTCCAAAAATTAAATAATTTAAGAGGTCTATTTCTGCTAATAGGAAAAATAATTGTTAGCAAACTTAAACATTATTCCAAAAATTAAGTAATTTACAAGGACTATTTTTGCTACTATGAAAAATGGTTGTTAGCAAACTTAAACATTATTCCAAAAATTAAATAATTTACGAGGTCTATTTCTGCTAATAGGAAAAATAATTGTTAGCAAACTTAAACATTATTCCAAAAATTAAGTAATTTACAAGGACTATTTTTGCTACTATGAAAAATGGTTGTTAGCAAACTTAAACATTATTCCAAAAATTAAATAATTTACGAGGTCTATTTCTGCTAATAGGAAAAATAATTGTTAGCAAACTTAAACATTATTCCAAAAATTAAGTAATTTACAAGGACTATTTTTGCTTCTATGAAAAATGGTTGTTAGCAAACTTAAACATTATTCCAAAAATTAAATAATTTACGAGGTCTATTTCTGCTAATAGGAAATTAATTGTTAGCAAACTTAAACATTATTCCAAAAATTAAGTAATTTACAAGGACTATTTTTGCTACTATGAAAAATAATTGTTAGCAAACTTAAAAATTATACCAAAAATAAAATAATTTACGAAATTTCTACTTCTAAGAAAAATGGTTGTTAGCAAACTTAAACATAATTCCAAAAATTAAATAATTTACGAGGTCTATTTCTGCTAATAGGAAAAATAATTGTTAGCAAACTTAAACATTATTCCAAAAATTAAGTAATTTACAAGGACTATTTTTGCTACTATGAAAAATGGTTGTTAGCAAACTTAAACATTATTCCAAAAATTAAATAATTTACGAGGTCTATTTCTGCTAATAGGAAATTAATTGTTAGCAAACTTAAACATTATTCCAAAAATTAAGTAATTTACAAGGACTATTTTTGCTACTATGAAAAATAATTGTTAGCAAACTTAAAAATTATACCAAAAATAAAATAATTTACGAAATTTCTACTTCTAAGAAAAATGGTTGTTAGCAAACTTAAACATTGTTCCAAAAATTAAGTAATTTACAAGGACTATTTTTGCTACTATGAAAAATGGTTGTTAGCAAACTTAAACATTATTCCAAAAATTAAATAATTTACGAGGTCTATTTCTGCTAATAGGAAAAATAATTGTTAGCAAACTTAAACATTATTCCAAAAATTGAGTAATTTACAAGGACTATTTTTGCTACTATGAAAAATGGTTGTTAGCAAACTTAAACATTATTCCAAAAATTAAATAATTTACGAGGTCTATTTCTGCTAATAGGAAAAATAATTGTTAGCAAACTTAAACATTATTCCAAAAATTAAGTAATTTACAAGGACTATTTTTGCTACTATGAAAAATGGTTGTTAGCAAACTTAAACATTATTCCAAAAATTCAATAATTTACGAGGTCTATTTCTGCTAATACGAAAAATAATTGTTAGCAAACTTAAAAATTATACCAAAAATAAAATAATTTACGAAATTTCTGCTTCTAAGAAAAATGGTTGTTGGCAAACTAGAACATGATTCCAAAAATAAATAATTTACAATTTAAATACTGCAGGGCAGGGCTGTCGATATACGCCCCCAGATATATTTCTTTTACTATCAGAATTTCTGGATTATTCAATAAATAGGTTAGTAATTTATT
The DNA here is from genome assembly GCA_031772345.1 of Himalopsyche anomala. Classification (NCBI taxonomy): domain Eukaryota; kingdom Metazoa; phylum Arthropoda; class Insecta; order Trichoptera; family Rhyacophilidae; genus Himalopsyche; species Himalopsyche anomala. The sequence continues at coordinate 34,381,438 of CM062823.1, forward strand.
TTTGACGCCTGTAAATTTTCTGACTACTTAAAAATGCAACAAAAATCCCCCCGTTGAGGTCAACGGGCTTACAGCTAGTATATATAAATATTATTACAAAACGACATTTTGAAAATCAAGCATGTAGTTTTTTTTAACATTATGTTTTGTGATTGAAATTGACTGAACATCTTTATTGTAAGATTCTAAAATGCCATCAGTTAACGTCGATTTGCTTTTTTGAGTGACTTTAAAGAGATCTTTCTTTTACTGCAACAATAATTACAAAACGAATTTCACACCCGTCTTGGCTATTCTTCGATTTGACTGGATAATTGGTCACAAATGGCCATTTTTTTTTCTTTCTCCGTCACCGTGGCCGTGAAGATGCGTGCTAAATTATTAGGGAAACACAGACGCGAGCTGTCATTCGGTTCCTTGAAGAGGGGTCTTCGAAATGGTTGGAAATGATTCTCCGATTGTTTCGCAGGGCGTTTGGCACCGTGCTGTTTTGGCTTTTGGGCTTCAATCGAAGCTTCAAAAAGTTTTAAAATCATTTTAGAAATATTTTCTTAAGGATCATACTTTCATTTTAAGTACATCTTGATTATTCTTGTGAATTTGTAATATTTTTAACTGTCGGGTCTGTAACGCAGTGGTCAACGTCCTTGGCTTCTGTGAAGAATCATGCCTGCTTGAATCCCAGTACGAACAGCATGCTTTCAATGACATTTTCAATAGACTAATTGATTCCCGTTTGAAGGCATGGTTGTTTGTGATGTCTAAAAAACCTTCCCACCCTTCCAAAGGCGAAAGTGATTGACTAACCACTAATCCTGTCGAATCCTATGCTTTATATCTCTAATGTCTTCGAAAAAAGAGCGATTAAGCAAATGAGTAATAATCAGTTCTTTATTCATATGCTCCACATTGGGAGCGAACATGGATTTAAAAAAATAAACAAGTTACATTATTAAGTTAGTAGTTAATAAATAACAAGAAATCAAAAAGCTATACGTAATATCAATTTATTTAATATTTAAAAACTACACTGAGTATATTATTTATTATTATGTAAATGCAATTTTTTTTTTTGGAAACTCGATATTATTTTAATCACCTTTTTTTTACGGAGTTCGTGTTTGTTCAAGTTTGAGATTCATTGATTTTCCCGTGTCATTCTCGTTACAATAAAATTCAAGGAATTTTTAAAAACCTTTTTTTTTTAGTCCGAAGAGGATGTATTTATTATTGTTGACTCACTTGTGTGCCCGATTAGATTTCGTAAAAGATAATTGTAGAATGATTTTAAATAATCTCTTGTAAGTATATAACGTAAACAAATAACCTGACAGACCATAATATTTAGACGATAGATCGAGGAAATTGGTAAATCAGAGACGATTAATGCGGGATTATTAATTTTGATCCATACGGGAAAATAAAGAATGAGAAAATGGTGATATATTTCCACTATATCATCTTCCCTACTCAAATATACTAATTTTGATTATTAAAAAAATCCCAAATTTTAATTATGTTTGTAATTACCATCAGTCACCACTTAAAATTTATTAATCTTTGATGATTTTTTAATTATATGTTAGAGGTGTTAAACGTTTTAATTTTGTGTAATTATAGAGTCACTTATACTCAGTGGTGTAGTTGGGCCAGGTTGGTCCAAATCGGCGACCTGGTACTTATGAGGAAGGCGCCCTGCCACCTTTTTGACTTGTAACTTAATTTTCAAGTATTATACAAACATATGTTAAAAATCGTTTGTTTATTGATTTAATTGTTAAAACTTGTGTTTTTTTTTATCTTCAAACGGATATAAAAAAAAATAGGGAAGAAATCAATGACCTACCTGGTACCTATTTATTTACCACTTCACTGCTTATACTGTAATTTGTAAATTCTTTTCAATTTCAATTGTTGTTTACACCTTTTTATTTCAATTTATTTTTGTATAAATAGCACTGTTTATAAATTTTTCTCATCAGTTGACAATACTCGCAGTGAGCGAAACTGGTCCTGATCGTTTAAATGAAGTGGAATAAAGCACAAAGGAGTATTGTGTGGTTTTAATATAATGCCTTTTCGCCAAGTATTGACAGTGAAACACCCTAAAGGTGAAAAAATAAAGTGTTGAATGTGATAATTTCAGTTCGAGTTGTTAAGGGAAAGAAGCATACTCGATATGATTATGTATCATTATGCGAACTCTCGTTGTTGTGGTTCATGTTTTTTAAATATTCATTAATTAATCGTAGATGAGTATGCATTTTTAAATTTGAATCGATGCAAATGTGATTAATCACAGTATCTTTGATAATTTTTTGTGACACACGACAGTGATCATGTAATTTGCCCCTAAGGTAAGTAAGGGTCCCTTACTGAATGGATAAAGACCAACTTGAATGCGACCGTGATAATATAATGTCTTTGGTTGAAATTGATAGCACAATGTTTTCGAATGAAACGTGTTCGACATGATTTCGGTATTAAAATAATGCCATTCAACATCCAAAGATTTACAGGTAGGTTAGTTGGGAAATCGTGCTCGGCAACAATATAATTCGAGGCAGGTAGATTCGTTCTATTGTCAACGCTATTGTTCAATTTTATTCTAAGGGAGATATCTCTTTGTCAGAAATACTACCCCTAAGTCTTTTGAAATCAAATCTTTCAAAATCTTTCGTCGAATTTTAAATAATACATATTCAATCGTAAAACAAGTATTAGTGTGGCTTAATTGCATTGCATCATAATTTGTTACTAATTTGCCAAGTGTACAGAAGTTGATTGGATAGTACGGGTGGTTATTAGGGCTTGCGATATATCGTCAAATTTGAATTAGCGGTTTTTCCGATTATATTTACCGGTAAAATAAAATAATTGATTAATGTATGTAACAACGTTTGACTAAAAGATTGAAACTCAAATAATATAAAATATTTGAATAATGTCAAACATACATTATTTATCATTTTACAAATATGTCTTTTTATTTTTTTACTGAGATATGGCAATGAATGATTAAATAATTACTTTTTTTTCATATATTTTTGGCTGGTTATAATATTATATGGTAGAAATTCTTTATTAAAAATTCATAAAATAAAAAAAAAAAACATTTTAAAAATACATTGCTCTCATAAAACAAATCAATAAGACTTATCCTAAATTTTGTAAATATTTTTCCCGCTGATGAAAACGATCGTTTTGATACAATACTATTATAGATGTCAGCAGGTAATTTTATGTGTAGGATATTTAAACAAATATGTAGAAATTTTCAATTAAACAAGAATTACAATACATTAATAATGCCTGCCTGGATCTGTCCTAATTCACTGTAAAATAATTAGTGGGTAGTTTTCTAATTTACGTATATTTACCGACATTCATTTTTCGACGATTTACAGGTAATATAATGTTTTATCACATGTTCTTGTGCATGGCAGTTAGTTTCTGGTGTTTTAAATCAGTGCTTCCCATATTGGGGGGCGCGGAATTTCTTTAGGGGCCGCCGTGGGATGCGGGATTGAGAAATTTAGGAATCGGAAGAGCTAAAAAAACGAGTTACGGAGATAATTCGGGGAAAAAGTATAGCAAAACGGGGAGGGCCGCGGATTATTTTTTTCAGATTTAGGGGGCCGTGGAACGAATAAGGTTGGGAAGCACTGTTTTAAATAATTCACAATCAGTTATTATTCCATGTAATAATATAGTAAACACGTTCATTGCAATGTCTACAGAGGACTTATTTTCGTTGTCCGACCCCACGATTTCGACTCGACAGCCCTGGTTTTTTTACCTCATTATTTAGCCTTGCATTATCGCAACTCGAGAAGGGTAGTTACGTTGCAAGCCGTTAATTCAAATTTGTCAATTATAATACATATGTGAATTTCAATACTTCAATTTTCAATGCTTGAACGTCTTCGATCGACGCAGAGATACGATTTTTAGATTTTATACGTAGTTGAGATTTTATACAAGCAATTTATACAATTCTCAGTGTGTAAATTCAAATGCAAACAATTCGCCGACGCAATGTGATTGTTCGTTTTTCCGATAGACCTTGTTATATCTCCTGCTAAGTGTTTTATTTCGGGTCATTATCGTTCATTATACCGGCACAATCACGAAATATGTCCGCAGGAGAAATATAAACGAAGAACACAGGAAGTGACCCAAAGTTAGAAATCGACTGCAGATTTAAATGTACCAGTAGCGTAGTTTTACTCTGGGCAATATTTTCGTCACAAATTTAAAATATGAATTTTAGTGTCGCATATTTCTTTAGCTATAAAAAAATATATTTTGATTAGATTTATCGTGTTGGCCCATGGCTAATTTTTGCTAACTCAATGCCCGTACTGAGAAATTATGTATCGCCAAATAGATTCCTATTTTTTGGTATTTTCCATTATTGTTTTTGGAAATAGCGTATAGACATGTAAGGTATGTTTTATATTATTTCACTTCGTGTAATTGAAGGCATGAATTAATTTCTTGCTGAATCTTTTTAAAAATATTAATTGACATTTTAAAATTTGTCTCAATAAAAATACGTCGTCTTGGTTAGTCTTAATTAAAGCTAGGCTCAAAAAATATAAGTCGCTTTCCTGAAAATATTGCATAATATACAGTTGTTATACAGTTGTTATTTCACTAGGTAGTCTACTTCTTTGTATCAAAACATATAAGCCAGTAAACAAAACAATATATATTGTTTAAATATCCATTTTCTTAAATAAACTGCGTTTATTTAGTTGATCGCTATTTCCAATCATATTGAAGATTCGCCCGTCGACGCCACTGTGTGTACCGTCCGTCGCTAATTGGTGTGGCCGACCCCTAAAAGTGGCCCTTATCTTTTGTTTTATGCACTTTAGGTGAAGACGAATTAGGTGCTGGCCACCACAGCTGCCTATCTTCGCTACTAACTAACCCACTTATTTTTTAAGACCCGCCGCGCCATACTCGAACCACATCAATCCACTAAATAATCTTGCTCAGGTATCCCATTCACGAGAATCGAAGATCTGCCGCGATTATTATTAGGGCGTGATAATTTTTTGCCTGATTTTCAAGATTGATTACTAATCCTAAATGATGTGTTAATATCATCTGTTTGATTAATTCAATATTAACTAAAACAAGATTTTATTGTATTTGAATAATCTTTAACTTACCTTATATTATATGATTACATTTCACCACTTCTTTCTATCAAGGATAATTCATAGATATGCGACATACGAATTTATTATTTATGATTTTATTATTGATCATAATCTTAAATTTTATTCGAGTTAGAGAATAAAAATAGTTAAAAAAAAAAACCATTCAATATTATTATTTTGTTGTTGACGAACAACATTTAAAATAATAAAAAAAAAATAGTACTTTTGTCCACATAAAATGTATTGGATACATAATTAATTCTATCCATAATAACCGTCGTGTTTTACCTTTATCAGATTTAGAAATTACTAAATTATTTCAATTGAGCAGTGCACGCATTTCAACTAAGTTATTATTTAAGTTAGAACAATTTTCTTTCTTTAGAAATAGTTCAGCATAAATATTTGGCCGCCATGTCTGACCTAATGGCAATATCTACATCAAGTCTTCCAAGTACCATTTTTGTTTCGTTAAACATTTCCACATATAACCTTATAGTACTCGGGTGGCGAAATGTATTCTTACTAATTAATTATAATAATGACAATTGCCTGTAATTCGTCTTAGTATTAAATTTACTTCATTGTATTTACTTAAAAAGAAAATCGTACGGTGTCGTGATGTCGATATAATAATACAACTACCATTAAATTTACCAACCAAAATATTCTAGAATATTTATGAAACTAAATATAATACGTAAGTATCTATTGCTTTTTTTGTTGTTGATAACTATCCTTGTACAACAGAGCAATCAAGTTTGATAGTAGGAATGATTATTAAATAGTTGTGCGTTGTCACAGTTGTCTAAAATGTTTGAAAAATTGTGGAATTTCTATGGACCGCTACGTAATCGAGTTTTTATTCTGGTTCGACCGACCGCTACACCCAGTTATATTTTCGTATCGAAGAGATTCGATAGCTGATAGTCGGTCGAATCGATCGAATCTGTACAGTTTTGAATATGATTTCGAGAGATAATCATTCGATTGGATCTTTACACTTTGAAAGTATTGTGACAGTATGTCGTGGGATTAGATTAGATGCATATTATTAATTTGAGGTCGTAAGTAGTTGACAATGTTTACTCAACTGACAACTTTATTCGTGTTGCAATAGTTGTAACTAACTTCCCCGACTCGTAACTGTCATCTTCTCGATTTCCCAGCATCTCAGTTTAGTATACATATTCGACGCAGTCAATATAATATGCTGGGATCACAAACCAGATGCATTTTTGACTTCTTGGAAACGCAACATCAGTTAATGGTTGTCCACAGTCGGCTTTTATTCTTCCTTTACTACCAGCTATCGTCAACAGTTTATTTATTTTTTTTAAATATTTACTATTTATTATAATGTAACATATCGACTGTGGAAAGGAAAAAGGACGTAACCCTATATTTTCCAAAACATCTTTTTTCGATAATCACAATGTATACAACTTGACACACATTCTATCATAAGGATGGAAGCTGAAGATGTCGGATAAGTATCTAAATTTAGCTTTAAAGTAAAAAAGATGACCTTGTAAAAAAATAAAACCAAGAAAAAACACTGAAATAAAGGTTTTTCCGAGACAATTTCTTTAATTAATATTAGGTTATGTCAATTAAACACCAGTTTAGAAGTATCCGTGCACTTCAAGGTGTGTATAATTCATATTTTGCATATGTCACAAAATCATCAAAACACGTTTTAGCGCCTCCTGTAAAATTTGATATGTGTGGGTTACGTCCTTTTTCTTTCCACAGTCGATTTGTACATAATACGAGTCGAATACGGTACCTGGTTTAAGTCATGGCAAAATCAATATTAATTGTCTGACACATTAATAATTTTTGTTATAAAATTATGCTAAAAACTATTACCACTCTAGAATAAGGAGGTAGAAAATGAAATGTAATAAAAACAACAAAATCAATTGATTGTTACTAAAGCCAAATCTCGTTGGTAGTGTAGTAGCATGAACGATTTTTTCGTGAATAAAATATTAAGGTCATAAATAGCTATGTTCTTTTAAAATTTAGTTGATAGCTATATCGCAGAACGCCCTGCCCTCTCCAGGACTTTGTTTTAACTTACTTAACTAAATTAATGTAAGTTTAAACATAGTTCTGACTAGCCCGTAAAGCCGAAAAAGCTATAAACTAAAATACATTGCATTTTTTGACCTTATTATAATGGTGTTCTTTCTACCAAGCTAATGCCAATTCAATCAATTAAAAATAATAACCTGTCGGAATACGTCGATGGCTTAGTTTCATACTGCCACAACTGGAAATTGGCAGTTTGAGATATGGCTGACCAAAGTTTTGATACATCTAAACTGAGTTGTACAAAAGCGATTATTATTATTTCTCTTATCTTTTTAGTGAATCATTTAGTCATTTATTTCAATTCATTTTTTATTTTGAAACGTTGGCAAAACCATAAAATGATGTTTCGAGTTTTTTTTTTTTTTTGGGGAGCTATAGAAGAGAGGTTTTTAAATATATACATATGTTGTGGGTAAAATAAAGCAAAACATCAAATTTTTGACATCTATGAAAATAGAATATTGAAATGTCGCAGGTGCCTCATCTTCCGAACGTTAAATCAAAAGTGTGTTATAAATCAATCAATTATTTTACATTATTATGAATATTATATTTATTCCGGAAGGGGGGATACCATCGTTAGGACTGTTTGTCTACAAATTTTTCTTATTTTTAAAATATGTAGGACTATACGGCTATATACTATGGAGATTTATAAATCTTATAAGCTATCGACTATCGCTCTTTTTGAGCTTTTATCTCGCAACTATAAAACCGGTAGCAGGCATTAATTAATAACTATTAAAAAACAAGTGTACCATTTAAAATACACTATACATAATATAATAGTAGTTATGATACTCTCATTGGTAACGAAAACGTTTTATAAAAAAAGCATCTCGCAAAACCGTTTAGTAAAATTGTTTAATAACCGGGCCGAGGACTTATAAATTATCAAATACTTGTTAATATTAATTGAAAACGACATTGATTGAACATGTTTTCACGAAGCAAGATCAACTAACGTCAATTATTCCGTGCTTAAAAATGTCTCCACTGACCCCATTCGATAAATCAGTTATCTATCCACTAAATTTGTTTCGCATACCGCTATATATCGACCGCTGCATTTTTGGAAATGTATTAGGTATAATAGATGCGTGCGTTTGTCGTTTGGTTTTTTTTGTTGTTGTAAAAAAATTTCTACGATTCCAGAAAATAGGCCCAAAAATTTGACCGAGGACTGTGTCTGTCGCTTTTGGGCCTCTTTGTCGACAACGATTCGATGAAATTCTTGCATTGTGAGGTATCAGAAACAACGTCAGCAATATCCAAGTGAGTCGTACCGTACATGTGCCGAGTTTGTTCTTATTGTATCGACTTATATTGAATTTTTGCAATCAGAGTACACAATCTACACTTTCTTTTTAAGTACGTTTATCAAATTATTAAAATATTTTTTTTTAACGATATGTTATTTAATTTACCAATGGCGCTCAAATGAATCATAATTATAATAGAATATGAAAAAATATCGTATTTTAGTTCTTCAAAAGAAATTATTAACGACCTGTTCAGATGAAAAAGAATTTACACTGTGCCTTATTTATCAATAATTTATTTAAAATATTTTTTATCATATTAATATGTGGATCTTTCTTTGGTTGACTTTGGTATAGACACCAAAATACGAATTTTATTTCACAAAATCCATCGAAATAAAAGTATTTAATGAATAAATGTATATCAAATTTAATTTTGCACAAAATTTTATGTTTAAGAGATTTTTGACGAAACATGAGATTCATATTTTAGATGTTCAGTTTAAAGTAACTTTTATTTTCTTATTTTAATTTAATCGTTAAGTATTTTTTTTTAAATTTAAGATTTCGACTGAAGGTGCTTGGTGGAATTTCAATATTAAATTTGAATCGTTCAAACTATGTACATTCTCACAGATTTTGTCACTAACGACCCGGGTTTCGCCTTTAGGCATCTTCAGGCGTTCAAGTGCACGGATGAACTTGAACTGACGCTTAGTAAATTAATGTTTCGTGTTTATATAATAAATAAACGTATCACTGTTAGTGACAAAATCTGTGAGAATGTACATAGTTTGAACGATTCAAATTTATTTATTTTAAATTAGAGTTCATGTTTTAATTTTGTCTAATTTTACAAACAAACATAATAAATTAAAATGAAACCTGTTGGATTTTATTTAGAATGCTGAAATGCGACCAGAATCATTCGTTGTTTAAAAAAAACAATTACAACAATATTGGCATAAACATGTGTTAGTACTCGCATAATTCGATATTGTATAAATATTATACATTTTCATAATGTGTACGGAAGAATGTCTGATGACACGCACTTAAAATCTCGTTTCCACTGCAGACGTTTTCTTTTATCCATTTTCTTTTATTTATTTTATTTCTCCTTTTAGAATAATTTATTTATCTGTCTGTCCCGCCTCTAATGTTCACATTTCACAAGAAATAGACATAAATAATAATACAAAAAAATAAATCTTATTGTAAAGGTATTGTATTTGCACCCCTACAGGGCTACAGGTGTTTTAACATCTCCACGGCAAGTCTGTGAAGAGATCAACTTTATTTTTAAGTGTTTTTCATTTCTAATTTAAAAGAAATTTTAATAAATATAGCATGATTTATTGAAATTAGGTATTGTTTACGTATGTATACTACGTTTTACTTCAGTCCACATGTGCATCTCAAATGAAAGAAAACATGGGACTGCATTCTGAAGAAATCTCTCCTACAACTAGGATGAATTATCGAATAAACTACTAATTTAAACCTTCATGTTTGTATATTGATATATTTCGAAAGCTCTATACCAGAGTTTCCCAAACTTTTTGTGGAACTTATCGCAAATCTTGAAATGTTGCCGTAACACAGCTTATTTTTTATGTCGGATAATCGGGAAACCCTGCTCTATACAATGATATTTTAATATAAAAATATCCATAAAGCACGAAGGTGGACAACCTTTCCGTATCTCGCTTTTTCCACTACACGTGTTTGGTCAAAAATTCCTAATAGAAAACGACAGAGATTATGAAAACATGTGTTTCAGTTCAAAAAAATTCTCATTGTTGGTATAAAAAAAATACTGAAAGATTTATTTCCCACGAGTTTTTAAAGCTGTATATTATTTTACTTTTTTAAACAGTAAATTAAATAATATTAATGAACGATGTCTACGACTTTATTGCAACAAGGCTTCGATATAAGATAGATCGCATTATACTGATTTCTTTTACGAGTTTGATGTTTCACCTAACACGGTTTGTATTTAACACGACACAGTGAAAATCCGGTTTCAATACAACTGGTTTCACTGATTTATAAAACTTGTTTAGCATGCTACAAATTGACCGTGATTAAATTGGGTTTCCTATGATTCAAATGAAAATCATAGGATAATAGCTACTCAAGATTTTATTAATGACCATGAGTACAATATGACAACATTCGTGACAGTCGCTGTAGCCGAGTGGTTTCGTGCCAGGGTTTTCGTCTCACTCGGTGGCGTAGTCGAGGTTGCGAAACAACGAATCGAAATTCATACAAAGAAGTTTTCATTGATTTTGTGACTCAAAAGCTATTAGGTAACTACTGGTTTATCAAAACAGCTTATCCGCTTAATTCATACTGTCTATGAAACGAGAGATTGAACGACATTTGCAGCAAGATCCTGCACACAAACTTTTGTAGAAAATAATTATTTTTTCTCCCAATAGGCTGGGTGGGTTTTCGAAGTCTTCAAACATGTTCATGAATTTTACTTGTTTCAATAATTGACTGCGATATGATTTTGAATGTTTTCTATGATGGCATATATTCTGTTTACCGAATGATAAACCATATCCGTTCCCGACGTAGAGCATATGGACTATGGTAAGGAAAAATGACGTAGCCCACAGTTTCTTCAAAACAGCTTTTTTTTCAATAATCACAATGTATACAACTTAGGTACACGTTCTATCAAAAGGATGTAAGCTGAAAAATCTGAATTAGTACCTAAATTTAGTTTTTATGTTTGAACAAAGAAGAGTCTGGGGAAATTGCGACCAGGAAGAAATAATATCAGATAATGTCAATTAAAAACCATTTTATCAGTCTCCATGCACTTCAAGGAATTTCTTAATTTGCCTTTAGCCCAAAATCTTCAAAAAACTTTTTTGTGTCTCTAATTTGTTATGTGTGGGTTTTTCGCAACAGAAGTTTGTGAACTTGTTCTTCAGTTAGAAGGACTATAAGTGCTGTGAGATAACTAGTGGTTAGCTAATCGTTATAAGATCGGTTGGTGAGAGAGAATTTTTACACATAACAGTTCGTCGAATCGATCAAAAAATTCGTACTAGTTATTCGAACCCGTAAGGCACGACAATTAAAGCCAACGACTTGGACCACTCGGCCGCGGGCCCGGCATATATACATACTCGTAAATATAATTAAGTCCAACAGAGAAGCAAAGAGACGAATACAATACAACAAAAATATTTAAATATTTTCTATCTAAAAATGTATGTATTTCTTTACTTAAAGTCGTAGTCAAAATAATATATTATAATACATCGTCGATTGAACCGGGAATGTTCAGAACATGGTTCACCGACCTTGCCGTGACGTTACTCTCAGTCTTCTTGTTTTTATTGCTGCTCTGATAAAGACCCCCACCCCGAACATGATAACATCATTCATTTGTGCGATTTAATATTTACTTTGCTTGGAGTAAAAATACGACTTTCATACATTTCGACGCTTTACTGTGAAAATGAATATGTTTCAGAATTTTTGTCCCTTGAAATAGCATACCACGAATAATAATAATACGACCGTATGTTCTTCACCTTTGGTGAATTTGCTGGTACTACACTCGTAAGAGGTCTCAATAATAAAATAATACCCGCTTCGTTCAGCCTCAGTAAGCTTTGGTTGCTTTTAACAGTGCTTGAAATGCGGGTGTATTTATTTAATTAAAATATTTTTATAAATTATATATTACATACAGTATTTGTCTTCATCTGTGTATTCACATTCACCTTGCCTAAATTCATATTCATTTCCGCCGTCACTTTTTTATTACAATTCTCTCGTTTAGTTAGTCGTGATGATTAATTTAGTTTTTTTAGAGTGTTCTCTGCCAATTCGAAGTACATATTATATGTACCCCTAATTAATCATTTCAATCAGGGCTGTGGAGTCGTGTAAAAAAGTCGACTGACTCCAGCCTTAAAATAAAAAACGACTTGGATTCCGATGATTTTTATTCAATTATTTCATTTGAACTTATATATATGTATTCCATCAGCTCACCTTTATTCAGTCAAGCATGGAATGTCAACACGCAATCATCTTTAGTCAGCCAAGCATGAAATGTTAACACTTATGACTATTTTGTTTAAATAAACATAAGTGAATTTATTTTTCACATTTTTTTCGAGTCGCTTATTTTTCACTACTCCGACATTGATCAAAATATCTCGACTCCACGACTCCGACTCCATTGATTTCCCTGATTTCAAAACTCGTTTTTCCTCTTATTCTCAGCCTCAGTCTAATATAGGGGCTCCCAACCTTATTTACTTCATTCTCCATTTTTACTATTTTTCAGAATATCTTGAGATTTATTGACATATTTTTTTTACTACTGAAACAATTATCTGTGGTGATGCAATCATATTCAAGCAAATATTAGTTTGTTGTTATTTTAGTAAAAACACAATATTCCTTTGTACTTCATTCCACTTTATTTAATATGTCAGGACCGGTTTCGCTCATTACGAGCATCGTCAACTGATAAGAAATATAATTTAACAGTGCTATTTATACAAAAATGAACATTTATAAACAACAATTGGCATTGAAAAGAAAATACCAATTACATTAAAAGCGATTCTAAAATAGCACAAAATTAAAATGTTTAACACATCTAACATATAATTAAAAAGTCATCTCAGATTAATAAATTATATGTTAGATGTGTTAAACATTTTAATTTTGTGCTATTTTAGAATCACTTTTAATGTAATTGGTATTTTCTTTTCAATGCCAATTGTTGTTTATAAATGTTCATTTTTGTATAAATAGCACTGTTAAATTATATTTATTATCAGTTGACGATGCTCGTAATGAGCGAAACCGGTCCTGACATATTAAATAAAGTGGAATGAAGTACAAAGGAATATTGTGTTTTTACTAATATAATGCCTTTCCACCAAGTATTGACAGTGAACACCCTAAAGTGATTGTTGTTATTTGTTGACAAGCCGAAAAAAAATCAAATGACACTTACGAGGTGTCGATTGATAAGTTGTTATACGACAACTACTTATAATTTATTTGCTTAGCTCGACTCTCAGGGCTGTGGAGTCGGAGTCGGAGTCGCGGAGTCGTGGTATTTTGGCCGGAGTAGGAGTCGTGAAAAATGAACGGCTCGATTTTTTTTTGAAAAATATATTTAATGATGTGTATTTAAACAAAATTGTTAACATTTCATGCTTGTCTGACTAAAGATGATCTGATGGTATACAACATATATATAAGTTAAAATGAAATTATTGAAAAAATTACTCGGAGTCGGAGTCGTCAATTATTTTAAAGCTGGAGTCGGAGTCGTCTTTTTTTTCGCGCGACTCCACAGCCCTGAATGAAAGGGTTAGCAAATAGCTCTCGCTACGCACCATTTTAAGAATTTAAAATTTAAATAAAAAGTGGCACATATTTCTATTATGAGCTATTTGACACAATTCTTGTGCATTTAAATAATTACGTCTATACATTGAAGTTCTCTTTTTTTCAATTTATAGTAAGCACATCTCATATTATAAATCTATACACGTACATGTTGTGTTTTTCTTAATTATTGGTACTACGGTATTGAAGTGGTTAATTTTGATCTCGTGGGTCCGGGCCGAGTGTATTTGACGACGGTCGATGATGATGTTATTACCGCTGGCAGCACTGCCTCTTCGTTCAATCGACCGCAACCGCCACCAATGACTCAATCAGCGATAAATCTTTATACGCTCAACAAAAAAAAAAAATCAACAACCCAAGAAAAGTCGAGACCCGCCCTCACTCTGTCTCGCTCCGTCTCACGCGTTTGCCGTAAGAGGGTAAGCGAGAGGCACAACTCGCGAGCATTACCTTAACCGCGACGTCTGTATTCCAATAATGCATAGATCGCGTACCTTTTCGTGTGTAATATTTAGTTAGCGTTTACGGTTAATAGCCTTTTATTATCTCCTGCAAAATCCATCGGTGTCGATTTACCACTTTACTATTTCAAATTAAGTGTCATTTAGACTAGGGTTTCTCAACGGGGGGCCACAGAGATTTATTTTTGTTTAGGGGAGCCACAACACAGTTCAGGGGGGCCACGGGCAGATTGAGAATTTCAAATTCCTCGGTGAGCTAAAAAAAAAGGTGTTTCGGAGATATTCTGAGAAAAAGTATACCAAATCGGGGATTTCAAATTCTTCGGTGAGCTAAAAAAAAAGGTATGAGGGCCACAGAAAAATAAAGACACTCAAAAGTGGCCACGCTCCCAAAAAGTTCGAGAAACACTGATTTAGACCATAGCTTCTCAACCTTTTTGGGCCCGTGGCCCCTTTTGAGTCTCATATTTTTCCATGCCCCCCCATAACTGTTTTTTTTTTATATAGTTTTTCGATAGGAAGTGATTCCAAAAAAATATTCGATTCTCTGATAACTTTGCTCGCTGGCAGATTTTACACATTAATTTACGAATTTCCCAAAATGAAAAGTCGCGACAACATTTTTTTAAAGTTCTTCCAGGATTTATCCGCGGCTCCCCAAAACTGTGCTGTGACTCACCTAAAACTATTTCAAAACTATCTTCGGACTTATTTAAATAGAGAGCAATATGTACTGCCAATTAAGTTTATCTCAACAGATGTGTTTCTACAAGAACTGGTTGTTACTCAGTTGTAAAAAACTGTCCCTATTAGAGTTCGAACCCATGGCTTACATTACCGAAGCGAACGGCGTTGATCACTCAATTTATAAGGTATTATCACTGCCTTATACCTCACTGGTATTTATAAGGTACACATTGCTTATTATTCAAAACAAGTTAACGGAAAATGGTGATCAATACTCCCTCTCAAACAAGAGGTTAGCTGCGCGGGAATTTCAAAGGCTGCACGGGCCAACCAAATAATAATTTAATAGTTGTCTTGGAATGCGCGCCAATTCTAAATGAGTGCGCGGGGTTTTCAAACTGCTGCGAGGCCGCGCGCACGCGCAGCTTAGAGAGAACGTTGATGGTAAGTATGATTTCTTAAAATTTAATTCTTTAAAATCATTTTTTTTTATCATTTATGGCTCGCTGACCAGTGTGTTCGTATGTCTGCATTGCTGTATTGAATGCCGATACACTCAAGAGCAAGAGATCAATGTTGGAGAACACTTCTTTACGTCTGGCCGAATGTTTGTTTCTTTCTTACTTTGTTTGGAGTGCATTATTTTTAAGTAACTTTTTATTTATCGATTTCATTGGAATTCTAAAGACACTAGTTATGCGTTTACCGTCCGTATTCGAAATTGATTATTATTTCAAAATCGTCATTCGGTAATTCAATTCAGCATTCCTTGCCGTTTTACTCGATATCGTTTATGGAAGTGTACATGGAACGACTGACTAATAATCAATCCTCTATTGAAATTATTCACATTCTCCAAATTAGGGTGGCGACTTCTCTGTACCCCTTATTATCGTGCGGGCGAATTTTAATTTTTAAAAATACGAGGAATAACAAAAGCGAAAATACCATTTTATTGAAAATCATATCGATACCAGGTTAACTACAAAATTTGTTTCAGTATACATACATCTATCGTTTCTAAAGAGCATTAATACGAAATAATACTGCATTAGAATCTAATGCAACATAATAAACTCAATACTATCAAATTCAGACTTGTTGCACTCTGAAACTAGGGTAACTTTGCTGTATATAACTATTTTTCTTTGCTTAACCACTTGGATACCAAGCGGACACAGGTGTCCGGAATATATGCAAGCGAACACGGATGTCCAAGACATTTAAAAAATCAAATACTTGGTATTCTAATAGAATTATAAGCGATATTTTGATGAATATGTGTAGTTCCATCTATACTGAGTCAGTATAGGTTTTTAAATATCGAATTCGAGTGTATATTAGGCAAAATTATTTTTCTCAAAAACACACTATCTCTGGGACATATTAATGATTTATTTGCGCGGTATTCAAACGGTTAATGAATTATTGTACGCTGCAATTTAATGAATACTCAATTTGTATTAGTTAAGACGTATATGTATTCGTAAAGCAATACATAATTGTTTATAACAACTAACATAACTTTTCCGGTTTCACCTCTAATTAAGAGTATGATTGTATCTTCCTCAACTCATAATTTGAGCAAAAAGAGTCCATTTGTTTACCGTTCGAAATGTTTCAGGCAATAAAAAAACAAAGCTATAATTATCAAATACGTTCTGCTAAATTGGTTTAATACCTACTATGATTTTACTGCTG
Organism: Himalopsyche anomala; assembly: GCA_031772345.1. Classification (NCBI taxonomy): domain Eukaryota; kingdom Metazoa; phylum Arthropoda; class Insecta; order Trichoptera; family Rhyacophilidae; genus Himalopsyche; species Himalopsyche anomala. The sequence goes on from CM062823.1 coordinate 34,398,235, forward strand.
CAAAAGTTTGCGGGTAAGGTGTGTTATTATATTGTGTTTGAGAAAATAATTTGCCTATGCAAGTGACGTATGTGTATTGATTGAATAGGATTTACTCATTTAAACTTCATAATAAGGTTATAATTTTAATTCTCACGTTTTTGGACAATTTCAGCACGAGATTTTTTTTGTAAATGATTTGCGATGAATTCACTGCTCTACCCCTAATTATTGACAAGTTTGTTTGACGTAGGAGACGTGATAATTTTCACAACATTTATAATATGTTAATTTATAGGAAATTATATCATATAATACATTTGGCGTTGAGTGCAAACATGAAAGCTTTATCCAGCGAATGGATCAGCCTCTTCTCTGCTTATTCTTACAAGAAAGCTTTATCCTATATTACAGGGTTTCCCAAGCTATATTCCGCGGAACACTGGTGTTCAACGGAACCTAAATAGGTGTTCCGCGAACACCGACATAACTTAAAAGCATCTCTTTTGCAATATTTTTCGATAAATAGTAAGGATGATTCCAGGGTTCTGAATCCATTTACTGTGACCTCTAAACCAGTAGGCTTAGCCGCATGTGATTATAAAAAATGTAATTTATTTAATCAGTGATTTCATACGATGTACCCGGCGGAATTGAATTATGCTGGCATGTCATGGGAGGAAGCAAAGCAATTTGCGGGAAACAGGGAAACAGAAATGTGCCGCGTGGCGGCCATGTGCTGCACGTAGGGAGCAAGTACATGTAGTCAAAACAGGAGAAAAAGATGAAGAATGGACTAAGTCGAATATTGGCATGCAGACTAATGCATTTTCTTCCCTGATAAGTCAATCCATAACATGTCATTGCGATTTCGCTGCAAAACTTTTGCCGATTGTTCGTGATATTTTTTCTCCTCGAATTGATTTCGCGTGTTATGCCAAATATTGCTTAAATTAAATAAAAACTAAAAAATGTGAAATTATTGTTGGTTCACTGTTTTTAGTATGTAATTATCATGCGATACGATTTGTAACTTACGAAAAACGTTTGTTGTGTGCGAAGGCATCCGATAAACATGCCCCGCTCCTTTTAACATGTACGTAGTCGAATAGACGCTGGAATAACTCAATTGTCGTGAATTAGTTTGTCCGTAGGTAGTATATGGGTTCGATTACCCGCCGACTCTCTCGCCTCAACCGGTTTCGGACCCGATCGACTTTCGGCTATCACTAAATTCGTTTCTGACCACGCATTCGATTCGATAACATATTAATTAGTACCGATACCGGTTCTCTACTCAAACACGCTCATATTGTTGTCTATCTACCGGTAAATGTCTTCATCAGCGTCAGTCATTGTCAAACTACTGTCGAATGAAGGCCTTTTTAGCTCTGATTCTTTCTTACCGCGAAAAGTCTTACTTTTTTCTATCTTTACAACTAATAATTCAGTATTACGAATAGGGAAATTAATTTAACAAAAATATTGTTTAATATTTATCATTTTTTAACCGACACTTTTGTAGTCTATCGGCATAGAACTTTACCGTAGCAATCGGGTGGGTCTGGGTTCATGTCCCGGGAAGATCAATATAGAATTAATTTAAACTTAAAACTTTGGAAATTGCGGTCTTTATCCGCGAATTGATCTCGAGTGACTTAAACAAACAAAACTTCATTTGATTTAAATTATCGCCGTGGCTGTAATGTCAGTTTTTTTAATAATATAAATATATTAAATGCATTTAAATGTTGTAAATGTTAAATTTTAATTGATAACTTCGTTATTCCACTGGTTGTGTAACTAGACTTCCAACGTGTTTCGTATCTTTGAGAAGCATTTCATTCAAGTTTTTATGGATCAAATACCTTTCTTACAAACGATTTTTTTTGCTTATATTAGAAAAAAAACTGATACTAAAAATAACACTGCTAATTTCAAAATTTATTCCTTTTAGTTGGATGGGAAAATCCTAATAAATATGAATTTAATAGCGGAAACCATCTGTCTTATTTATTTTTTATTTACTTTTTATTGTATTCTATTCAAGCTTTTATTAATTTATATAGCTTTAATAAAAGATGAACTATTTCCTCGGCGTCAGTTCGAGTGTACTGTTGCTCTTAGTTCCAAAGATGCCGGAAGGCGAAAACTGGTTTGTTATTGATAAATAAAATAATTATTTCTATGTAAGTCGTATCTGAAGATTCGAGAATTTCGAAGTATGAAACTTTATATCAAATAAATTATTAACCATTCAGTTTTTTCGTCTAGGCCGCTTAGAAATACTTAGCGGGGAGACCAGAGGGATAAAAGTCGTTTTTGTTTAAATAGAAAAGGATTGGTGCGTGGTAAAACAGCTGTTCTCATCTCTGCTCTACTACTTAAAGCGTACAATCTCGTTTGTATATATTAGCCATAAATTCAAATTAAGTCTGCCGAGGGAGAGATGCTCGGCTCGATTCCCAGCGATGCGAATAAATTATTATCGGGATCGCGGTTGATCGCCACTCAATTTAGGTTATGTTTGTTAGCTATGCCAGTGCTTGCAGATGCTCGCCTTGCGGTCGGAGCGATTTATGATATACTGCCATGTACCATAACACAATTACGTGTATACACATTATAAAAAAAATACAATAATTTTCAGCATTAACAGAATATTCCGAAATTTATTATCGTTAAATATCACTATCGGTTTTTTTTAACTAGTGTACGGGTGAGGAACCTTTTAATTTCTAAAGTCCATTCATTTATCTGATTAACATAATGCCGCAGTAAAGAAAACGTTGACACCCCCCCTTTTTTTTTCGACGGTCTAAAATATAATGGGTTGATAACGCTCTTTTTCCAAACGCTTGCGTATAATTTTTTGATCAAGTCAAATGGCCGCATCGGAGTAGCCAAGAGGCCGCAGGTTCCCTTCCACTGGACTAGTGACTATTTTTAACTGACCCTCGTGTCTGCTTATTTATTGAAAAATATTTCATGACAACATTGAAAATATTCATTATACCATCATTGATGGAATTTACTTGGTAGAATTCCATTCAAACCTTTTTTAATCATATGAGTAATATTTGATCGTGATTAATAATGTCGGGGTCCGTGATCAAATCCGTTTTATGATCGATTGATAGATTTATGTTCAATGGCAATGGATGTCTGATTACTAAAATTTCCTATCTTCGACGTATCCGGCGGTAACTTTGTGAGAGTTATTTTTTAATATAAAATTAAAGTTTTTATCTTTGTTATTTCACTTGTTGTGTCACAGCATGTTTCCCTTCATTAAGAAGCATCATCAGAACAAGTTTACGAATAAACTAATCAGTTTATTATATAACACAACAAGTGGAATAACAAAGATATCAAATTTAATTTCATACTAAAATTTCCACTCACCCACCCTATTCTTATAGATATATTCGTGTAGAAAGAGGAATATGATAACTACTAGTTATGTCCTAGCCCTATTCTTTTGTCTCTACACTCTTCGAAAATATAAAGTTTGCGCTTCTGGGCAACAGGTAGTTATCGCAGAAATACTTCTGTTGAGGTATTATGCTGTACGTTGGAAATGGACATGGATTTAATAAAAATATAATTTCACATAAATGTAGCCATTTTTTTTAACTATTCACCAAATAATACTTCGAAAATTATTCGGGCCCCATTAGAAGTGAAGTGAGCCAAATAGTATTTTAGAAAATAAATTAGATGCGTTGTAATGTTCTACACCAGTGCTTTCCAGATTGGGGGCTGCGGAATTTCTCCGGGGGCCGCCGCAGAACATGTTTTGTATTGAGGAGGGCCGCGGATTATTTATTTTCAGATTTAGGAGACCGTGGAATGAAAATGTTTGGGAAGCACTGTTCTACACGTCTAAAGTAAGGTAAATGTAAAGTAACCTCATTTAATTAAGGAAACAAATTAAATGGTCAGAATTAAAATCAATTTTTGGTCAGAATAAAAATATGAAACGGTCAGAATATTTAATAACAATTTTGGTTAGTAGGTTAGGTTAGGGTAGGTTTTTTTAAAAAAAAAAACATTTAAATTGTGACTATTTATTCTGACCGATATATTCTGACCATTTAATAAAAATTCTGACCAGTGTTATTTAAATTCTGGCCAAAAAAATACGAGCCTTTTATAATACACATTGCAACCCACCAAAACACCAAATAAAGAAATACAAGAAAAAAGTTCACTTCACCTCTAGAGGGCCCATTTTACTCTAATATTAAATAAAGACTTCCAAACAAGAATATTAATTAAGAACTTCGTTTGTATAAACACTGTATTAAAATTATTTCCACGGCCGTGTTTTTTCTTGTAAAAATATTATTTCAAATATTACCAAGTTGGTAACCCCACAATTTCGCATCCAGGTAACCCCACCCCACCCATCAGATAAACGCGCATTCATAAAAATTTGCATATTCAAAAATAAAAATAATAAATTCGGCCCACACGATTCAATGACGTAACAAAAAAAAACTTTTCAGAATCAATAACCCTTTGATTTCGATTTATGTAAAAATTATTCAAATATTTTGTGTGATTTTCGTATTATTAATATTGACAGCATTCGTGTCCTTTTTATTGTCTATTATTCTTGTTGATATTTGATTTATAGATTCTCTATGATGGCGATATTGTGATGCAGATTTTGCTAGTGCTGTACATTTCGTATTTAGCATCATGGCAGAGGAAAGGGTTTTATTATATCGTCGGCTTAATTCTAATATCACGTTAGTTTTTTTTTTATAATTCCATGTTTTTGCGATTTCGGTTAAAAAGCATATCAACCTATTTCATACGTTTTATAACAAACAACACAAATAATGTATCTCTTATATTTATTTATTGTAATGTAACGTAAGTTCTCTACAATAAATACATCTATATGTAAATAAATGATCATTTTTTTCAAAATCATTATTAAGAATAATTAAGTATTCTTCTTCAAAAAATAAATGAATAGGAATTTGTTTCTGTAAGTTAAAATATTCAGTTTTAAATGTCTGCTGAAGATTTACGGTAAACTGACTTACATACGTGATGTAAGAATTAATCCGACAATATACAAATTGAATTGAAATAAATCTGTACCGAAAAGCATAGACAAGAGAATAAAAAAATACTATCATTCAGATTTAACGTTTAAGTAACAGTTCCGTTTAAATATATATGAAAGCGGAATCATACGATAATAGTTAATAAAATAAATCAATTTTGTAAATTAATAACTGGGAAGTTTCTCTCTGGATCGCTTGTCCTTAAAATTTCTTCCGATCGTACCATTGAAGTATCATCTGATTATTGTTATCAGCATAGATTCCTGGGTCTTAGAAGACCTAGGGTGCCATTCATAGAATTTACTCGAAATAATTGAAATGAACCGAACCTCCTGGTAGGAAGAAAATAGATTAGCCGGTCATAGGGAATAAATACATGGTGAGTAATGACCATTCGAATCACATAGTAATATTTTTTACCGTAAAATATAAAAGAATATTACATTCATTGGAAATCTATCTTAAAATAGTACTCATTTTAAAACGGGGGTTTGTTAACAAAGAATTTAAACATAATTAATTATAAACACAAAGTTTTTTTTATATAAAGTGTTCATAATTTAGCAACCCATGTTTATTAAATATGGTTCGGGATCCTTATGTCGTTAATCTCCGCGTCTATTTATTCCAAGATAAACTTTTACAATAACATTTTAAAATCGATATAAGAATTACGAAAGCAAACACAGTATACCAGAATCCGTATTGAACGATAAAAGATTTGTAGACTTTATGTTGATACTATCATGCATCTGTGGCGTACTTATTTTCATTACTTTAATGATGTGAATTAAAAGCTTATCCTCGTTATTGCATTTCGTAAGAATAACATTTTTTTAATGACGTATATTTTATATTTTTACAATCGGTGGAATCAAAATAATCTTCAAAATATAATGCAGTAATTTAGCTATTTTTTCTATGCAAACTACTTTCAAAATGGTAGAAACTAGGGCCTAAACGAAAACCTTATACAGTATTACATTATTTGTTTTTGAAGTATTTTAATTGGAATTTAAAAAAAATAATAATGTTTCAAAATGTTCAACAATGTTTATTTAGTGTTCTTAAACACTGCTACAAAAAATAAATTCATTTCAATTTTATTCGTTATTTCTCGTATTAAAATGTGATTTTGTCTCAAACACAAAAACAAATTGTCAGCAAAAACATATCAAATGAACCTACATATAATGTTTTCATGGTATTCATTGGTGTAAAAACACAATTAAACTACATGCATATTTCATCTAGTTTTTTGTAACCATGATGGTTCTAAGTCAAAATATTAAGGGTCCTTAATTAATTTAAAAGAAAAACGGTTGTCCAGACGGAGTCGGAAAAATCGGAGAAAAATAATTTAAAGATATTGATAAATTATTAGTCTATTCATATTGATTGGTAAAATGTACTATACCATGGGTGGGGAACCTTTTCCCTAAAGGCCACATTCATTTATCTGATTCAACATAAGGTCGCAGTAAACACTGACATCTTTGGCAAGAAACAATTTCTTGCCAATTTGTAAAGCCCAGAAATATGCGGATTTCCCAATATTACCAGTGTGAGGGGACCTTTTTTTTAGGTCTAACAAAGATTTTGACATCCAAAATCTAAGGAATTTCCGAATTTACAAAAATTTGCAGAATTCTCAGAACAGTCAAAAGGCCGCACCAAAGTAGCTAAAAGGCCGCAGGTTTCCCACGACTGTACTAGACTGATATGCTGGTATATAGAAATGTAAGTTAATTCAAAGGTTTATTTTTAAACTCCACAATTAAACGCCGTGAATAAACACTGTAAATTATTATATTTAAAACCGTGTTGCCAAATCGAAAATAAAAAAAAACCTAAAAGCCCTAGTCACCTTATTGCTAATTGCAATTGTCTTAATCTTCTTTTTTCTGTCTATCCTTTACTATCCATTGAATTAAAACTTTTTTAGAATAATCTGCATCTACGATGTTTTTAGATAAAATCAATCGTTTCCGTTAAAAGAAATTACCCTATTACCATGTCATTCATTTAGTAGCACGAACGTCTTGACTTTTGATCATGCTAAGAATACGGACTCCACTGGACATCTGCCGCACTGTGAATACAATATTTATTTATTTTATACTACGTTTTAGGCACCTAACGCAGACTGCCTTCCTCCAGTTTCAACACGCATGTGCTATTCAAATATTTTGTTAAACCTCATTAGAAATCCGATAGTTTTCGAAACGAAATCTGGCCAAGCTTTCAGCGCAAAAATAAATAATGAATATAAATGCACCGGCTAACAAGGCGGCGATGACGAAATGTGGCAAAATCCAAACGCTACAAAATGTTATTTTCTACGCCAGCTATCGTCAACATTATAGCTATTATGCGAATGGTATTTAAATAGATCTAGTCTAGGAATTGCAGTACCAGACGAATATACAGTCAAACTCGGCTATTACGAGGAAGATGGTGCCGACTGAATTCGCTCGTTGTATCAGAGAATAGATATTTTTAAATGCTTATAAACATGCCCATCACATGAAGACATGAGTATCTGTAGCGGTCACACAACACAAAAAGTCGCAATTTAAACAAAAATACACAATTAGATTTTTTTTACACACCTGTTACACATATATTAAATTTTTCTGTCAATCCACTTTTCTTATAAAATTTAAAATTGATGCTTGATTCATTTTTTTCCCTTTCATTGACGATATTTTTTGCTAAGTATGCCTGAGAAGTAGCTCGTTATAAAATTGAATAATCATATTGAGAAAAACATACACTAAAATGTTGCCGAATGTTTCTCATTACATACGAGATCTCGCTATTTGCGTGATCGTAATGACCGAGTTCGACTGTATATCATAAAATAATCATTGAAATGCTCATCAATTCCGAAACCTAAAATAATATTGATACAAAACATGGCTGATTTAAATTATTTCATTTTATATCGAACCAATTTATTTCAATATGTAAGGTTTTTTTGTATATTTGCTACACCGAAATACCGGTTTATTTTCATGTTTAAAACCCATTTCTTTTGTATTGAAAATATACCGCGATTACCGGGACGCCGGTTTCGGTAATACCGGTATTGCAATCCTTAATCTGTACTAGTTAATTACATATTGAAATACATTAATTAATGTACCAATGAACCCGGCTGATAATAATTAACAACAAAAACTAAAATCGATCGGATTAAATCTCTTGACTAATGGATCAACATGATCGTCATTAAATATATTAGCATGATTGCTTGTTAATTGATTATCAGTGTGTTTAAAAAAAAGGATAAGCCATTGCATAATTGGATTATTTGTGTGTGTACATAAAAATAAACGTAGTTATTTAAAGAAATATTTAAAAATGCAAATGATTCAATCACATTAGCTTTCAAGATTTATTCATTATGTATAATTATACCGATTATTCCGATAATTATCACTTTATATTTTTTTAAATACGCTGTAAAATATGCAAATGTCGGACTTTAAGTGAAATACAAATTTTGTTATTAAACTGCGATGAGAAAAAATCTTGATTTTTTTTCGGTATTTTTTTCCATGTCTTTAAAAAATATATTATTGAGGAGTGATATTCCTAAACGACGCTAATCTGAAATTCTTATTTTGATTTGCACACTTTTATCTACCAACTGGACATTTTACGGTAAAAATATAAATTCACACCAAAATGTTTTGTTAAGTTAGTTTTTGAAGATTAAATACGTCTACCGGGCTCGGTTGCGGAGGTCACGTGCTCGAATCCTAGCGTAGACGTATTTTTCAATTGATTCTGTTTGAAGGCATGAATGTCTGAAATTCCTTCACTCCTTAAAAATGTGGCTTAGCTAAAGCGATTAGTAAACCACTAGTCCTGTTCTGAACCAATCTCATAATCCTTACTGTCTTCGAAAATGAGCAATTTCCCATCTGATTGACAGGCAGGTTTTTGTAGAAAACATTTGTTAAGGTTAACTTAATTTGAAATCCATATGATCCCAATTGGGATCGGTCATAGTTAAAAAAATGCAAGTTTATTTTATTTATAAGATGCAACACAAACCCTTTTGGTATGGCTCGACCGGCAAGATTCAAAAATACTCAATGAAATTAATGAACAAAACGATGGTATTTTCTTCGATAAATGATTACGGTGGATATTCATAACAATACAAATATAATATTTTTTTCAATTCATTTAATAATTTTGTATTTAAAAAAAAATATTTAGTTTATTTGTAATTTATTTGCGACTAGCCGACTATAAATATTATTTTAAAAATCAAACATTATTTCAGTCTTCGATTATCGTACCGATTTCGAATCGAACAAAAAGGTTCACGAAATCTGCAAAATAAAAAAGGATCCATAATAAGGGTGTTAAGGAGTGTTACGCTTCCAATAACTTCCATGTTATTATGCCGGATGAGGGAGCGGCGAATCGATCCGGATTCAAGCCTGGGTCCCTTTCATATGATAATCATTTTAGAGTCACTTCTGAATGAATGCAGCCGTTGTTCGCCCGGTACTATAAATATAAAATTATACAGCGTTAATGTTCTGGGATGGGCTTCCATCCTCCTACTTGTCAATGCTGATGTTGACTTGATGATTTACTTATTATTATTTTAGAATTCAGGGCGTCAGATTGCAGATAAATGAATGCTTCCCGACATGCAACGGTCCCCCAACCGTATTCTAAAAGATTCATTCTAAATATACGAAAAAATTCTCCAGTTAAATAAATTTAAAGTAGATCCTTGACCAGTCGGGGGGAACCTATGGCCTTTTGGTCTCTGGTGCGGCCTTTTGACTCGATAGGCCAATTCTGTTAATTTTGGGAAATCTGCAAAATTTCTTTAGAAATCGGCATGAAATTGTTTCCGGCCAAAGATTCCTCAGTTAATTCCCTTCTGTCAATGTTTACTGCGGTCTTTTGTTGAATCAGATATATGAATGTGGCCTTTAGGAAAGAAAAGGTTCCCTGCCCCCTGTCCTTGGCGCACATTTAACATTTTAGATCTTGGGTATTAGTAGGGCCGTGTTTTTGTGTCGCAAATGATTTAACATTTTGAAAATATCGTACGCACTTTAACATACAATGATAATATAACAAATATTGAGTATATACTTATATCAACATATTATTTCGAAATATTGTTTTTGGAAGACGCCGTTCTTTGATTTGTTTCCACCCGACGTTTCAAACTACTGCAGGTTTGTTTTTAAAGGGCCGCAGAGCACTGATATGATTTTTAACATACCCAACAGCGATTATATATCGAGTAATCAATCATTCGTTACACTCAATCAAAACTCGGTGTATTTCTTAAACAATCTGTTGGTATATTTCGAAAACCCCAACGTAAAACGCAGTAACTTAATTAATGTGTTATGTGAACGAAATAACATTATTTACTTATTTCTATCAAGAGTTTCATAAGTTTCTATAAAATGTAAATGTGGTGTCGATGTATAAAAAACCACGAAAGCTTAAAAACTTAGCGGTTGAAACCGGTCCTAATCATATAAAATAAGCGGAATTATCTCAAATGTGTGTGCGTGAGTTTGTTCTGTTGTTGATATAATGACTTTCCGCCAAGTAAATATCTTAAAAGTGATCTAAAAACTAAAATAAAACATGTAATATTATGATAATTGTTTGGTGGTTATTTAGTGAATAACATTTATAACGTCACTACAACACAAACGCGGTCATCTCCAGTTACTGACTTTGTTGGTATGACTGCTCATACCAACAAAGTGTCTTAATATTTTTCAAACTTAGTCGGTCATCTCCATCGACTATATAATTGATTGTCTTAGTCGAAATAAACCGAAAATAAATTTACACATTTGACTTCAAATATGAATTATAGAAGCGATATTAAAGATATTTAATTAATGAATACCATGAGGATTTATCTTGCACCAGTGATGCAGTAGAAATCAGAACTGGACATGTACAACATATTTTTTTTCGAAACTGATCAATCGAGATGTTTCAAAACAAACGTGACTATTTCCAAAATAAAAGTCTTAATCCCTTGGTGATTAAGAAATTTTTATTATTAAACCAGTCAGTGCTCAAATCGAACTGGTGAATTTCTAGAAACCATTATTATAAAACACTCAACAATTACTGATTTAATTATCGGCTTTATGAAAAAAATGTGATTTATTCAATTTGAATCATTCAAATTATGTACACTCCCACAGATTTTGTCACTAACGACCCGGGTTTCGCCTTTCGGCATCTTCAGGCGTTCAAGCGCACGGATGAACTTGAACTGACAGTTCAAGTTCATCCGTGCGCTTGAACGCCTGAAGATGCCGAAAGGCGAAACCCGGGTCGTTAGTGACAAAATCTGTGGGAGTGTACATAATTTGAATGATTCAAATTGAATAAATCACACTTTTTTCATGAAACCCGCTAATTAAATCAGTGATTGTTGAGTGTTTTATAATAATGGTTTCTAGAAATTCACCAGTTCGATTTGACAGTTCAAGTTCATCCGTGCGCTTGAACGCCTGAAGATGCCGAAAGGCGAAACCCGGGTCGTTAGTGACAAAATCTGTGGGAGTGTACATAATTTGAATGATTCAAATTTAATATTGAAATTCCACCAAGCACCTTCAGTCGAAATCTTAAATTAAGTGATTTATTCAGTTAAATTTATGATGAACATGGATGGCCACGTATGTTTTGGTAAAGTCTCAATTTTCCTTAGTATGGCAAAGTTGCTAAGTCGAGTCTTATAATTAGAAAAATAATATTCCTACTATTTCTCTATTTTAAATACTGTTTAGCTTCTCATTAGAGCATAATGGGTGCTTATTCTATTTCCGCGTTTAATGTAAACGATTATCATTAATTTGTATTCAGTATCGAATATCACTGCTTCGCCAATTCAGCGAGCTTCGATGTTCCGTTGTCTCTTCGTTTCATATTCATGATTCGGTAACGAAAGCAAATGGTGCCTGGTAATTTTTAGTATCATTTTTTTTGCATAATTACTAGGCATCGGTACCGGTACGTCAAATCGAACCGTCGATAATGTTTAATCGGCTGTTTTGCCATTGGTCCAGGTGTTTCTCACGTACTCTGCAAGCGTGCCAATCAAGTTCGCACACAAGGTGAATTTATATCGTCGAATAATACCACTTGCGGGCCTCATGATGAATAGAAATCGAGGCGGCGTCTCTTTTGGTATCTGATTGCGATATTGAATATTAGAATACTTGGCTAAATAGCGACTTAGTGTATCGACTGTTCAAAGGAAAAGGGGTATATCGCACATGTATGCTTAATTTTAATATAGAAAGGAAACACGTTTTTTATTATATATACAACATACGAATACCAAAAGGATTCCTCGTAATCTATACAATTGTGTATAGAACATAGGTATTTAAATAGTACACTATGCATTTGAGAAATTGTGAATACAAGAATATATTATTTAGTTCCTTTTGTAGATAGTGATATAATATATCGGCTGTATGATAGTAAATGGCTGAAGTAAGTCATCAAAAGTATACAAAATTTCGATTGAAATAGGGCATTACATGAACAATGATAAAATCAAAAGTATACTTTGACACCTGTGCAATATTAATATTACATTTTTTTAGCAAGATATTATGAATTAATGATAATCAAATTGATGGCTTCGCATCAGTGGCGGTTTGTAAAAGTTTGTAGTGGCAGGGAGCTGCATGAGTAGAAGTAATAGTAAAAAACAAGTATGAGAACATCATATGGATCAGCGATCGGTAAAGTGGTGGTCAACGAGAGAATTTCGGTGGTCCGTAAAGAAATGTGGATTTTTCTCTCATTTCCACATAAATACAACTCGAAATATCATTTTATTGTTTTTCCAACGTTTGAATAAATTTGAATTGAATTGAGATAAATTCCTTAATGGTTCACTAAACACATGAGAGAAATAATAATTACTTTATTTATTGATTTGGCATTTACTTGGTAGAACTCCATTTTAATAGGGTAAAATATCAAGGTATTTCAGTTCTACAGTTTTTTTAAAAGTTAATGGTTGATAGCTATTTCGGCTTACGCCATCGTCAGAACTACGCTATAGTCGAAATAGCCGAAATAGCTATCAACCTTTAACTTTTAAAAAAACTGTAGAACTGAAATACCTTGATATTTTACCCTATTAATAATTACCACTTTTCTACAACTCAGCTTAGATGCGTCAATACTTTGGTCAACCGTATCTCAAAACTAACAATTTCCAGTTGTAGTACTATGCAACTAAGCCATCGATATTTTCCGTGGCGCTGTATGGCAGTTTATTGGTTCCTTATTTTATAGCGATATTGTTATTTTGTCTTCCAGATTGTCAGCATCAGGCCTTCACGGAGAGCTGCAGTACTTGGCGGCGCGAGCTTTGGCTCACCATCCACCGATTCCCTACGCCAGGTCGCCGTATGATCTCTACGGTGCTCATCCCGCTGATAGTCTCAGAGGTAAGCCTAATCAACAATTTTATTATAATAAATGTAATATAGATTCCATTATATTCGTTATTTCCTCTTGTATTAGTTATAACGTACACACTCTTCGTCTCTGTTATGGCTGATGTAGAGGGCGAGAGTAACGTCGTAGAACAGCTAAGATATAACGGAGACGTTTTCTAATATCGGCTGCCTGAGATAATATAATAAGCTCGTTCTCAATTCTATGATTTTTACCTTCAGTAGTTCATTCAATCTTCCTTGAATAATATTACTGTCAATTCTTGGTGGAATGTTTTATATTTACAAAGTATAAAACACAATACTGTCTTGTACTAATTCTACATTCTTTATAAAGATCGGATGAAATTAATTCGCGATATACGATCTGTCCACATTTGGAATATAGATAACACTTACAGCATTATTGTACTTGACATCAATGATTTATGCTTAGGCTTGATTAGTATGTAGTATTTTAAACCCAATTTATTTATAAAGCCTGATGGTTAATTAATACCCTAACTCGGTCAAGAGCCACAGTCTCGAATTAGCAACATTCATACATAATCGATTAATGAAGTAGTACCCAAAGACATGGATAGCTATGATGATTTTATCCTGCCCTCATCTTGAATATGTACATAGTTGGTCGTAGAGAAAGCATTTATTTTAATATAACCGCTTAGTAGGAATATTTTACTGTTTTTTTTACAAAACACAATATCTCTTTCCCATACAACATACACTTATTTTTTTGTACAATCGAAAGTAAGTGCTGTAATATTTTGTCCGAGAATCGGCTTCAATTGGTATGATTTTTTTCCTGTACTTTTTTTCATTTCTTCAAACAATGCTTCGCCCATATTGCATTGTTTCAATTTACCTCATGCATATTAGTAATACATTTGATTATTGTTATTTATTTAAAGTTGTTAAAGTCACGTACTAAGTATTTATAGGTATAATTATTATTAAATATATCTAAGAACCGGATAGCTAGCTACCACACCCTTATTTCAGCTGCAGAAACGTGATAATATGTGTAAATAAAATATGTACACACACTGAATGATTTTCATAATATTATATTTCTGTGCAATTTGAAACATGGCTAATTACAACGTGACAAATAGGTATTCCCAGTATTATCGTTTTTATTTTAGGAAAATATTTCAATTTAAATTCAATTAAATGATTTTTTTCTTATCAAAGTGGTTTATTATTACCTTTCTTCTTCTTCGGTGGCGCCTGTTATAATTTGTTTTCGTTTTTATCAAATTCCATTCCTAAATAACTATGTAGTAATCACAAAGTGTGTAATTATAGTTTCTAAATGAAATTCTACTAATGATGTTTTGGAAAAACTTAGTTGGTTACGTTTTGCTTGATATATTTTATGTATAGAAAGAAGTTCATAAAATTCCTACGACTAAAGTTGTCGAATACACTTTACCTTCGGAATCACGGAGGTATGTGTAAAATATTACATAAGCTCTACAGGTGTGAATAATTAGATGATTTTTTTTCGGACAACCAGTATCTAATTGTTGAGCATTGGTGGAATATTGTACCGCACTATGAAGATTGATTGATGTATTTATTGTATACGAGCGGTAGCGATCTCGGGACATAATCCAGAGTCCATTAAACGATTCTTGACCGCGGCGCTTTTTTGCATGAGAATTCAAATTTTCAGCAATAATCCACGACACAAAATTTGTTTTTTCAAAGGTCAGTGTAATGAAAAAATATGTCTAGTATGAATAAAAAAATGGTGACAGCGGGGTTGTGTAGGGAGAGGGGACCATCTTTCTTGACGTAATCGAAAAGGCGAAATCGGGGACCGATAGACAGACAGACGGCCGTACATTATCGACTACTATTATATAGATTATAATATGTATTATAATGGCTTGAGTCGCTAGTATTCATTCATGTTCCTTCGTTTTTACTTGCAAAATACGTTTCTACGTTAGCACACAACATTGGGAAAAAGAAAATGAAGTTCATTGATATTATTTTACTCACTGACGTATACAAGCAGTTAAGTATTAAATAAATTATTATGCAAATTAAAACATGCACAATATATGAAAATAATTTCGTTTACATATCGACTTTGGAAAAGAAAAAGGACATACATAACCCACAGTTTTTTTTCGTTAATCACAACGTATCAAATTTGATACACGTTCTATCACGTGAAAGGATTTAAGCTGCAAATGTCGAATTAGTACCTAAATTTAGCTTTTAAAAAGTTTGAAAAAAGATGAGATTGTGAAAATTTAAACCAAGAAAAAGACTGAAGAAAAGGTTTTTCCTAGACAATTTCTTTAATTAGTATTATATTATGTCAATAAAACGTCAGTTTAGAAGTCTCCGTGCACTTCAAGGCTATGTATATTTCATAATTTGCATATGGCCCAAAATCGTCAAAACAGTTTTTTGTGCCTCCTGTAAAATTTGCTATGCTTGGGTTACGTCCTGATAGATCAAATTAAATTAAATAAAGTTTTATTTTCTTAATAAATTCAACAGTGATTTCCTACACAAATAATATTTTTAAATTATTTTTACGAAGCCACCATCGCTCTTCTGTGACCAAAAAAAAATCACGCGACAACTAACTGTTGGGAGCCAGTACACGACGAAAAAATAATTATTTATTCATCAATCGGTTACATATTGACGAATTTCGTAAATCACGCAGATTTTTTTAACCCTGCGGTTTTTAACTCGTTGAGAGCGTGTCGCGTGAAACGATGTCCATCGGCAGCACGCTCGCCCATGCGGTTAACATTATCGCGTGTCGCCTTACCGAACACAAATAAACCTAATAAAGCGTGCCTTTGGTTTGTGGTCAAACAATAGTGAATTATTTTGAAGGGGACTTTTTGTATCACATTTTACTGTCAATAATTTTCGCACACTTATTGATTTTAGCCATGTATGTACTTACTTCTCTCTATAATATGAATCATGTATTACGTTTCTAAGCTGTTAGCTTTGATGAATATAAGTCTCTAACAATATTTTCTCTTCTCCAAGATGGAAGTTTTAGAAGTCTACCCGACAAGACAATCGACCAGGGCGTGGAGTCGCGTGAAAAAAAAGACGACTCCGACTCCAGCTTTAAAATAATTAACGACTCGGACTTCGAGGAAATTTTTCAATATTTTCATTTTAACTTATATATATGTATACCATCAGATCATCTTTAGTCGGCCAAACATGAAATGTTAACTCTTTTGACAATTTTGTTTAAATACACATTGAATATATTTTTCAAAAAAAATCTAGCCGCTTATTTTTCACGACTCCGACTCCGACTCCACAGCCCTGCAATCGGCAAAAAAATCTGGAATCTACGAACAATTCCGAGCATGATTGATTAATCATCTCTCAAATTAAATATTTCAACGCGTGCCGACCAATAATTTGACGTGCGCTGTGCGCTAAGTGACATCTTATCCACACATTATACATCAATTGCCATTTTTTTCAAATCGCATAATATTTTTAATCCATCCTAGTACAAACTGCACTTTTTTCAATCGATTTTTCGACTTCTGTTTGCTGGCATTGGTTGCTAAATTTCCTCGTACCTTCCAATCCTAAAATTAACAGGCCTTAGCGAGAGCGATTACTTCACCCCTTGTCCTGTCTTAGCCATATCTTCCTATCCACACTTACCTTTAATAAAATGGTTGAGCAACTAACTGATTACTGAGTATTTTCTCGTAGAAAAACTTCTGTTGAAATACTTACATTAAAAGGCTTTATGCTCCACATTGAAAATGAACGTGGACTAAAAAAAATATTCCCCTATTTTTCCTGTACGTATTCTGCATTCATCATCAGGACGTACGAGGCTCAATCTTTTTTCGGAGAGATTAAGGATAGTGGTTGTGCTTGACAAGCTGTTAACCAATTAAAGATCGCGTTTTTAGAATTGTAAGGACGGAGAGGTTATTCAGACACACCCAACATAACATATATCCACAAATTTAAAAATCTATTTTTAAGATAGTCTAATGGGAAATGCACTTCTGAGCTACGCTACGCTAACGAAGTCAACCATTCGGCCACGGACACATTTTTATTTATTGTGAAAAACCTTATCTTCGGATTGACACTACACCGTACTCCAGTCTCCTCTTTGTTTCATGTAAAAATAAATATTAGTAATTTACGACATTTCAATATTTTAAGCGTCTTTTGAAGCCGTTTCTTATATAATATTATATATTGTGAGCAAGATATTTAATGCTTTTGGGTGTGTATTTAAAATTTTTACGTTCCAATTATAATTTATTATTTCCTTGCTAAATGTAGTAGCTTTGGTTGTGTTTGGCAGTAAAATGCTGTTTTTATATTATGAAGCTCGAGCAAAGTCATGTGAAGCGAGGCGTCATGTACCCAAGTGTAAATCACATCTTTGAAGGCGCTGCCCGAGCTGCTGCCTCCATCCTATGCTGCTTCACAGCCCCTGCAACTGTTTTCAGAAATGTAACTCTTATTACATATTATTGTCGTGATAATATCGGACCGTAATAGGCAGAAAATCGCAGAAGGTTCTTTTACAATTAAGTTCGCAAAAGGAATTCGTTATGTATACGGTTAGTAAATAGTAGTATATGGTAAATGCACATTCTGATATTATAATACAATTGTTTGACTACGGTCCACGTAGAACAAACAATATCAAGTCGAAACATTAAAATGCACAGGCCCTAAACAAGATCAGGCGAATGAGATAACGTTCTAAAATTTTTGTCATGACGCCTTAGGCGATATTGAACAATTATTAGCTTAAAATGCAATTTGCCGAATTGTATCTCTATGAGTTCTTTTGCCGATTATTGATCGATATATGTGTCATTTAAAATACAAAAGTCATTATCGTATTTGCGATAAATTAGTTCACTATGGAAATCATTTTTTCTTAAGTTACAATTGAGTATGACACGTGTTTTCCGCCTATAAACATTGATTCTATTCAGTACTGTAACTAGGAATTTTAATATCTGTATTATCGAAACCAGGATGCCAGCAATAAATTTGTCCGCGACTAATTGAAATATTTACTAAGATCAATATTTTCGGGTTCCAGAATTGATGAGCTATTTAATGATGTACTATTATTTTAAGAAACCGTTATTCATTTTAAAAATAAACACTGATTCCGATATATTTTTTAATAATGGTATTTTATACGAAATACCGATTTTGATTTACTCGCCTTGTATTGCGATCTAAATTGACAATATTTTTGTTGCTTTATTTTAACATTTTTGTGATCAATTTCTAACTTTATCCGTTATATTTTAGGTTATTATTCGGGTTAGGATAATATGTATTACATAGTTTTCTAGTGTGGCATTGTTTTAAATATCTCTGTATCGGTTCGGTTATTCTACCGAACATTAGTTTTCCGAACACGAACTCTCCGAACACCGATTCTTTCGGACACAGAATCTTCCGCACACAGAACCTTACGGATATAGAATACTTCGCACACCGAATACTCCGAACATTTAAATATTTTTATATTATTTAAATATTTAAAAATTTGATCAACACATTTTTTCATTTGTCAAGTGAATGTAAAATATAATATGTGTATCAATAAGATAATGAAATTATGTTTAAAGTACTGTGGATGTCAATTTGCAATTTTAAATGTTTATATGCATGGTATTTCCTTTCAATATAATCAAAAATATCATCCCAATTATAATACAACATGATTTTAAAAATTAATAAGCCAAAATACGAATACATACAATTATAAACTGCTTATATACATGAAAATTAAATACGTTTCTTGTTTTCATTCTGAAAAATATTTGGCATGATTGCCATAAAACATTCCACATCAGAATAAAACAATGATTTTTCTATTAAAAATATTTAAATGTTCGGAGTATTCGGTGTGCGAAGTATTCTATATCC
Source organism: Himalopsyche anomala (assembly GCA_031772345.1). NCBI lineage: Eukaryota > Metazoa > Arthropoda > Insecta > Trichoptera > Rhyacophilidae > Himalopsyche > Himalopsyche anomala. The sequence continues at coordinate 34,417,739 of CM062823.1, forward strand.
GGAAGGTGCTGTGTGCGGAAGATTCTGTATCCGAAAGAATCGGTGTTCGGAGTATTCTTGTTCTGAGAGTTCGTGTTCGGACTATTCCTGTTCGGAGTGTTCTTGTTCGGAAAAGTAATGTTCGGTAGAATCCGTTCACCCTCTGTATCATTTACGTAGGTGTAGCTTTATGTAATCGATGAACATTCTTATCTCTTAATTAACTTTTTCATTATATATCACTGTTGTTTTGAAGTAGCGATATGTATACATTGTTTCCATACTAAATGCAATTTCACAACTTCACGAGCCACCGTTTAAAATACTGACAAAACTTGGGCAAAGTGAGATCGTGATTAAGAAGGCGACAACTTACAATACTCCTTTGTCCCGCGAACCAACAAGTGCTGCCCTTGTGAATAAAGTTCCAAGTTTGTTTCCTGCCACAGCTAATCGGGTACAATATTGCATTGAATCATTAGCAATGGTTCATTCTACGCGTGCAACATCAACAGCAACCTTACCGAACCAGATGTATCTTCCATTAACACATTGGCTACGGATGACTCGTATACGAGTCTTTTCGCCGGTCTGACGGACGCGTTGAAATATATACATCCAATGCGACAAATATTTTTAATTCTCTACAGAAATGGCGTAACAAATGTTTGATGAATCATTTAAAAAATAAAATATTAAAATATATGCACAAATATTTTTTTTTATTCAGTGTTTTCGGCGATGAAAAATCAGCAGACAGTTAAAATATAACTTTAAAAAATAGGCCACCAAAATATAAGCAATTGTAGGTTAAAAATAATCTTTTATGTTTTCTAATTTTATTTTGAAAAAAAATAAACAGCAGCAAATGTATATTTGGCTTGTTATTTATCACGTTTTCGATGAAATTTATAATACTACGTCAAATACCCGATTTTCTATTGTAAAAAATACAAAAGTTGAGTATCACCAATAAAAGCAGGCTAAAATATATAAAGTAGTATGCAACAAAGTGTTGTACAACTGGTGTCAAAAATATTTTTTTAAATGTCAAATAGTTTTAAAGTTATAGCCCTTTTTCGAAAGTACCTAATTTTTTGCAAAATTTCACAAAAATGCCCCGATGCGAATGAGTTAATACTTTCCAAGTGTACTATACTTCAAATTCCTTCAAAAGCCTTCCTCACTTATGTAAGATGTTCACGAGTCAGTTATTGCAAATGGGCTATAATCCGAAGCCGAGTATGAGATTTTTTTGATATTTCAATGAAAGTGGTTTTGATTCCGTTTTGTGATTTGATTTTTTCAATTTTTCTTATGACAAAAATTCCACGAGCTGTATAACAACGATTGATAAGACTTGTATCATTTTTCAATAATCTTTAAATGTAAGTCGAGAAACTAACGATTTTATTCCTCAATTAGGAGTCTTAACGATGCATTGGAAGTATTATCTAACTGTCATTTTAGTATTTTTTTGTTTTCTTTTTTATCCTTCGATGAAAATTCACTGGTTTGTGAGCTCTTGAATTTATTTTAATACCCGTAAAGGCCACTCTTTCACATAATGTATTTCATCTTTTTACTATGTTGTACGAAACATTGTATGCGTTGAAGCAATCAAAAGCTCTCGCAGATGCAAGAAACTGTGATTTTCTTTCTGTTTTGTTTTTCGTATTTTATGTGCTTTTAATTTTTATTCCCTTTTTCAGGTCTCTCGATTTCTTGAGTTTGTGTCGTTAATTTGCATTTTTATTACTTATATCCAATGTCTGACAGCTTTCAGACGAATTATATATACTTTACAATACGTATTTTGCCAATAAGTCTGCAACCATTATTCAATTTTCCCTAAATAATTTACTGTTATTATAACATATAAAATCACTAATAACATAAAGTAACATTTTAAAATATTTATTTATTGTTTATCGATGATCCACGGCAGGTGTATCGCGAGACCATACTAGGTGTGCTAGGGCACAACTTTTTCAACCATTGATAGTGACAATTCTAGATGAATTTTTATTTTCATTGTTTGCTGACTTTTTTAAAAACACGTTTTTTATGTGACTGTGTTACGTTATTAGAATTGATACTAGCGCATACAAATATCATTCGGAGGGTGGTTAGTACTATGTTTTATGTCGCATTGCTACATTTTCTTTCAGAAGTGTTTCGTGTTGAACCAATATAGTTTTATTAATAAAAACACAATAATCCTTTGTACTTCATTCCACTTTATTTAATATGTCAGGACCGGTTTCGCCCATTACGAGCATCGTCAACTGAATGCGTAATGAGCGAAACCGGTCCTGACATATTAAATAAAGTGGAATGAAGTACAAAGGATTATTGTGTTTTTATTAATATAATGCCTTTCCACCAAGTATTGACAGTGAACACCCTAAAAATATAGTTTTTTTTATTATTTTTTACCATTTCAAATATGGATACATTATAAAAAGGGAGATGCAGTTGTGTTCCTGTTTGCTTCAATCTTTATGTTTGAACGAAGTGTTTCAAATTAAGTTTAACTAATATAAAAGCAAACGATAAAAAGGCGTGGTTTAAGTTTCTCGAACCTTTGTGTTGAAACGAATAGATATACAACATCAGTTGACGATGCTCGTAATTAGCGAAACCGGTCCTGACATATTAAATAAAGTGGAATGAAGTACAAAGGAATATTGTGTTTTTACTAAGATATACAACAGTAAGATGTATTGAATAAAAACAATTGCAAGTATCGCGTTACTTTAGAGGTGTTTCTTAATTAACTAGTGTTTCGAAAACTCAAACCAAAGATTTACATTACTTCGGAAACACTGAGAACCAATCAGTCAGTGGCAGAAGAATTACATTTGTTATAATTTATAAAAAAAAGTTAACTGCTGTATGTATTTCTAAAAATTCGTGCCGTAGGTAAAAAAAGTTTAGGAACGCTGTTTTATAGTATGAACACATTTATAATTAACTAAAAACTCGGCCGGCAATAGCTGTATGTATATCATTTAAAAAATATTTATTTGTAAGTCAAAAAATATAATTTGTTTTAAAAAATCATAAACACTGTTATTGTTCAGAAACGTGATCGAGTGTAAAAGGGGTGTAGCTTATTACGTCGCATAGGGGTGGCATTATACATTATGAATAACATCTTGTATAATTTCAATGAGGGCGTATTTTCAAGAACTGCTTTTTACAAAACATACCTACTTTACTCAAGGGTACCAAATTCATATAAATGAAAACATAAATCATTTGTATGCAAAAGGCGTACTCACATACTTGTTTTGTATGTTCTTAGGCTCACTTACTTCAAACGGATCTAAGTGACTTTAAATGGGAATAGATGAATTGGCTTATTCGTAAAAATAAGAAACACATATCATTAATCACAGAAGAATACTTTTTAAAAAAATCAAAGATTCGGACACGCTCATTTAAAAAAAAAAAATGCAACATGGGCTTAATTATTAATTGAAAATACGGTTGTTATGTTTATAAAAAGATTAAACCAAAGAGCTTAAATATTAAAATTACTTAAAGTGAACAAAATAGTACGTAAGTGTACCTTCTTTACTTTGTTTCTTATTTCACTGTTGGCTTTTAGGGTGTTCACTGTCAATAGTTGGTGGAAAGGCTGTTCGCTCGTGACGAGCATTAGTCTCTACTTAAGCTTAATTACTCTTTGATGATTTTTGTAATTACATTTTGGAGTTATTAAATATTTTAATTTTAATTATTTTACTGTCACTTATTCATATTTTGTACCTTTATTTGTAAATTCCTTTCAATACCAATTGTTTATGACACCTTTTTTTTGTTTTATAGAAATAGCACTGTAAAATTGTATTCTCTTATCATCTCATTATATTATAAAATATAAATGGGAATTAGTACAAATCAATATTTTATTTTTTAAATATTTATTATTTAATTGTGACGAATTGTATTGAATTGGCAGAAAAAATTCAATGTTTTAAATATAACTATTTTTAATTCACTTCAGGGGCGTTTGTCGTACGTATACAACAAACAACCCTTTCATTATGATTCTACCTTCTTTCCGAGTTCTTTATAAAGCAGGGCATTGACCGAATAGCTCTCAATTAATCTTCTTATCGTCTTACCTTCTGAACATCTTTTCATTTCGATAAACTAGCTTGAACCATTAACTAGAAAGAAGCGTTTTTAACGTATAGACATTGTTAAAAATTGGTTCATTTCGTATGTGAACCTTTCCCTCTTCTACACAAATAAAAAAAATATATATTTTTGCTTCTCGATTAATAAGAAAAAAAAACTATTCTGGACACATTATATTTTAATCAAACAAGAACTGTGCATCGTTGTATCCATTTTATTCACTCCCTGCATTAACATAAGATAAATAGTAGGGTGACCAAAAACGTCGCAGTTAACATGCAACAAACTAATATTTGTTCAGTCAATCATGTATTAAAATGATAATTATAATTCAGAAAGCAATTTCAACGACTTCTTATTAAGTGTGAAAAGTTATAATTAATTATAGTGATGCTTTGTAAACAGATACAATTTTTCATACATTTCGTGATCGATATACAATTTTACAAGAATACTTTTATGAAATTAAATAACCATTCATAATGTTGTTGTATGATTTGAAAATTATATTACATAGTCTATTTTTAACACTAATTTACTATAGAGTTCAGCCAATCTTGCTGTACTATTCAATAGTCTATTTTTGTTTTATTATTATTCTTTCCGGTAAAAGTGTTTTTTTATCAACATTCTTAGGTGTTCTCTATTCATCTTTTTGTTTGCGCCCTCAAAGGATGGCAATCTCGAATGAACACTACTTGTATATTATATTGATTTTCATCCGATATGTCCTTGCATGATAAATAACATACGGCCGTATCTAGATTTATGCAGTTATGATATATCACAGTTTTAGTGAAATTTATACCTTTAGGAAAAGGATCGCTGTAAAAAAAGAGGATTTTTTTGCACATTTTTACTTTATTTTCATCAATCCTTGTCCCTAAATATGTAAATTCATTAAAAATGTGAAAATCTAGATGCGTCGTAGATTATTTTAATGCACGATTTTTTTTGTCAATGTTTCTATCCACTCACTTATTTGATATTTTTAAACGTTGTGTAGAGATAACCATTAGCTAAATACTAGTTCTTCCCTATCCACACCCTTCTGTCACTAAACTCTACGAAAATAGAGGTTGAATTATAATCGATTCTTACAAAACAACTTATATTGAGATTCTCGACATGACGTTGACCGTCGCTGAAGTAACAGTGATTGAGATGATTTTTCCTATTGTTTAATTTCTCTATTTTTAGCGCTTGTCCGCAGACAGCACAATTACAGGCTGTACACACAGGCGCTGTCACATGCGATTAATCTTAAGTGGTTGCGTATGCTTTAAAACTAAAAAAGACGTGTAAACGACGTGCGCGAGAGTTCTTTCTCGTTTTACAGAACAAACGCTACAAAGTGTGCTTCAAAACGAAAAAAGACTCATACGAATATTTTTTTTCCTTTTCAAGTATACATTTTACTCAAACGCAAGTAAAACTGAAAGCACCTTTGTGTAAAAACGATTAATGAAAGTTTTACTAGTGCTTTACATACAAAAAGTGTTTTTGGAGAAAGATATTTTCTGTTTACCGTGTACAATGTACATTTATAGGCTGGTAAATATATATACAATCTCAATACATTCAGGGTATGTTATAGTGACGTGTTCACTTCTCCTGCTCGCCTCATACAAATGGATAAATTATTCAAATACTCGCGAGTCGGCGCATTGTATCGCCCGCTTCTTAATGCGGCCCTGATTTTGCAGATGACTTTATCTTGGGCCTCTGTAGCCTAGCGCTTAGGGTTCCGCTTAGTAATCAGTACGTCAGGCATAATTCCTTGCATGGTCAAAAATTACCAACGTTTTTTTTTTTAATTTGATGTGATTTGGATTTAGTTTTTTGTGATATATTTTTACAAATTTTGAGCGCATTGGAAGTTTGCTGTAGTTAATTTAGTAAAATATAATTATGTATTTTACTAAATTAAGTAAAAAAAAAACGTTACGAAAATATTGTATTGCTTGGACAATCCCGTTAATGGAAGCAAATACAACTCATTCAATGTTAAAAATTAGTATAAGTAAAATCCACTTCATTTAATATTTCAGTTATTATGTATGCAGTGCAGTTGTTTAAAGTACTGTATTTTTAAAATTATTAAAACTACGAAAATCATTCCTATCTAATTACCTAGGTTTTTTAAAAGATATACATTCGTACTAATTTCGGCTAACGCCATCTTTTCGATAGGACAATAAACAATTTATCCACCATATTGGAAAATATGGCAAAAATATTTTTTTACCAATTAATTTGTTCAATCTAATCGTATACGTATTTATAATATTCATACTAATAATTACCTATATCGGTCGAGTTTAGTGTTTTACAGGAAATAACAACCCCAATATGGAGTCACATTAGATTTTTAAAAAAATTACAATTACGGTGACCATACGCCATTTATTTAAGAACACTGTTCTTTTTTTCAGTTTTAAAGATTTATTTATTTACTAACATGGCCATTTTTTTTCATTTATTTTGTGAAATGATAATTACTGGCGCGCAGTTGACAATCTACAGTATTTAAAAAAAAGTCACTACATTCGCTAGCGGCGCGGCGCCGGTGTCGTTAATATGCGTGTAGTATAAACTGAACTATGTGTGTATGTATTTTCAAAGATGTTATAAGATGGATTAATGTTTTGAAATTACGAAATTGTATTCTATCAAGTTAATATTGTACTATGGCTGGCTAAATATTATTTCGTTATGAATGAAAATATATTGTTCATTACCTAGTTGTACGTTACTTGTTCCCTATAAAAAAAAGGTTCACCGTGGCTATATCGTTAAATGTAAGTTTGTTTTTTCTTTCCTTTATGTTTATTTAATATATTACTTCGGGAGTTAAATTTCGCTTACAACCAATTTTGACTTGCTGTTGTTTGGCTGTCTGAATAAGTATTGTTACTACAATATACAGTGGAACCCTCAATTGAACGGTCGCATTCCATTGTCGTTGCTACGAGACGGTCGTCTGTGCGGTGCAAACAGTCAAATGTTGGCTAGCGTCTGTGTATTCAAGACGTGCCAGGCTATACACGCATAGCCGGGCGACTGTCTATGTGTTGGATTTTGGCGCGCTTTTCATTTTATCATTTTTTTTTTTGCAAAACTAAGGAAAATCTTAGTTTTGCATTTTTCGCGGAAAAAATCAAATCCCTAATTTTGTATGAGATTCACTACCCAAATTACACGGTCCCGTGTAAATGAGGGTTTTACTGTACATCTAATTCTTTTTTACACGGGGCTTTTACATGTCTTTTTCGCATATGGAACGTGTCCCCTGTGCAAAAAAGTGTTTAGTGTATTTATATTTTCAACACTGCTGGAAACATTTGAATCGTAATGGTCGGACTCGGTATATATTGAATTATTGATGAAGATAACTAGTTCACTATCGCTGGCCAATTGGAATCATAATCGTGATCTGGCTCATTAAGAAAAGTCACTCATATACTGTTAATGAGCTCACGACGGCCCTGAGGCGACGTCCACATTGGGTGGGTTTTTTTCGTATTCTTCATATTATTTAACTTTTTCCGAAGAATACGTTTTATTTATTCTTACGTGTCAATTAATCGTTTTACTCTATGCCATAATATATCTTGCATAGCTTCGGGCGGGCATAATTTTATCATTCCAAATGTCGATTTTATTGATGTTATTGAAATTTAATTACTTAATAACATTTAATTTTTTATGTATCTATACGTATGTGATTAAATCATTTGAGAATTGGTTAGATAATTTATGAGATGTTTTTTAATTATTTAAAAAAATATTGATAGTTCTTAGTGAATAAGTGAGTACCTATAATAGTTGAATATTTATATGTTATCTCCGACATCGCAAAGAATTAAAATAATCAATGAGCAAACAAATAAAAAGAAAGTCAACATAATTGTTATACCTAACGTGAACGTTTATTTTTTCCCCAAACCGGGACAACTAAATTTTTTTTGGTACTTTTAGGCGTTGTTTTAAGCGCCCCACACTTTCGTATAATACAATTGACTAGATAGTAATATTTGTTCATGTCATTAGAAATATTATATGAAATGACATTAACCGTTTAAATACCGCGCAAATAAATCATTAATATGTCCCAGAGATACTGCGTGTTTTTGAGAAAAATAATTTTGCCTAATATACACTTAAATTCGATATTTTAAAAACTTATATTGACTCAGTATAGATGGCACTACACATATTCATCAAACTATTGCTTATATTCTATTAGAATACCAAGTATATGATTTTTTAAATGTCTTGGACATTCGTGTTCGCTTGCATATGTTGCGGACACCTGTGTCCGCTTTGGATACCAAGTGGTTAAAAATACACTATTTACATTAAAATGTATTATATACTGCGCGCGCACACCCAGGCCTTCATCTACTAGTCTAGATTCTACCGCCAAAATTTTGATTTTGCGCTTTTAAAAAAAAAAAATACCGTGAGCTTTTCTAAACTGAAGCTCTGTTCGGGGATACCGCGACACGCCGTCTGAAATCGCGACTGTCCCGGTGAAAACGAGACGTCTGGTCACAGTAATTATTAAGCCGGAGCTTACAATTTTTAGTTCTGTCCGTCTTACGGGATCAGCGATTCTTCCGTACACGAATTCTCCGTGTATGAAATCTCCGCACACCGATAAGGCTGAGCGTATGCCGACACGCAGGCGACGCAGCGCAGATTTTGTGTTACACGAAGAAGTTCGCGCGACGCAGACATGCGTTTTTCCTACGCTGCGCTCCGTTGTAATGCTGGCACAGATTCCTTCGTGACGTGTGTGCATTTTGACATGTTCTTTTGATTTTGCTGTGAGTTAGTTGCGAATTGAAGATTTTTTATACGATACTACTCTATAAGGAAATTAAATGATTTTCGTCATATTAGGTTGCGTTATCCGTTGGCTCGAACCTTGAAACTTAAGCACTTTCAATAACGGATTTTTTAATCGATTTATGGATTTATGTTAAAAGGGATCCAAAATCACCTACCGCCCTCAACGGTCGCTAAAAAATCGTGACTTCCCAGACCACCCTTCTATTCTCACAATCTCCCAACAACAGTGGCTGTGCTTTTGGATAACAACTAGTTTTCGTAAAACAACTTTTGTTTGCGATGCTAAATTAGAAGATCGTATATTAATAGTTAACACATGGAGCGGATTTGGTTGAAGAAAAAAATAACACTTATTTTTATTTTATAGATTATCTAAAAATCTATGTTTTAATTTAAAATTTGAATATAATTGTTGGTATTTTTGTGGTAACGACTTACGACCTAACATTCTTGGCTGATGATATCTGATATTTATACAATAAATTCCTAGCATGATTATATATTCAGATATTTATGTTAATTGCTATAATGTATTATATATAGGTATTATCACGAACTCGCAGAATTATTGTCATCCGAAAATAAATAAATTAAATTACTTTCATTATTTCGTTATATATTATTTTCATTAGATTTGGTGGCAACTTTGTGGAAATTAATAACTTTAAAATAATGTTCCAGCCTGAAGACGTAACACGTAACAATTTAAATACTTTATTGGTTTTTAGCACCAACATTAATCGGATACGCTAAATGATAGTAAATAATTATATTTGCGTTTTAGGTTTTTAAATCAGCTCGTGTTCTGGAATGTTGCACGTCATTTGGGTCTGTTAAGTTGTTATAAATTATTATTTTTATTATTGTGTAAAAAAAACTTGTATTAAACTGTTGAAATAGACGACTTTGAAGTCTTTTGTGTTGGAACCGTGACAAATCTGAAGATATTGCGTAGGGGTCGACAAGCTTTATTTTTAAACGATCCATCATACTTAGGGCGTCCACTTCAAACCGAAGAAAACGATTTTTCATTATACAGCTCGTATCGTTTCCGTAAGCTATCTGAGTATTGATTTTACGGACTCTGTGGACGAGAACAAATCTTTGTCGATCTCTTACACTGCTCCGTACCGTATGTGGATCATATGAGCATAGCTCGGAAACTTCAAGATGGCAGGTCATTTGCCAGTCTCATTCCTTTTTTCCTCATGAACCGTATTGCTAGGTGGCTATGATAATATTTTAATCAATCAATTAATTATAACTGGACATCAAAATAATCGTAAATTATATTTTACTCTTTCACGGCAGTCTTCGATTTAAAAAAGCAAACGCCTCTGTTGTAAAAAAACTTACAGTAGCCGAAAACGGGATTTGCGGCATAACACAAGTTAAACCTAACTTAACTTTTAATAAAAAATACACACTGTTTTGAATTAATTTCTCAACTTTTTTAGTTTGTCCAGGATCGGTTTCGCACACTACATGAATAGCTGTGACAATGTGTATTCTTATTAGTTGAACATGATTGTCACGTGTCTTAGGGAAACCGGTCTTGATCATATTAAATAAATGAGTGTTTTTTTTTTTAATATACAATAATACCTTTCTATAAAAGTATTGACAGTGAAAATCTTCAAAGTGACGAAACGTAAATGACTAAAATAATTTGTTACGTTATCCCGCGATACTACATGGGAAGCGGACGCATTTAGGGCTCGCACGTGGCTCAGCCCCCAAAGGTCGGTGTTCTATGGCTAGTATATCGCGTCAACTAACGAGGCAGCCCAGGTAAAATTCCCAACCGAGGTGTTCCTCGGAACGGCTGGTCATTATTATTACAAGACACCATCCATACCCGCGGCAATATTACCTATCTTTGTGTTTTTTCTCCTCTTCTTTCCTCTTTTTTGTACGACCTTTTTCTAATTATTTATTATCATTCACTCTTTTATACCTGGAACTATGATTAGCGCCTGGTGTTGCCAATGGCGTGGCCCGTGGACGACAGGTGAAAAAAAAATCATGTTAATATTCATTTTTATTGACTTTATTTTTAAGCACTTTTAAGGTGTCACTGTCAATACTTGGTGGAAAGGCATTATATAAATAAAAACACAATATTCCTTTGTACGTTACACTTTATTTAAAAGGTCAGTACCGGTTTCGCTCATTGTGATTGGAAAAAAGAAAATTATCATTGAGTTTATTAACTTTAGTAATGTAGCATCTTATATCACTTTGTCAAAAATTTTCCAAATTTTAATTATGTTTGTAACTATCAGCAGTCTTTTAATTATATGTTAGAGGAGTTAAACATTTTAATTTTGTGTAATTATAGAATCATTTTTACTGTAATTTGTAATTTCTTTTCAATGTCAATCGTTGTTTACACTTTTTCATGTCAATTTAATTTTGTATAAATAGCATTGCTAAATTATAGTTCTTATCAGTTGACAATGCTTGCAATGAGCGAAACCGGTCCTGACCTTTTACATTAAGTGGAATAAAAGACAAAGGAATATTGTGTTTTTATTACTATTTTTAAATGGTCAATAATTCTGTTTGTTTTTGTGCATTCTTGCAAGCCTTGGTTAACTGCTTCAAAAGCACACTTCGCAATACTGTTGTATAAGCTGTGAATCTGTATGGGGGGTAGTTGTTACAATACAATGCATGTAAAGATAAAAGATTCATTCGACTGCATTGTGGAATTTCTCAAATATTGTATATATCTGGTTATAACTCTGCAACGAAACACTGACATTTGGGTTGCGTTAATCAATAATTAACCAACTGATGTTTTTAGATATTTTGGTTTATGAATGGGAACTATTTCAATTCGACGAAGAGATCAAACTGAAATCCCGCCTACTTTTTGCTTAGCGGCATAATTATCTAAAAGTCATATTTTTTATGTGAAAATGGGACCAATTACAAACTATCCGTGTTGCTTAATTAGCAAGTGATGTAGGGATGGATATTTTTTTTTAATAACTACATTCACAACATTTACATAAATGATCTAAAAACATCCCTAAATCCTTTTCATTTTTTGACATTCTTTTGTTATCTAAAAAACAGGGCATCCAAATTTTATTACGCCTGAGGATTCTCATGTGCTTAATTCGCCACTGATCATGACTATGACTGTATCATATCCAAGATCCAACGCTGCTCGTGGAAATGATTATCGGTATAAAATGTGGAGATCTAATCATAATTTAATTAAGTTCTTTTTATTATTGGAGTAAAAATACCTTTTTTATCGATCAATATTTAATTATCCCAAATTATTTTATAGTAGGATAAAGTCGTATTGCTGTTTTTCAATCGATTTGCTGTTTCTCACGCCGTCATACATCCACGCACGGTGGGACGATCGCGGCCAATGCCTTTCACACTTCTGCATACTTGTGATGAAGACATTATTTGCGGTCGGAATAATAATAATATTGTAATGTATCTATTCTATCCAGCCTACTCTCGTGGCCCGGTCGGCGTTTAGAAACGGCCCAGTTGATAGGTCGGTGCCGGGTTCGGAAATTGACCGCTCAATTTATTTCCTCGTACAAAAAATATTCATTTTTTATTGATTTGGTCAAGAAAATTTGCATATTTGATAATCTCTGTCGGATGAATAACGCTCGAAGTTCATTTTATAACATCGTTGCATTATTTTTTTCCTATGTAAATATATATTAATTTACGCTAACACTTAGCATACTGTATAAATCACGTAAAATTGTATAAATTATTGGAAATTATATACTTAACACTTTGTAAGCGGGCGTTTTTTAGTGATTAGCGCAAAAATAGATTACATTCTTAAAATCAACACAACTTCTAAACCAAACAATATTTTCGGCTGAAATTTTCAAAGAAATCATATGTGACATTTAATCATCAAAAATAAATTTTTGAATACATCATAATTTCACTACTTAAAGCTTAATTTACTAAGCTGAATATAAAAACCTGTTATTAATTTAGTAGATAGCACTCACTTGTTATCAATATGAAATATTCAAAATATTCTGTATGAAAAATAACATTAATCCATACCATACAATTATATAAATAATTATAGTATAAAATCTTCCCTCTTGCCAGCATGTGTGTCAATATCAATATACCAACAAAGCCGACAGTAAGACAGTAAGCGATAAACGTATTTTTACGTGTCCCGCCTATAATGTGTTAAATGATCTAAAACTTTATGGTTAATGAAACTGTATAATATAAATATGTAATTATTTCACAATTAACCAGGGAGCGCTATACACACAAATAGTGGTGCTGTGTTGTGCTGTGCGTTACAGACATTCTATTGAAGGATATGTACTCCGTTGGTAGAAAGCTGTGGCTTCGACTCCAGCTCCGAAGAAATGTTTCAATAATTTCATTTTAACTTATATATTTGTATACCATCATATCATCTTTAGTCAGCCTAGCATGCAGTGGCAACACTATGTATTGACTATTGTGGCTTGAATACACATCGTTATTTTTATGAAATTTAATTTTTCATTATATACATACAAAAAAAATGGTGTATATCAGGGGCGTATATTCAGGGTGTGCAAGGTGTGCGCCGCACATTCTGAGCATACGTCCGCAAAATCTAGAACATAAAGTAATACATTTAAAGTATATTTGTTGCGCGGTAGTTATACCGTATTTGAAAAGGCGAGCGTTGTTCCAAGCGCACGTCCTGCCTTCCCATACGACTGCATACAAACGCGCAGTCTGGGTACGCGTAGCGTGGAACGAATATTTTTGTACGCAACTTTAAGGTCGAAAGTTGTCCTCTTTATTGAGAGCTCCGCCATTCTTTCAAAAATTTCACGTCTCTACTTTTGTATTAGATTATTCTAACAGGTCATTTTTCATAGATATTTTGGCGTGATATAATTTATTGCTAATATTTATACTTCATTATTTTATTTCACCCTTATAAATTACAAATAGTTTTCAAAACATTTTGATATATATTTTTTCAATCCATGTCCGCTCCCAGTGTGGAGTATATGTCCTCCGAATTGAGGTATTTTGATACAAGGTTTTCGACTGCTCGTGACTCAGTTGGTCAACCTTTTTTTCATATACCTAATTGTTTTGATTAGTTTTTTTTTAATTTTCATACACAGCACACCCAAAGCTAACACTCACTATACGCCACTGGTGTATATCATACATAAATATAAAAGATAACAATTTTAGAAAAAAGTGCTGAAAACTGAAAAATATATTTTTTAATTCAATTTATTGATTAATAAGAACCTTGAGCCAGATGCTGTGAGACAAACTATTTGACGTCTGGTTCAATTTCCGTTTGGGTCAAACGAAGGTCCCTGGTCTCCTGGGTCCTATGGGTGATGACTTTTCTGCTTGATCATAATATTAATAACTGCTCTAAAGCCTGATTATACAAGGTAAAAAGAGATGTAGAAAGGAATCAACTATCGATAAATCTTTTATCATTTTCCACCATTTTTTAAATATATAACAGGTATTTTCGTCTCTCTTCACCTCTCGTACTTGACCGTCGGTGCTAGATTACTGAATTGTTTTTTTAATGAACTTTGCTGCGAATAGAATTTTTTAATCAAAACCAAAAAAAATCGCCCACCGCCCACTAGTGGGCGGAACAGGTTGTCGACCCCTTTGCAATATTTCAATAGATATTAGAATAACCCTACTGATACCGTAATTTTAAAAAGCATGTTATGGTTAGGGTTGCCACCTTTTTCTGGGACAATTCCGGGACAAATAGCTCAAAAATCGTTTTTTTTTTAGCTCATCGAGGAATTTAAAATCCTCAATTTGCTCAAAATTTCCGGGACAATTTAGCATTCATCCGGGACAGCGCTTCCAATTCCGGGACGATCCCGGCCAATCCGGGACAGGTGGCAACCCTAGTTATGGTTCTGGTAACTCCCTTGACCGTTTTCATACTCATCGGTTCATCTGTAATATGACATTCTTTTTCGGTTTTAAAAAGTTATATTTGAAGTTTTATCAACCGCAAATAAAATATTTCATTTTGTGAATAACGTGGAATCTGTTTTTTTCAAATTTATTTTGTATCGGACGTGATAAAAATAACTCGAGTTAACGTATTGCGTATCACAGAATATGTTTATTATACTTTTTTTTTAATTCATCAAGATATCCTGTGTTTTTAAAATTAAACGTATAATTATACGGCATCTGATAGTGGCTATCGGGTCGATATCTCGGAATCAATAATTATGTTAATTGGCAATTTGCGCAAGGAGGACCCGTGGCTCAATTAATTTATTAACAAACCAATCTGAGGGCATAATATAAATATTTTCTTTTTGCGGTTGAATGACGTCACGAAACACCTTTGATTAACAAATCACCCATAAAAACACCTTACATTTTTATTCCTGCTGAAATCTGCGTTCCGAATCTCCTGGCTGTGGTTTACGTATTAATTTTAAACATACCGGTAATTAGAAACATTGCTTTAACTGAACACTTCTCTAGGGATTGCATTACCGGACGAATATATCAATACCGGTATTGCAAATATTAACCCCGGAATTACAAAAAAAACGACGATTAGGACCATAGTACTGATTGAGTAAATCAAATAATATCGCTACCCTAAACAGTGGAAAAAATCTACAATTCTAGTTTTAAGATAATTGAACATTAAGGTTTGTATTGTAATTTTTAAATAGTGAATTAAAGTTTTTTTTACGGTCTATAATAAAAGATAATAGTAGGTTTGTTTAATATTATTATTTATATTTAGTTATTTTACTAATCTAGCTAAAGCTTTGAAGTTACAGGACAATATCAATAATTGTAAATGTAATTAAATGGGGCATTTTCTTTTTAAATTATAATATTCCAGCGTTTTATTGTGAAGGTTTACCTCAAATTCCAGCAAATCGTTGGAATCTTAAAATTGATTTTTTCACTTTATCTTACTATTGAATGCTGTGTGGTAGCGATATATCATAATCAAAATTAGATTTTGGCTTATTTTTAATACAGAAAAACAGGTATTTAAAACACACCATGAATACCGGGATCTCGGTTTCGGTTCTACCGGTATTGCAATCCCTACTACCATCATTATGTAATCTTATCAAGCGGCAGATGATGAAGAAAGGCATTCCTGATTGGAAGTTTGTAATTACAGATCTTAAATCGTTCAATCGGTATTTAAAATTTATTACACGAATAAATATTATATTCATAAAAAAAATCTCTGCCAAGCAATCAGTAGCTATTTACTCACCGGCCATATTTATGTTTTTCGCTTTTTTTTTTTTTTGCTATTGGTGGTTGTTAATAAATTTTTTTATGCGGTCTCGTCAGCTCAATCGCCGCACAATGCCACGAAATCCAATTCTGAGAAAAAAATCCAACTGCCTTGCCGGGTTTTTTTTTCGAGCTCTACCTGTGTGTGTCTTTCGCGTATGTATGTGTGTGTCAAAATTGAGACATTATAATGAAATTATTGCTGAGCTGAAATTGACAAGACGTGATTTCTAATCTCTTAGCATAGTTTATAATAATTTAATATAAAAAACAACAATGATATTTTTTAAATACATATATTGCAAAATGAATACGATCGTAAATTTGATTGAGATCCATCGAAATGTAAATTATAATTTAATTTAATTTATGAAAAATTTTTATCTGCATAGAGTTCAAAAATGAAAACCTTTTTTCTAAAAAGGACTTCCAGAAGGCTTTTATTGAACATCGGTTCATTTATTCCTAAACGGGAACAGAGATTTAGTGCAAAACTTATAAAGTACGCAAATTAATTTATTCGTGCTTCATTTTCTAGAACACCATAAGCGAAGTTATTGTAATACAATATTGAACTTCTACTTTATTGTCAAATAAAAGATAGGATGCCAGAGGAATTGAAATGATATATTTTCTATCTCTTCTTAAGCTAGTTTATACAATATAATATAGTTAAACTAAATTAAGTTTATATATAGCGTAAGGCCGAACTTGTTGTCAACTTAATAATATAATTTTTGTGCAATGAAATACTATCATATCTCCACTAGGGTATCTTATCCCGCACCCGCTTTTCGATCCCGGGATTTCTGAATATTCTATTTTTTCAGAATCCGGATTTCAGGGATTGATCACTTGCCATTGTTGCGAAAGTTCTGGCGAAAAAAGTTACGAATTGACAGTTTCTAAAATTATTCTCTACGCGAAACTCCTCTTTTTTTTTTAGATCCATCATATATAAATGTTACGTCTGCCAAGTATTCCATCCCTGTTGAGGCTTTTTTAAAACTCTTTTTAAGAACAGTATGCCAGTATTCCAGCCTTGATGATTATGTTATTATTATATGTTATAGTGTGTCCCGAAACCTCGGGACCACGGGATCGCCAAATTGGTCGGGATCCTTCTGGGATTGGAAGCCCACCTTCCACCTTCTAATAAAATACTCTTTTATACATATTCCACAGTTAATTTATTATGATCAGGACCTCATCTCGAGCATTTTCAACTGATGCTCGTGTTGAATGAAACCGGACCTGATCCTAATAAATATATTGTGGAATGAGTGCAAAATAGTGTTTTATTAGTTTTGATGCAATGACTCTTCAACGATCAACACATTAAAAGTGATTTTATTTATTATAATATTTTAAGTAATCTAACTGTTCATTTTTAATTAGCTCAAAGCAGAAATTAAACTCTATTTTTATGAAAAAAATTGTTCTCTTAGACGGCTATAATATTATTTTTTATTAATGTTGGTAAAACTTAAAATATTTACCGCTGTCGCTCTTCTCTCGTAAATGATCCCACATTTATCTACTTGATCTGTGTGTAGGTGTGTTTATGCATATTGTGCTAAAATTGAGACATCCAAATGGCGGGAATACTAAAATGGCTTCTTTTCTTTGTTTATTTTGATGTTATTATTATTTCATTCATATTTTTAAGTAGGCAGCCACCTTGTTAAAAACCAATTTGGAGGAAAACTTCCACAGAAGATCTAAGTCAGTTATTATCTCTAGGAATAACGAGAAGTGTCCCATTTTAAATTGGCATTTAAAATGTTTTAATTGGCTGAAGACAAATAATGACTTTAAACACTTTTTGTAGGGTTTTATGTTTAGAACCACTTATGTAGGTACTCTAAATTTGGAATCAAAATTTAAATTTTAGATAAGTCATTGTCATTCCATTTCTTTTGTTTAACACTCGAGTATCGAAATGTCGAAAATAGTATCGAGGAGTGATGGGGTACGAAGTGACCCCAGACAAATTTGCAAATTATTTGCGTTGCATCGATATAGGTATCATTGTAGATTACAATAAATATCAATTATTAAGTATTATTGTCGACTGCTGTAGCCCAGTTGGTTAGAGTTTGCTCTACCAATCACGCAGGTCTGGGTTCGATTCCCGGTCAGATCACAGTGAATTTGAGAATTATTCAATTCAAAGTTGTGATCGAAGACTGGGTGTTTGTGATGTCAATTCACACCATTTCCTCTCCTCCCATCCTTCTGATGGAAACTTGGATGTTATGAGCGAAACCGATCCTGATATTATTAAATATAGGTGGTAATTAGTACAAATATATATTTTATTTTTTGACTATAATATTATATTTGTCTTGATTTATCTTATGTGTTCGTAACACAAAACAACACTGCTCTTGCACAATGCACCAATAGACAGAGAGAGAGGGTGTGTGTAAGTGTAAACATGCATGTTGATATGTGGCCCAATCCTATTACTAGTGATATAAATGAAATACTGTATTAAATAATTATTTATTTTTTCAGGGTTGGAGTACTTAAGTGCTGGCCGTCTGCCTCCGGAACTCCTGGCCGGTGCTCCGCTTGGACCTGATCTCTCCAACAGCTTAGATGGTGAGTATATTGGGTATTTAACAGTTTGCGGACATACAATAGTACATATAATTCAAATATATTACATTCATACTTATTTTCACATCTGGCGACCATGGTGGCCAATTGGCCTCTGTTTTATGTATGGTCAAGAGCAGCGGTCGGCAACCATTTTGGACTCGCGGATCACTAGATGGATTAAAATGTCAAAATTTTGATCCAGCGGACCACCAAATGGACTTTTGAGTTAAATATTTTATATTTAAATAACTAGATTCAGTTGTTTTTTTTTTCTGGTGATAGGATTAAATAATTAAAATAATGTCAGATTTCTCTGCGGACCACTAAAATTTCCTCGCGGACCACCATTTGCCGACGGCTGATCAAGAGTTCAATTTTCAAGAGCTTAACCAGCCCTGAACGTTCTGCAAACGGTGTACATTAAAGTCTTTGTTTTTTAAGACTTGACGATACCATCACTACCTGATATACCATGTAATGCAAGTAACAATTCAATTGTTTATTTTTTCAGGCCGTCGCGGTGGTCGTAAGCGTGCAGTGTGCTGGTCACCGTATTCCGACTCCTGGGAGCTTGGCTCAGTGGTCCGACTCTCGCCAGCGAGTCTGGCTCCCCTGGCAGCTTCGAGGGCCAGTGCCAGCGGAAGCTATGGACATCTCAGCGCGGGAACTCTATCCCCCGCGCTTGGACTCGGAGCCAGTGGCCTCTTACCTCCGCTGTTGGCAAGGGGACCACTTCTACCACCTCCCTCCATGTATGGCCAACCACATGTGCCGCATGCTCATTCTCATCCGTTGCTGCCGCATCTGCATAGGTTGGTTTGCATCACGCATTATTATTTAAAAGTTGTCGATAAGGAACCATTCAATTGAGACTGATTATTAGATTTGTCCATGAGTTGTTTTGTACTGATTTTTACAAATAACTTTCACCAATTTCTCACAATTGTTAGAATTATGGTGACCAAAACAAATTGAAGCATTTCTGTTTTACTTTATAAAATCATTTTAGGAATGATATATGTATTTTAGAAAAAAAATCACAGTTGAAGTTTTTTTTTAAATCCATGTCCGTTTCCAATATGGAGCATATGGTCTCCTAATAGAGGTATCTTATCAGAAGTTTTTCTACGAGAACTGTTTGTTACTCAGTCGCTCAACCTCTTTGATTAGTGGTTAACTAATCGCTCTCTCTACAGCCAGTTATTGAAAGATTGGAAAGGGTGGGAGGGAATTTTTAGACATCACAAACACCCATCCCTTCAAACAGAAATCGATCGAAAGAATGCTGTTTGTACTGTGTACTGGTACTTGAACTCGTGAAGTCCGGCACGGAAGTCCACAACGCTAACCGCTGCGCCATAGGACCCGACAAGTTACAGCACTGAATTAAAAAGCAAGGTGCATGTGCAAGTTCATATCATATTGCAGTATGCATCTTTTCCTGACATAAAAGATTAAAGACTGGTGTCACTACTTGTATTGCAATGGAAATATTTATATGTATATATTTGTTTTTACTAGAAAATTTACTAGAAAGCACGCCAACACTATATAATGTACATATACCAACATATTAAGTCGTCGGTCAAGTGCCACATAATCACATGTATGTGATTATCTGGCACTCGTGATGAATTAAATTATAATTTATGGAGATCCACTGTTTTAACCAGGGCTGTGGAGTTGTAGTCAAGAGTCGTGGAGTCAGGGCTTTGTCCGGAGTCGGAATCGGAAAAATCTTACGACTCAAACCCATTTTATAAAAAAAATATGTATATTCAAGCCACAATAGTCTATAGTGTTGTCACTGGATGCTAGGCTGACTAAAGACGATCTGATGGTATACATAAATATAAGTTAAAAATGAAATGATTGAAAAAATCTTCAGAGTTGTCTTTTTTTACCTGAATCCACAGTCCTGTAAGAAATTGATGTGATAATAATAATGTGGGTGTAATCATTGTGATATTAAAGCTTGGGGTTGGCACTACTTGTGGTAGTGTATTTATTGGCAGGGCTGCTCATCTGTCGGGAAGCGGAGGAAGTGGGGGTCCTGTTGGCAGCGCTGGGGGCACATGTACCCCACCACAGACATCACTCAGACCAGAAGGACCGAGTGTTATGGAAGCTGACAGGTATGCATCATTGACTTTGTCTTCTCATGTCTTTAATAACATTTACAACAAACACTATTAGCGTTTCTTATCAGTCTAGGTCTTGTTGGTCTCTATTGGTGAAAAATCTGTGTAGCGATCAGTTGGACTCTGGTTTGGATACTGTGTCTGTGCACTTACTTACGTCATCGGCGCGCTAAAGTTTCCCATGCTAAGATCACCGCACCGATTTTAATATATCTGTCATATTTACAATTACTTGTACTTCCAAATTTGTTACTTTATAAAGTGTACTATAAATCGCATTCTATTTTACTTATTTTAAACGTCCCAGTACAGAGAACCCATCCCATAAATATGTGTATAATCATCAATGTTTTGTAATTGTAATTAATTAATATTTGCAGTCCGACATCTTGTGTGGCGGGTCCTTCGCCATCACGTCGTACGTCAGATGTTCGCCATTCCAACGTGTCACAACCTCAGTCTGCTCCGTCACGGCCTGAGAGACCTTTGGCTGCTGCTGCTGAGAGCACCGTCAATGACACCCCCGATTTGAGAGATGAACCTGCTGATTTTATAGAAACCAATTGCCATTGGGTAAGAACTTCTTTCAACCGTTTTCGGCCTTTTCAAAATTTCACAATGATTAGATTTTCAGGAAAAAGGACGTAACCCACACATAACAATTTTTACAGGAGGCACAAAAAACGTGTGTTGATGATTTTGGGTCATAGGCAGATGAAATAATATACACAACCTTGAAGTGCATGGAGACTTGTTAATTGGTTTGGTGTTTAATTTAGTATCTCAGCTTTAGTATCTAATATTAATTCAATACATTGGTTAAGAATATTTTTTAAGTCTCACACCTACCCCCAATAATATAAATGCGTCACCTATTCCGCATGTAAATGAATATTCAAATAAAATTATACATTCATGTTATCACTCTAAAATTCTATTTTTATAACTGCTTAATTAATTCTTGAAATTTTGAGTGTGTGAAGGGATATATCGCGTTTGATGGATGACTATGGAAGGGGTTTAATGTAATTTTTGTTATATTTGAATTTTTTGTTCTACTAGGTGGACTGTCAGCTTGAATTTCCAACTCCCGATGACCTGGTGAAGCATATTAGCTCAGAACACATCCACAGCAGCAAAAAAGTTTTTGTGTGTCGATGGTTGGGTTGTTCACGGTTAGAGAAGCCTTTCAAAGCGCAATACATGCTCGTTGTTCATATGAGAAGGCACACCGGAGAAAAGCCGCACAAATGCACAGTAAGTAGACAATAGACAACTATTATATAAAACTCCATTGTTCCGAATAATCTCGAAGAAGATCACGTAAGGCAATAAAAGAGTGCAAAGCTGCAAATTGGAAATTGTTGTCCCAAAATGAAGATAGAAAGTAAAAGTAGTATATGAAAATTTTAATATTTATCATTATGCTGATGAGTTGATTACTGAATAAGTTTTTTTTTTTTACTATGTCCGCTCCCGATGTCTAGATCACAGGTTCCCAACCTGGGGGTCGTGAAGGGTTTTCAGGGGGGTCGCCAACTTTTTTCGATTTTGGATTTAAACAACAAAATAACGAAAAAGTATAGCAAATCGAGGATTTCAAATTCCTCGGGGGGTCGCCTAGTCACATGGCTTTATAAAAAGGGGTCGCCAGCCGAAAAAGGTTGGGAACCTATGATCTACATAGAAGCTATCTTAAAGAAAACTGTCTGCTAAGTCAGACCTTGAAGCTCTCTTTTATGTAGAAGGTAAGGGGAGGAAGTGTGTTGTCAGTAGAAATCTTATCACTCTCGCTACAGTTCACACTAATTTTTGGCATCAGGAATGTTAATATCACAGGCATCTATTTGACTTTGAATCTATAAAAAAATATATATTTTTAAGATTTGGTTGTGGGTATGAAAGTGTCCCTAGTAGGATTCGAACACGTGGAAATTGCAACTGAATAAATAAATGCTCAGGAGCAATGTTCCCTCTAATTTTCCGAAGGTTGTGTGCGCAAAATACTTTGGCTGTGCAACTTTGAAAGGAAATTAAAAAATATTGTGCGCCACATAACGGTATTTAGACCTACTTAACGAAATGGTTATTTTTTTATAGTGATAATAATTAACAACATTATATAATGACAATTAATTTATTCTGGTGGTGTTACTTTTGTGCGTTC
Organism: Himalopsyche anomala; assembly: GCA_031772345.1. Lineage (NCBI taxonomy): Eukaryota > Metazoa > Arthropoda > Insecta > Trichoptera > Rhyacophilidae > Himalopsyche > Himalopsyche anomala. The sequence continues at coordinate 34,440,944 of CM062823.1, forward strand.
TGTTCTAATGCATGTGCGCGCACAACACTTAAACGCTTCAAAAATTTCCATGCTCCCTATCTCTTTCAAAATTTTATAGTTACCTTACTTATTTTCTTCAGAAAAATAATATTTTCGTCAAATTAAAAATGTAATTAGTCAATTTGATATATTTTATGGCAGTTACTAATTTAGTCAATTTCAATCGTCAATCTCAATGTTTTGTGTGATATCCAGACGATTTCTTTCTTTTTCAATATCAAATAATTAGCAGTCCCAGAACGACTTTAAGCTATACTAACCAACTCTTATAACAGTTGTAATAAATTGAATTAAAAAAGTCTTGTTCTGTTATACCGCTGCTTACTCAATATGTATGACAAGCGGGTGTTATTTGTTCAAAGGGAATGTGTAGTCTTACGGGTTGTTGATTTTTCCAGTTCGAAGGATGTTGCAAAGCTTATTCAAGGCTAGAAAATCTAAAAACTCACCTGCGGAGTCACACTGGCGAGAAACCATATACTTGTGAATATCCTGGATGCTCCAAAGCTTTCTCCAATGCCAGCGATAGAGCTAAACACCAAAATAGGACTCATAGCAACGAGGTAAACTATCCTGATTGTCGACTGGATTTTTCTTTATTTGGTTGGTTAGGTAAATTGATGCAGGAAATGGGAAATACATTATACAGTTATCAATTAGCTCATTGTATATTAAACATATTCTTGTTTATTAAGCAAATGTTATTAGTAATAAAAAAAAAAATAATTATTATTATTTGAAAAATGTTAATGATTTGTAGCTAGCTACTGGTTTATTATTATAATTGTTTTGAAATACCTATGTTAATATTAATGGTGTTTTTAACAATAATGCTGCCATTTGTAAAGAAGATTTGGAAGTGTGCCAGGTAAGCATATCTGAGGGAACACTTTTTCCTCTTCATACTAATTTTTGTAGAATATATCTGTGGTTTTTCAATTCTGCGTTAATGATGACAAAATTATGTGCCTAATTAATTTTTTGACAAAACTACTTTTGGATGGGAGTATTTATAATCGTTTTTGTATAATTAGGAACTTGAATTTTATACATTATTCAATACAAAGAAGTTGTGTTTTACTTATACTAAATTTATTTTATTTATACAGAAACCGTACGTCTGCAAAGCGCCTGGTTGCACCAAGAGATACACCGACCCCTCATCACTGCGGAAACATGTTAAAACAGTTCATGGAGCTGAATTCTACGCTAACAAAAAACATAAAGGTATATTTGATTTACCAATCAATGCACACTTATATTTTCGTATTATATCGATCATTCGGAAATATGAAAACATCAATATGCTAACGAAACAAAGGATGATTCATTTACCGGACAAGGGTGGAACATCAACAACATTGTTACAAAGGACTACTGTTGATTATGACGGCATATTTAAATTAGTAAAGCTCATACTGAGTTTGTAAAAGTATTTTTTTCATAGCAATTAGTATTTTATACTTTTATCAGGATTGTCACAAATAAACACACCAGTCCACTATACTGCTCTATCAGATTAGAATTGCTATTATAGTGCTGCGCTGGGGCATCCCTGTGTTAGCTAGCGTCAATCTAATTTGATAATAGGTTCGAATCTAAACTAAATACTAAAAGATCAACACAGACGTGGGTGTGTGTACTAAATTATGGAATGCAACCTATGTTCATATTTAGATGTAATATAATTATGTTTATCAAATTTTGTAATGTTAAAGGAATCAAATAAAGTAGTTTGAAACATCCCTCTGTAATATAATTATTTATGATGTATTTCAGGTGGTAATCATCGTGACGAGGATACCGAAGGAGGTCTCGGAATGGGAGGTGGAGGCGGTGACAGCAGTAGTCCACGATGGGAAGGAGGAGGCACTGGCGGAAGAGCAGCTTCGAGGTCGAGCGCTAGTGTTAAATCCGAATCAGATCACGCCATGTCGCCTGCACAGGTATGTATTTGTTCTGTGATTAATTGTTGTTGTAGTCCACGTTGAGTATGATTCATATTAAAATTTTTCTATATTGTATAAATTTAATATTTTATTTAAATAATTAAATATATTTGAAATACCCTTATAGATATATCTAACCTTAGTGTGACTTAGCTGAGATAATATCAAATTATAATGTTCATTTTTGTTATTCAGCTTTCACGCCAATGCGGTGACGATTTGGACTTTGTATCACCAGGATTGGCTGGACACTTTGTCGAGGAAGGAAGAGCGCCCTATTTCCAATTGGATGGAGAGGTAATTAACACCTTCAAATGAAATAAGCCAGAATATCTTGTTGCACAATTTTTTGTACAAGCTTTTAAAATAATTGCGCAGTCTAAGTGAATGGTTCAGTTACTTGTATTACGCTGATTGCTTTGCTTTAATACAGTTATAAGAATTTAAAAAATAGTTATGACAGTCAGGTTTATACATGTTTTATTTTCACAGTATTCACCATCTTTCATTTATTAAACAAATTTTGTATTATATTTTAGGTTTTGGAAGAAGAAGAACTTTTGGGAGAGATGGGAGAAATGGGTGAACTTCCTCTGATGCTTCGAGCAATGGTGGCAATTGGCGAAAGACCGGCACCACACAGGTAAAAATCTACATCTATTTAAAGCGAACAGTATTAACCTTTTCTTCATTTATCCATGATAAATAATCATCATTATCGACACGAAACAAGTTTTGCGTCAGTGGAACATTAATTTTTCGATATTTTGGAAAACAGATAAATGCCACTAAGCAAATTTAGCGGAGTTACAAGATTCTAACGAGAAGCGTGAAGAATGGCTGGCTAATGCTAATTTAGGAAACAAGAATTAAGAATAAAATAAACATATAAATTAGTCTTGATGTCTGAAGTTAATTAAATTATTATTTCTATCATGACTTCAAAGGATTTTTTGTTTTATTGATTGTTGTTGTTTCAGATTTGGCAGTAAAATGGGCGTAGCGGGTGGTGGAAGGTTTATCGGAGCTTCACGAACACACATGTCAGGTACATAATAAATGATTTAAAATATTATAGTGAAGATAAAATTCGCTTTGTAATAGTGAACTAAATTGAATTTTAAAATATTCAGGAGGATTGAGTCGCCGAGGATGTCAAGATTTGGAGAGGCAAGTGACAGAGCTGGCGAGTATTCCATCTGACCAACCGGCGCGTAGAGATAGTGGAATTTCAACAGCCAGCAGTCTTTTTGGACACAGGTATGAATGTAAACTATGTACATAAAAATACAGAACATTGAAGTGAATTTATATCATTAAAATTCGCAATATATTATGCAACCATGCTGCACTATTTTTGTATTACTTAATTGTACATTTCCTTACTATTTCATTTTCCATACCTTTGTAAAATGTAATTTCATTGTTATACTGTAAATTGAACAATTTTTCTGGAATGAAATATGAGTGTTAAATCATATAATTTCTGCAGGTCATCAGACGTCTCCCGCAAAAGTAGTCAAGCTTCGATGGTTTCGGCAAATCACCGAACGAGTGCTGCTGTGCCATTACCTCATGCTCAAGGCGCGCCCCAACATCATGGGTCACCATTTTACGATCCTATTTCACCAGGCAGCAGTCGGCGGTAAACACTTATCTTATTGCAGAGTCTCAAATTGATTCTTTGTGATTCATTTGTTTTTCCACTCTGACTGTTTTCGACTAAGCCGTGTAAGAGTGGGAAAATACTGGGCTTTTTTTTCCTCACTCTTGATCAGGCAGAGCAGAATTACTGAGGAAAAAGCAAATAATTCACAATGATTGATTATTTCCATAGAGGCAAACATGTGACTCTTATTTGATACAAAGAACAACACATGTCTAGTAAATATGCATTAGATCATTTTGGCTTTAGTTATTTAGATTTAATGACAGCATAATCTGTGCCTTTTCAATTTTGGAATGCTGGGGTACCAATTTTTTATTTTTATTTTAGTGTATTTCAATTGTTACCTGTTGTCATATTTGCCTTGTAAACTTATTTACAGTAAAAACTAGTTGTGTTTATGGAGAAAAATTAGTAGAGACAAAAGAGAATCTCTTATCCTATAATGCGTATTGTATAGTTCTGTCCGGATGAATCAAATATGTTTCGTATCAGTGATTTTAAAAGTTTTTTTTTACTTTCAGATCCAGTCAAGTTTCCGGATATGCACCTGCTCCTCCATCTCATTTGGCTGCGGCCACACTACTTGCTCAGGTATTTTATTGTCTTTATTTTTGCGACCCGAGATTATAACAAGCATATTATTCTTGAATTTCATCTTCCTAAAATCTGTATTGTGCAAGTAAACCATAAGGCTGGGCGCGCACTAGGCAGCCAGGTGACCTTGCCTGTCTTCGCAGGCGTTCTTGTATCGATTGGCAGCCTAATGGTTCATGATGTTTATTTTTCAACATTTTTCTCATACCCAATCATATATACTGTTGATATTTGGTGGAAAGGCATTCATTTTAGGTTCTTTCTATGAATACAGAAAAAATAGCGATGTATTTAATTCTACATTTTTTTTTATAGAACTAATATTTACTGTATTGCAATGGAGTTCGACCAAGTAAATGACAATTTAATCAACAACCTTTCTATGAACTATGTTTCAGTACCTATGTTGTATATAAATGAGGACCCCAGTAATAAGTATTAGCTAATTATTGGATAATTTTGTCAACAACAATATATCTATTTTGATTGCTTCCAGAGTCTTCAAGAATTGGCGAACGGTGCTGAAGGAACATTATTGTCTCCTGATGAAATTAAAGAAGAAGCTCGGAGACTCTCTGGACAGTCGAATATCAGCAATGAAGAAGACACCAAGGTACGATCGGAATAGCAATTAACATATCATTTATCTCTTATAACTGCATTGTTATGCCAAATATTCACAGTTAGACAAACTCCCAAAATTCTTCCATCTATGTATGATTATTACAGTACTATTAAATTTTAGTTAATTTTAATTGGTTTTTCAATTTATTTTAGACTTTCTTGTAATTTCAAGTTTTCTGTGTAAATTTATTTAATTGATTTGTTTTGTTATTGTTTGTAGGGTAATTTCGAACGAATTCCTGACCTGGATCAACTGACTGGCAACACCAGTACTTCTGCGGTTCAGAAACCTAACCAGCGATCGTCGACCACTGTGGTCACGGCCGCACAAGTACATCATCCCAACCAAGAAGTTCATTTGGAAGAGGTATGCTAATCATTTCTACGTAATGTGAATACTTATCTCACCGCTTTAAATTTGAATTTATTATTTTTAATAATAATTAATATTTCTTTTCTAGGTGGCAGAAGGTGAAATGGTGGAGAATAAGCTGGTCATTCCGGACGAGATGATGCAATATCTTAACCAATCCATCCTCGGAGTGGACACCTTCGTAAATATACTCGATCCCTCCAACGAGTCATCGAACGAATCCAATAACCCTCGCAGCACCAAACCCTCCGCGCATACTTCTAAAATTCATAAGATTACACCTGAGACTAATTCTAGTGCCAATACGATTAAATCAAACACGGTTAATTCTGATCAAAAAGACGAGAATAAGAAATGTGATAAAAAGGAAATGCCAAAAAGTGACCCAACAAATTTGGGACCAGCTGAAGCCAACACTAAAATTAATGACAAAAGAGATCACATTAAAGAAGAAGTCAAAGAAGTTGTGGATAAAAATAAACCTAAAGCAGATGATGGAGTTTTTAAAGAGCCCAAAGAAGTCACCAGTGGTAATGTTCCAACTAAGTCCAATCCGGATCCTCTGGCTATGTCTATGGACGGTCCTTCAGAAAATAACGATAAGCTAAATTCTGAAGTCGCCATGTCTTTGGGTGACTCTGGTGTGAATCCGATTGAACAATTAAAGAATCAAGAACTTGCTAATGCCAAACCCCTTCCCAAAGTAGGCGTCACGAAGCCCATGATGAAGCAGAATACTGGTAATTATCAGCAAATGAATTGTTCACCTGGTACTCAGAGATCAGGGAATAGCTTGAATCTGGAACAGATGCAAGCGAGAGTCATGCAGCAAAATGGATTCATGCAGCAGTTTGTCGGGAATCCTCACCAGAATTCACATATGAATGAATTGAGTCAACAACAAAACCACGCAATGATGATGCAGAGGCAAAATATGGCAATGCTGCAACATCATCAAAATACTTCTTTCGCTCAACATCCGCACAATCAAATGCTTCACGCCCAAAATCAGAATGTCAACCAAATGATCGCCAGTCAACAGCAGAATATGGCAATGCAGCAGAAGAATATGGCGATGAATAACCCGTATCAAAATATGGTCATGAGTCCTCAGAACGCTATGAGTCCACAACAGAACTCGATGAATCAACAGCAGGCCATGCTTAATATGCGGCATAATGCATCTCAGTCTCAGCACCTGAACGTGTTGAGTCCCATGATGAACCAACAAGGGATGATGAGCCCCCATCATCAAAATATGGCGATGAGTCCAGCTCAAATGCAAAATATAGTGCATAGTCCACATCCAAATGTCATGAGTCCGCAGAGTCAAAGTAACGTTATGAGTCCGCAGAGCCACGTCAATGTTATGAGTCCACAGAGTCATATGAACGTTATGAGTCCGCAAAGTAACGTGATGAGTCCGTGTCCCCAACAGCAGAAGTCAATGTCGAGTCCGCGTCCCAATGACGGCAAGCAAACGATGAGTCAAGGATCCAATGCAATGCCACCGCCTTTAGTTCCTGTCAATAAAGCTTCTAACCATCAACAGCAAGGTAATTTCAACAGTCAGAACCTGAATCAGTATTCCAATGGACCGATGATGATGATGAATCCTCAGATGGCCATGCAGAACAGGTTGATGCAATACCAAGCTCAGTGTGTGACTAATCAAATGAATGCCGTTCCCGCCTCTGCGGCGTCTTCCATGAGCATCGATAGAAGCATCGGAAGTAATGCTAATGAAAATATTAATCAATATTCAAATATGAACCTTTGCGATAGACATTTGCAGGACTGTCGCGATAATAGAGTACCGGTGCTTCCGGGAGTTATGCAATCGTCTGAATTCAATCATCAGAACGCATATAATCCAGCATACGCCCGAATGCATTACAATAACGCAGCTGCATTACAAAATGCAGCACGGATACATCAAAACAATATGCAGCATCAAAAGAACCCCAATCAATTTAACAGTGACCAACCTGCAAATAGTGCTGGTAATAATACTACTTTCCAAGATAAACCTGGAAACTATCCTAATGGCAATCAATTCGGCAATCAGTGGCAATATGACCGAACTAATTTCCCTCCAAATTATAATCCCAATCAAAGCTATAACCAATTTCATGTCGGCTATATGTCGAACAATCACGGACGACAGTTTAGTGCTGAGAATGAATCGACGACTCGCTTAAGAGGTCCCGAACACAATACCGACACCGCAAATAACATCCTCAATGAAAACGGCACCGTTGTTAATTTACCGGGTACCAATTGTGAAGAAAATTCACCGGGAGGTAATAACCTTAGGAATGCAGATGAAGTTCAGGTCTGGGATATATCGCAATCTCAAGGTGCGAGTCCGGCTCGCAACGGAGAAGCTTACAGAAGGACTTTAGCTTATGTTCAGAGCTGTCAGGGTTGGACCAATCCGGAGACCGTTTCAAGTAGCACTCATCCGTTGTGTACGAGTAATTCTAATATGGTTGTTAACGATTTGAATACGTCCTTATCGTCATTCTACGAAGAAAATCAATTCTTACAAATGATACAGTAAAATGTTTGTCGAATTTCATCATTACTATTATGTATTTATTTGTTCTGGTTTTATTCTCTATCTCTCTTCCAACACTTAGATATCTATAAAGCGTCACATTGGTTATTTGAATTATTTTTTTTATTGTTTGGTTAATCAAAATGTCCTTGTTAGGTGGAGTCCAATATAAAAGACTTGTTTTGACTTTTTCCAACGATATTGATTAATGAGTATGTATTTTATGTTAATTAATTTTTGACAGTTTATATTTGTCTAATAGCCGATTCTTTCTCTATGACAAGAGTAATCGAATTCATAACATATCCTAATGTTGGGTCAGTGAAAAATGTACTCTGTCCCTCTCTGCATTACATTTTTGAACAAATTCTTACTTTAATCCAGCACATCTACTATCCCCCCCTGAAATCTATAATTTTTATATATATTTTTGTAAATAATAACTATAAAATATTTACAATATATATTATTAAATGACTTATCCTATATTGGCTCTTTATTTTTAAAGCTTAACTTGTAGATAACTTCTTGTTGTATATCAAATTATTACAACTATCAAAAAATCTTTTTTTTTTAGTTACAAATAGCCTGACTTAAATTGTGTTTTTATTATAAAAATATTACAAAAAAATCTCTTTACTTAGTAGATATTATTTAATTTTGTTTTATAGGTATCGTAATTATATTTAATTAAAGCAATATTTTTATATCTGCAAATCATTGCGCTGCAATGTCACTATTATCTTGTCTCACTTTTATAATATAACCATATGGTATTTTTATAATATTTCACAATTTTTATGGTACGCTTAGATGTATTTGACTGAGATGATCGATGATGATCGGTAAGGTGGATTTATTTGTCTTAGAATAATTGAAATTTGATTATAAATACTTCTTATTCATGAAATCTCTTAGTAATTATCCAAAACAATAATTGCATTTATATTACAATTTAAATAATGCTTATTTATATAAGCATTATTCATTTTAAAAAATACTACTTGTTTTTTATCTTTTCTGTTATTATCAATATTTTGTAAATACTTTAAAATGTCAGCGGAAATTTTCGTTCTTTCATCTCTGTCTGCTTGAGTTGTGTTATTAACCGAATATGTAGTATTATTTATCAGGCATGGCAACTTCCTGTGGCCAATTTTCATTCTGTCTTCGAGGCAAGCGCCAGACAACAATGTTAGAATAATGGCACTGTAAATAAATCAAAATGACTTGTTAATTCCTATTACATAAGTTTATCACTTTTAGGGTGTTCACTGTCAATACTTGGTGGAAAGGCATTATATTAATAAAAACACAATATTATTTTGTATTTTATTAAATGTTTATCAGTTGACAATGCTTGCAATGAGCGAAACCGGTCCTGACTTATTAAATAAAGTGGAATAAAGTACAAAAGATTATTGTGTTTCTATTAACATAAGTTTATGTTAAAATCTGACTATCAATATTGTTGTTTACTATAGAGTTCAGCCAATCTTACTGTACTAGCAATATTGATATAATTTAAGATTTCGACTGAAGGTGCTTGGTGGAATTTCAATATTAAATTTGAATCGTTCAAACTATGTACATTCTCACAGATTTTGTCACTAACGACCCTGGTTTCGCAATATTGAAATATCACCAAGCACCTTCAGTCGAAATCTTAAATTATATCAATATTGTTATGGCTTGACGATAATCGTTTTTCGTCCATTATCCTTGTCAATTAACTTTTCAGAGATGGTTCAGGGCCAGATCAGTGTAGTAGAGGGCTGAGTGTTGCCCATATATCATTTAAAAGAAACTCAATACACATAATATTTTGTCTATATATGTAATAAATTTAAAATCTATTTTTTAAAAAAATTTACTCATAATACCGAAGATAAAATCTTTCCAATGATTCTCTTTGTAAATTTATATAATGGTCGAAAAGAATATTAGAATAACCATAAATAAGTGATGTCATTTATAACAGTTAATCTAAATATACAAAATGGCAGTACAAAAAATTATTAAAATAATAATATTAAAATATGCATTTAAACTTTTAAATCTAACAAAGATGGATTATCATTGCACAAGTCGTTTGTATGAGATTATAGTCAGATAATAGCTTGAAAATTGTATAAAATCTTTCTTTCATGTAGTGGACAAAATATATAAATTGATATTATTTTTCAGCAATTCTTAATAATAAAAACCACTTTACGCCGTTAGCACTCTGGTGCGAAAGAAAGCGGAACGGAAGCGGGCCGGTACGACGCACAACCTTATGGTAGTACGGTCCACTTTCGTTCCGTTTCCACGTCTGTGTGCTAGCGGCATTAAAGTTACATAAAAAAATATAGATGGCAATATAAATTATGGAAGTATTAATTTAAGCATCAAAATATTTTTTTGTCTACAATTTACATGTATGATTTCAGTACAATTTTATTTTGAAAACCACAAACAACGAGTAGAAGATCTTTATTATTCCTATACAATTTTATGTAATTATAAAATAAATAACTATAATTTTTTTAGTGACCTCCATAATTGCAAACAAATTAATTGGTTATCAATTAAGTTATCATTTTTATTGAGAGATGTCACTTGCAAATTTTTTTCAAATATGTCTTGACGTTTTAAAAGTATTTATTGTGTTTTCTTTCGAATATATAAAAGTATTTTAAACTATCCAATAAATTATCCTTTTCGTTATCAATTTAACCATATGCCATATAATTATATTATCTAAGGTAAACAATGATAATTTTTTTTCGTATTTAGGTTTTATAAATATATTGATTATATGTAAATAAAATAAGTAATGATTCAACAACATTTTAAGTAAATGTGATCTCAACTAGCACGATTTATTTTAGTATACTCGTAAAAACAAAAACTACTTTATTGATAGATCCGCCAGGTTTATTTTTAAATTCATTTGAATTAATGCTGCTATACAATTTTAAATTATTTAGCCTCAGTATCATAAAGTTAATCTTTAGGTAGTCATAAAAATAACTTTATCTCAAAAAGAAGAAATTGTATTCCAATATAAAAGTGACATTTTTTTTTCCAATTAAATGCACAACATTTTTTTGGTCACCTGCCTTTCAAGTTTAGTTTGAATTTACTAAGTAACAATAAACAGGATTGTTTTTTCATTTTATTTCGTTGAGCTGTCTCACACAAACAATTGGGTATTTATAGATGTCCAGTTTAATGTTTGTAATACAGTAAAACCCCCATTTACACTATAGTCTGGACCGTGTAATTGGGGGTGTGAATCTCATAAATAATTAGGGATTTGGTTTTTTTCCGCGGAAAATGCAAAACTAAGATTTCCCTTAGTTTTGCAAAAAAGTAAATATGGACGAAATATTTAGTTTTTGTAGTAGTAAATATTCCGTACACAGACAGACGCCCAGCCATGCGTGTTTAGCCTGGCACGTGTTGAATACACAGACGCTAGCCAACATTTGACTGTATGCGCGGCACAGACCACCGTCTCGTAGTAACGACAGTGTAATGCGACCATGCAATTGGGGGATTTGCGGCGAATATTTCAAGCCAGTGCGTAATTCAGGGTAGTGTAATTGGGGTTTCCACTGTATTCATATGGACACTTTCATACATTGATTGTATCCAAAGTGTGGATGCCTTCGTGGTTTTTATCCATTGCTATCTACCTTAGATGTCATCACCAATAACTAAACACTTAAATTATTACTATTTTTTACTTCTTAGCGTTGAATGGAATATTTTCTAGGATTTGCAATTATTGTTACACATAGATATTTAGAAAAACTTGTGCAGTATAGTTTCATAAAAATTATATATATAAAATCACGTGTAATCGAAAACTTAATACAGTATGATTGGTTGTTAACACCACACATTTAATTACTTTCAAAATCCTGTTTATTATATTAAATTATTGGTTCATTGGATAAATAAACATTCTTAACCTTCCAGAGACGAGAGCTTTTTTCCGATAAAAAAAATATTTTCTAAGCCATATTGAAGTCTCGGATAACTTTTATTCCTATCCAAAATTAAAAAAAAAAAAACGCAAAGTCGTTGTATAGAAACCCCGCATGACTATATGGTCATGCTCATCCTTTTATTACCGTGTAATATTGAGTACGGACAGTAGTAAGGACAAAAGTGACCGTATGGGCTCGCAAACATTCGGGGTTGAAATATGGCTTAACGTGAATTTTTTTAAAATATTTACAATTTGATGTTTTTATAAAAAAATAACTAACAGTTTCAAAAAGTAAATTAAAAAAAACGGAAATTCAAAAAATCGCATGTGCTTTTGGAGGCCGTTTCTGTCCCCACGGCTGATGACTAACTGTAGTCTGTACCCTTCTTAACCAAATATGAGCAAAAGCAACGATATTCAGGTAGAAAAAGGATGAATAGTGGGAAAAAGGATCAATAGACAACGGTGTTTACTGTGGCCATATGGTCACGCTCGTCCTTGGAGGGTTAATATTCTATAGCAACGTTATTCAATATTAATTAATTTTTAACTCTGGTATATTTACGTCGCCATTGAGATTATTAGAGATAAGATATGACGTCAGTTTTATTGTGTTTTATTGCAAACCATTACATTAAAATAGTCCCTCATTTAACAATTTTTGTAAATTGATAATATTATATACGCATAATTATTTTTTAATTTTAATACAAGTGATCTTGTTAACAGAGATTATAATTTTCTTTACGTTATAGTAAATATATCTTTAATAATATTTTATGGTTCTCTAGTTTAAATCGATGAATACTACTTTTGCAATAAAATCAGTCAAATTTAAAAAAACTACCGAGGTTCATTAAATATATTCATCCACTCTTGATATCAATGTGTACTTAGTTATCAGTCTTAATTTTTTAATGTGCTATAAGCCTTCAAAGATTTTTTTTAAATTCTACAATAATGACTAGCAGTTTTTGAAATTTTTGCCATTTCATGTCAATTCATTTGTTAAGTCTAAATTGTCATTTTTTAGTTTTGGTAGTATTCTGAGCATTAAAAAGACTGGCTGTTTACTTGTATGCAATTATTTAGTCTGGATTTTTTACTTGTATTCATAGAAAACATTCGTTTCATAATCCAGCTGTGATTTTTCACAACAAAGTCGGGACAGAATATGGTGACGACTATTATTGTATTAAACTATTCGCTCTTTAAATGAAAATTGTTGAATTATCCGTTAAACATGTAAAACCAATGTTGGGTTAATATTTGGTTATATGAGCATACTTCATTTTTATTTGTGGTAAAAAAAATGAGATTAATATAACTTGTGTTCATCAACTCATGACAATAATTATGTGAAGAAGAATTTATTTTTAAGAATTAGGTTTTATAAAACGATGAGATTATTAGAATATGATTATTTTTAAGAAGCGGAAATTATAATTACGAGTTGTTGTATTGTAAGTGTATTTGTAGCGAAACCAGCAATGGAGAATATTATTATTAGTATGTATGATAATTGTTATTTTTTACCCCATATGATTGAAATTATTTTACTTATGTAAACCTGGAAATGATTGAAAATAAATGGCTTCCAGTTTTAATTTTTTTTTTTATTATTTTTCTTTCCCATTTCTATTCAGAGATCTAGATTCAGTCATGGATATATGGTATTTTGGACAGAGTTGGAGTTGTCACAAATCGGCTAACTCCGTTCATTATTTATTATTTTCTGTTAATTGAGAAATGCTGACAAAAAAGATCTGAGCTTACCTGTCATGCATAATTTGGTGAAATAATTAGATAAGGTAAATTTGTCTTTCATGTCCTACAAAATTAAAGCAATATAAGTTTTCTTTTTATAAAAAAATGTAGGTAAATAAAAACACATGTTTTATCACGATAGAATAATATATTTCAATTAACAATTACAATAACTACAAAATAGATACTACAATAATGCAAAAAATGTCTATAACAGCTTGTATTAATTATGTGCTCCGGATTCAGATGAATATTCAGTAGACAAGCCTTTATTATATTTACGTCGCCTCAAAATGCTTGTCTATTGTTCAAATGAATGGAAATGTGTATAAAAGGTTTATCTTCCCTTTAAAATAATAGTTATTTTATCTTGTTTACATCGAAATGAAGTAATTTTGATTTTAAATCACTCATAAAAAAGATATCTTAATACAATGGAAGACATTTGAAATATGCACTGAGCACATCTTTACTTTATTGGCATGACAGAAAATAAGTTACAAATGAGTACTTTGTGATGGCAGGCCAAGCATAAATTATTTTGTTTCAGGAAAGTGTTGTATGTATTGGACGAACTATAAATAAGAAACTTTAGTATAAATAATAAGAAATAAAATTTAACTTCTAAACAGCTAGAAAAATGAAATATCGAATATAGGTGATACACATAAGGCTTACGTTATTGGCTAATATGACAATAAATAATCAATTAAACTATATACAAATTAAATTAACAGTTAATTGACATAATTAAAATGCATTTGTACGATAATTGTAATAAAATTATGCTTAAAAATAATCACTAATGATAAATAACTATTTTTACTTATACAGCAGTATGCCATGGAAAATCAAAAATGGATAATGATGAAGTAGGCAATTTGTTTCTATTGTTTTCTGTTGATCGAAAATGTCAAATCAGTGTTCGGCTTTTAAATTTTGCTTACAGATTCCTGTTTTATCATTAGTTTAAATTAGTTACTTGTGGCGGCGCTGTTTATTATCGACAATAATAAATAGACTAAGAATTATTAGATCTAATAAATGTACACAAACACAAATTAAACATTTATAAAGTACCATTAACTTGTTCTATACATATATACGAGAGTACACAACTTGGAACGATAATATTATAAATGTTTTATATATTTTTTTTGATTTCATACATCATTTATACGTAGACGTCTAATCCTATGTTTTGATATGCACTCACAAACATTAATAATTACTACCTACCTGGAAGCACATTTTAATACATTTACGCTTTCATATTGATATTTTCTATAATTCTATAACATTTACCTTAATTCTAAATGGATAAATGACTTAAATAACGAATATCTACTAAATTAAAATGGAAGACATTTATATAGTCAAGTAGCGTATATGAAAAATGAGCATTTTAAAATAATTTAAGGATATATAATTTAACAACATTCAAGACATCACAATTATTTTCACAGCTTATATATTTGAGTAAATACTGATTAATAACAACCTCAAAATAATATTGAAAATCCTCTCGTTTTTCTCTTGATGATTTGAATTGATCATTGAATGAAATTTATTACATACTATAATTTTAAGATACAGGTTTAAAAAGTACTGTTCATCCAATACGTTTAAAATAAGAATATTTAGTATTTGTTACTGGTTTCGAGAATACTAATATTTTAGTTGGCCTTTTAGCAAATTGAAACAAAAGACTTTTTAAAGTAATAGTTATCATAAAGATTTGCCATCATTTAAGAAACAAAAAATTGCCATTCGTGCAATGTAGTACCTATATGTTCTCAAACATGTATGGGATGAAGAGAAATTCATATTAAAACAAAAAATTCTGGAACAAATCGAAGCATTACGTTTGTCAAATTTGTTCTATTTTCAAATTTGATTATCGTTTTTGATCTTGATACTTTCCCACGCTTTTTATGACATTCTGTCAAATGTGTTTTTGTATTATTTAAAAGGGAAGATACTTTAACCTGTATTGTTTAATAACTATTAAAGAACAGCTTAAATTTCTCTATCTTTTAATGGTTGAGAGGCATATCCAATGTCCGATACATAAGTATCTTAATATTAAAATATTCTATGTGGTTTCAGTATTTTTTTTTTATAGATTGGGAGTAAATTTGTAAGTAAATAAATCATAATTTTAATCTAATACTATCAATACAAAATAAAAACTATTTAAAACATTGAACCAAAGTCGAGAGAATTGAATTATCGCTATTAAATACTATTATTTAAATGTTTGGTTATAAATACATAGATTTAATCTTTATTTAAAAATTCTTCTACGCCAAATAAAACAAATTGACTCAATTTCATTTTGAACGTTTTTGTAAAGACATGAAAATACGTTTTGTCTATATGTAAATAAATACAGCACTAGATTTTGAAAATCCGTAATTCGAAGTTGTTTATTTAATTATTTTTGTTCCCCAATTTAATGTGTGCAAGTTTATGTTAATGTTTTGTACATTTAGTCTCATATTTGAAGCTCGAGATTTATAATCAGTTTTTTGACAATAATATTGACACTCCTAATTCAAAATGTGTTTTAGTATACTAAATTTAAAATGTTACTATCTATTATGTATCAGTAATGTCCAACATTATAAAATTATTTGTTTTAAATTTACCAACACGTTGTCAGTAGACAAATTACAAAAATTGACAGAACGCATCTCAAAAGCATATTTTATTTAAAAACAATAAAATTTTCAATGTTTAGCTACGTATATTAATAATTTAAAACTCTGGACACCACTGATTTATACAAATAATCTAACATATACGGAGACATGTATATATACTAGTCGTTGACTTCCATTTGGAATAGAATTTTGTCACCAATCAAATTAAAAAAAACGGTTGCAAATTTTATAATTTTTAAATTAGATGAAATCTGTTCGTGAATCGTTTTTAAAATATGTTCATACAGAAAATAATTTATTTAGATATTTAACATAGACATCATACGAGATTAATTTGACATACTACATTTAATATTGACTAAGGACATCGATTTAAATTATTAATTACTTTAAAAATTAGAATTTTACAAAACAGACAATATATTTTATTGATTTTTAAATGGTTAAATTGAAAATACTATTGTAATTTTACTTCAAAAGAAATTGCGCAAGGTCAGTAACAATATGAAATCATTGTAAACAATTGGCAGTAATTAATTTTACAAATATATTTAATTAAATTGATGACTTGTATTGTTACAATTAATTTATTGTGATTTAATGATTTGATAAAGATTTACACACTAGTAAAAATATATATAAATAAAATAATTACATCAAAAAATGTCTATCAGCAGAAATGCAATTAACTTAATATTGTATTAACTAAAACGATACGTAAATAATGAATTGGAAATTAATGATATCAGCGAAAACTGTGTTGCACACAACAGTAATATTGTTGTATATTTTTATTATTGTGGCATCCATTTTGTTGAAATGTAGTCGACTCCATCTTGAATCATTTCGCAATGCTGATAACTGAAAAAAATACACAGATGCATATCAGCAGACGAAGAGAGCGGATCTTTACTGATTTACTATGAGCTTTTTGATTATATATTTACCACGTGGGCTAAAGATGTCGACGAAAGCCTCTTGTTCTAGAAGTATTGTGCGTTAATTATGAAGATAATGGATGAATGCGTTTTGGCTTAAACCGCACTCTTTTTGGCCGCTGCTTCCGCCTGCATCTTCAATCGCAGGGCTGGAATGTCTTCCTCGATACGCACAATCTTTCGGAATTTCTACGGAAGAAATTAATTGAATTAGGGAATTGAAGAAAATAACTGAGTTACAAATTTATTTCTTTTACCGAAAACCATCTCCAATGCCATATTAAATATTATTATATGTCAATGTCATCATAATCTAGCGCTTCAACAGGTTTGAACTTATCCACAATATACATGCATTTTGGTAACCGAAAATCACGCATACTATTTTCTGACTTAATTTATTGTATGGGCATCACATAATTTTAAATGTTTTGCTATAAAGTATTTACCTACAACGCAAATAACCAATAAATAAAATGATATTTTTAGGAAAGCTTCAGTCTATCTCATATTATCAACAATACCTCGGAGATATGATTACTGAGGAAGCTATTTACAAAAAAAATATACCAAGATTATTTCATGAAATGGCTCAAGTAAAAGGAAAATAAGATTCTTTTGTCATTATTAAATTATCATAGAACATTGTTGCTCACCTCTTCCCTTGTTCCAGGGGTGGTGTACCAAAGGTAGATCATGTATCCGGGAATGCAGAGCATAGACGAAAGCGCAGACAGCCATCCGAAGGCATGTGACCACCATGGATAGGAGTAGTCCAAATACTTCACGGGAGTAAACTGCACCAGGTTAAAGAAGAATACACCCTGCAATTGGAAAACATATAATATGTAGAACTTGTATAAATATGCTTAATCTTAGGTATTATGAAATATGTTATGTTACTTACAATACATATGCAAGGCGTTGTGAAGACCCAGCAAAACTTCCACCATCCCATCGGGTAGTAGCCGATCATTTCCTTGATACCATCGTAGAACCGTCCAACTCCGAAAGCCCATGATACGGAGACACATTCGAAGAAGATCAAGAAGAGCAGGCAGAATCCGGACACGGCGTAAGAATCGAGGATTTGGAACACGTACATGCCGCCCTGAAAAGATTGTTCAATTCAGAAGATGACCTTTAAGACGACTTTATAAAAGAGTAAAACAATGTTTTTTTGCCACTTTTAGACAAGAGATTTTCATGGAATCAGATGGAATATTTATATTGATTTATTTTACTGGAAAATATATAATTAGAACTATTATAAAATGACATATTCAAATAGTTTTATTACAACAATATTATACCCTGAACGGAAATGGAGAGAATGTTTTATTATGGATCATTAAGTATTAAGTATTTATGTGACAAAATTAATTGAAGACAATTTTGTATAAATATAATAGGGTAAAAATATCAACGTATTTCAAATTCTACAGTTTTTTATATTTTATGCGTTGATAGCTATTTCGGCTTTCATGGCGTCAGAACTATTCTGGCATCGCCACTAGTTCTGACGAGTTCGCCTTCGTCAGGAGTTCTGACGATGGTGGAAGCCGAAGTAGCTCTCAATGCATACAATATAAAAAACTGTTGAATTGAAATATGTTGATATTTTTACCATATTAAAATGGAGTTCTACCAAGTAAATGCCAAATCAATAAATAAAGAATTTTGTATATTCGCAGAGAGGAAAGAAAAAACACTATTTTACTGTATGTTAAAGACATTTACAGTAAATTATATTACAAACATTCTTATTTATGGCTACAAAATTTACCACTATTTTTTATATATTTAATGAGTTGCAAATATAGTCAATACTGTAATTTCGATAACGATATGAAGTTTCCATCTCTGAAAACTCCAACGAGATTCGAAATAATTAAGTCCAACCTGTATTGTTGGTTATAAATGACACCATAAAACTTATTTACTTTTGCAACTATGTCAAATAAAAAGACGGTAAGCTGAATAACGCTAATGCTAATTAATAATAAGTAAAACAAAAATTGTTAATTAACCTGAGATATACACGAAAGTCCAACAATGTACGAGAGTGCGCAGGTAATGGCGATGAAAATTTCCTTGCGTTTCCTTAAAAGTCCTGGCCACTCATCAATGATGGCGGTAACGAATCCTTCCATTGTGCAGAACTGGGAATCCAACCCTATGAGTAGCAACATAAAGAAGAAGAGACAGGACCAAAGAGCAGAACCAGGTAGCTGTAGCACTGCAGATGGATACGCCAAGAACGCCAAACCAGGACCTGATTTGAAATAAACAAGTATGTTTTATTTATTCTAAAATATTATTCGATGCCCCCGAAACTAAAATATAAGCTTACTATTTTCTAGTTATTTGTACTTCAATAATTTGAGACAATAAAAAAACCACGCTAAGGACCTCTTATATTTTAATTATAGATAAATTAGTTTCATTAATTTTATATTTTTATAATTGTTTATAAATTCTTACGATATTTCTTGTACCAATTGTTTTTTACAGTAGTCATTAGTTATATAAATAGCTCTGTATCTAGTTCAATTTTAATCAGTTGATAATATTCGTGATAAAAAAAAACCACCCTGTTCTTTATCAAAAATATGTAAAATTATTAAAAAAAAGTGTTTTATTTTTAATTTAAAAGAAAACAGTGAACATCTACTATATTCGTAAGAGGTAAAAAATGGATCTTTTGTTTGTACTTTTTATGTGATTTTACGTTTGTATCATAATTAAACTATATTGGTGTCTATGGTTATGTATAATTTATTCATATCATGCAAATAACATCTTCATAAGCAATATAGGTATCACATTTTATCCGTTTCATATGTGCCCATAATTATGAAAGTGGCGTAAGTCAAGAAATTGAAAAAAATGAGTTATCAATTTATTTCGGTTCAAATTGTTGTAAAATAATATAATCTGTGTCAATCGTAAAAAAATATGCTGAAACTATAGCATCAATGAAGAGTGTTGTTGTCACTTTCAACGGTACGCCACTTTTGTTAATTTTTACAACAGTGTAAATCAGTTTTGTGTGCCACACGTCTTTTTTACTCTGTGTTATTTGCAATCCTGAGTTTGATTCTACTACCACTATTTCATCATCAGATCGTTGCTCAGGTAACTATTATACATAATGTATATTTGAGATAATAATAACAAAAATGTTCATCATATGAACTAAATTGATTTTTGTGTGGTTTGTAGATATACAACCACGATATCTGAACAATACTACTTAAATGGAATCTTTATTTAAACATTTACATAAAGTGTTCCTGTTATTTTTCGCTCCGTCTTAATTATAGGTTAATTTTAAATTAGAGGGTAATTTTACCTGATGCAGCCACTTCAGCTACAGGTCTTTGCTGCTCATGCGCCATGAATCCGACAACTGAGAATATTACGAATCCAGCGAACATACTCGTACTCGAATTAACCGTACAAACTATAAGCGCATCCCTGAAAATAAATTCGTTGTCATTAAGTGAAATATATTCCAATTTGAATCATTATTTTTTACTGAAGTTTTGACAAACTACTTACTTGTAGACATTGTTGTTAAACTTGTTATAACTTCCAAGAGCCACGAGTGTTCCTAGACCTAATCCGTATGAGAAGAAAATCTGTGTCACGGCGTCGATCCATACTTCTGATTCTCCGAGCTTGGACAGATTAGGCATAACGTAGAATTTGATTCCTTCCATCGCACCGGGAAGCGTGATGCCTGGATACAGGAAAGGTCGTAATTTTAGAAATTATTAAACGAATTGCCTAGGACATGGGTGGGGAACCTCTTCTTATCTAAAGGCCGCATTCATTTTTCTGATTCAACATAAGGCCGCAGTAAACGTTGGCAGGGAATTGACTAGGGAATCTTTGGCCGGAAACAGTTTCATGCCGATTTCTAAATCCCAGAAATTTGCAGATTTTGCAAAATTACAATTTCAAAATCTCAGGAAATAACGAATTAACAAAAATTACTAGAATCGACCGATCAAGTCAAACGACCCCACCAGAGTAACCAAAAGGCCGCAGGTTCCCCACGACTGGTCTAGGATTAAGAGGGAAGATTGGTCCAACAAGAGAATTTGTTATGCAAGTATTTTAATATCAGTCAGCCGATACCATTTGATTTGAAGCATCCATTTTGAAATACATATAATGCAATATTGTCAGTAAACAAAGCTACACTTCTTTAGAGATCTTGATGAAACATTATTTTGAGCATATAAACTGACAGAATAAGTTACTAATTAAGTGACTGGGGTTTTATTTGTTAGTAATTATTTAGACAAACCAAGTGTCTGCTGGTAAAAATAAAACAACTTACCTCTGATGAGTAAAATGGTCAGCAAAAAGTATGGGAAAAGGGCTGTGAAGTAGACAACCTTTCCAGTCCACCTGACTCCCTTCCAGATGCAGAAATAGCAAAGGATCCATACGAATAAAAGTGTTCCAGCCAACTCCCATCGGAGAGATCCAACATGTTCGATTCCGTCTGAGATCATGAGGGCGCGACGTCTGTAGGTCAAAAAGACATTTGTTGGATCATGGGTTGAGAAAAAACTCACGTTATTTTATCAATTATAATATTGTAATTCGAGTGGCAACGTCGTTAGTTTTAGATACAAAGCTCAGTATGTTAATTAATTTATTAATCGATTAATGGACTTTTTTTCGACAACGAAATCGGATATGGTCATAAAGAGAGTTATATTACTCGAAAGAAGTATGTATATTGAAGGACGTTTTTGATTTGAGGTTTGTTTGACTTACTCCCAGAATTCCTTGACGGGGTCACTCAGCATGGCTGAGGAGACGTTTTTGGCGTTGATAGTGCATACTCGTTCAAGAGTCCTGTTCACGCCGATCGTGTCAAAGCACATGAGAGCTTTTCTGTCATAGGGGTTCACGCATGTGGCTGTGTTCCAATAGTTGTCGCAGCTACGCCATGGGACGTCTGATAAAACAAAAATAACATCGTGTCTATTCTTTCAACGACCTCCATGCCATGATGCAATCGTAAATAGTTGAGCCATTAAATCATTCAATATTTCTATTAATATTGTCAATAAGTATTTATCATTTTAGGTATTCTAACATATATACATTTTAAAATTATTTAAAGCTCTAACTTAGTTTTTAATACTGTCAATATACAGTGAAACTGAGATGCCATCATGGCAGGTAACGTGATTTTTTTAGGTTGCATGTTATGGTTAACGACGATTTCTGAGAACCTAACATTCGTAGCCCCAGTCGACGTGCATAATATTTTAATCTATTTTCCGCACTTTATTGTTTAGTAAAAAGCACGTAAAGTGTCATTTTCACCCTCGAATAGATGATGAAATACGTACTGAATATTGTAACATTATAATATATGTATACCAGAGATGGTCAGTGCATTGATCGCGAAGATATTTTTCGTCGATCTATAAATTGGGTTCTGTCATGACATAATTATGACAAGCATTAGTACTCGATCGCCATCGATAATTTTAACAACTAGTCGCTTCTAGAATAAAAAGTTTGATCATTCCTAATATATATTGTAATAATACTAATCTATAATATTTGAAAGCTTTATTCCGTTAAAGCAGTTGTTAAAAACATTTTTCTCACTCGGTATAAAAAAAAATCTTTCTCAGAATACCGCGACATACCAAAAGAAGAACAAATCATATTAATTTGTGTTTTTCATTGGATAAAAAATAAACATTATATGTGGGATCCAATTATTGCTTACTAGAGACAAATAAATTGTTTTTTTCATCGACACAGCGGTTGCGATGCACTGCATTATATTTAATATGTAGCATATTTTTTTAAGCTAAAACTACTACGGTATTCTTTGAAATGATTTATATTTGAAATACAATATATATTTACTGATTTTGTCGTATATATCTCTACCTAGCCAAATATTCTACTCAAATACTAAATTAAATTTAGTCGAAACTCACAAGATCGTTCATATTTACACGAGAGCACAAAAATCACAACGTAATATATCCAATTAGCTTTTCATGAATCAGATAGGAAATGAGACTAAATCGTTTGATATCTTACCAGCTCTTAACGACATGAAGAAATAGAAGATGGCCCAAGCGAGGATGACGATGTAGTACACGTTCATCCAGCAGGACATGACGGCTGCCGCATATCCGATACCTACGGAGAAAATAATCATAAATTGATTGAAGCAAAAAAATATGTTTGTCCACCAATAATCCAGAAGATAAAACAAAAGTGATATTAAGAGAATAGAGTTAAAGAAAGTAATTCATTTTATATGCGTGGCATTGAGAAAACACTATTCATAAACAAATATTTGTATTATTTTCTTCCAGTACCACACTGAAATTGGTTTAGTATGATATTATGAACGTATGAAGCAAAATTATGACGTTTTTTTGCCACGTATCTTATCGCGTGAAAAAATAAGGGCGGCCTGTTTCCCGAAGCAAATCATACGTTTAAAAAATTACAAAGTATAAACACAATGTTTAATTTTGATTGCTTAAAATAATTAATTTGTTGGGATTTGAGTAGAATTTGCAAGTATTATTCCTTACCTTTGAATATCGGGGCAATTTTAAACACCCCCAATCCTCCAATGGTGAGCATCTGGCCCATAGCCAGCTCCATGAAGAACATTGGGATTCCAGCTAAGAATAGCGTGAGGAAATACGGAATGAGGAAAGCGCCGCCTCCATTTTTGTAACAAAGATATGGGAACCTCCATACGTTTCCAAGACCTATCGCAAGACCCACTACGGATAAGATGAAGTCTAATTTGCTCCCCCATGATCCTCGTTCTGGGTCTGGTTCGTCAACGATCATTGGTCTGAAAATAAATTTGAGTTAGTTGATTATTATGACATCGATATCTTTTGCCATTTTTGACAATATATGACTAGAGGCATCTTACTTTTTTTGCTTTTGATTAATATTACAAATAAATATTGACTTACTTGGTAACCTGTCCTCCTGTTAATTCGATATCTTCTCCTGAGTCACACTTCAGCTCCAGCCTCGTCGTTTTTGTCCCGTCCTGCGCCATTTTGAATACTTTTTATCGACTTATTATACCTATTACTTAACGTCTTTGCTTTTTGTTTGTCGTTAATTATCCCCTCGTCTTTCCTCACTCCTACTTAGTTGTCGTCTACCGTGTAGCGCTGCTGCAGCGCATGACAGGTTTTAAGGATTTGCACGGGGTTTATACTGTAATAAAAGTAAAAAAAAACACCACTGAAAACATTTGTCAAACATTAAAAATGTAACCGCCCTCGAAGCGGCAACCCTGGAGAAAAACGCAATGAGACTCTGAAATAGATGAGAATCCATCTTACCTATCTAGATTTCTGTCTTTTATTTCACTGGTTTAGTGAGATATGCTGTTTATTTGTTATTTGGCAGCACAAATTTATTCTAGACTAGAAAGATTATGTTTCAAGAAATCCACCGATGGAAGTTAACCATACCCACGAGTTCCCAAAAGAACACAAGAAAAATAATAGTATTATTTACGAAAAAAACAAGTTAAAGGTTATGGCGAAAAACAAAATACTTTCAATATAAGAAGACGTTTTAAGATATTATTTACGATTATGAAATGAAATATTGAATTTTTATTTTATTTTGATAATTGATTAAATTTTATTTTTAAGCCATGGTACATACCAATGTATTCATTTTACAGTTTTTTTTTATTATTTCACTCAAAGTTATGAATTTAATAAGTAAATTACAAAATATATTTAGAATGATTCTCAGTGAAAACTTTATAAAGCAGCAAATTTATATTATTAACACAAATATTTCCCTATTTATTAAGAGCTATATTAAATAGCCTTTCCTCTTTAATACTGACGATACAAAGTTGTACGTATGTGTTTCACTTTGATGGAATACTAAGCTAGACTGAATTGATAACAGAGATATCCACGATTTGAATGTTCAAGAGCGAATGAAAAAGAAAATCTATGTAAAAAAGTTTCTGCTGTATGGCAACCCCAGTGTATCATGACGGTCACATCCGTTGCCGCGTTTCCGGGCCTCGATTGCTTCCCGCCAACTGGCAACTGTCAAACGACAGCGTCGGCCAACCGCTGGGTATTTTTTTTGACATATAAATCTGTTTACCCATCAAAATTTATCTGAAAATCGGACTGAACTAGTTTTGTTGGAATAATATGTAATAAATAACGAATTGATTGTTTTTAGTTTTTGAAGAACATATTATACTAGTATTTTTTATTAAAACACAATATAAAACCCCATTTAGCTCTGCCTTATATTAAAAAAAAACATTATTTCAATTGTAAGAAAAATAAATATATTATTAATTATCAAGAAACTGGAAATTAATATACAATTTAACATTTTTTACTGATTTACATAAGAAAAACTGGTGAAAACAATTTCATACAGTAATTTAATAGAACTGATGATAAGTTTAAATAAAAGTATGCAATGTACTTGATCTTAGCAAAGACCTTTCAATTTGCAATATTATGATACATAATATGGAAAAGAGAATAGTTCTAATAACTTATTTCGATAAAAGAAATTGTGATCTCTAAATGTTTCGAAAACATATTTTAAACGAAAAGGTTATGCAGAACTGCTGCTTCGTAAATTGCTCGGTGATATTATGTACTACATGATATAATATATCTATGGATATGTCACTATACTTTGCTTATAATTGCCGACGAAGCAATTTCTTTTATAGATCTTCACCATTGAAAAGTCTTCACATAAGAAAATGAAAAATATTTTAAACTGGGGCAATTTAAGAATATGTACAAATATATGGGAACGGAATATTTTATAAACCGATCAAAAATGAAATAACTTAACTTTGTTTTTCGGAATGGGTTTTGATAAAAATGAAATTTAAAAAATAGTTCAAAGAAGCAAAGGGGTAGTTACACTTCAAAATATATTACTTATACAATAATATTCAATGTCATCAATTAAGGGTTCCCAATCACATAAAGATTACCCAGCAGCGAGGTTGTTTGTGGTGAAACATTTTTTAATTATTTGATAGCTTATCAGTGTGTGATTTTTGTGAGGAAATCGATTTTTGAATAAGATTATTTCTTCTCAGTATCGAAAAGGTAGTAGTGCCTTCCCTAACAGTTGAATAAACTTATGCACAATTCATTAAAATTCTAGGAATATCACAGAAATAATTAAACAGTTTTGAAGTAGTGATAATTGCTTACTGAAAATAAAACATATAACATAGAAAAACGTATTTTTTATTTTGTACCTACATACATATATTAAGAAGTGAAATAATCTTGTGGTTTGAAAGTATATTCTTTTGTCTTTCTTGCTCATATTGTCTACGTCTAAATAAGCTAATGGAGTTGGGAATGATGTACAGTGCATGATCGTGATTGATATTTAGTTTTATCATAAACATCACCATGTTTGTTAAAAAGTAAAATTAAGGTAAAATAATATATATGTATATATATATAATGTACGTTGATGCGAATTATGAAATCATTTGGAGAGGAGATAGCCATCATTGAAAATAAATTAGGATTTGATTTTCTTTGAATTCGTACTAATAATTAAACGTTAAATAATCTTTTATGAAATCGTATACCAAATCATCGTTTAGTATAATAGAAACATGTTAATAATGATTGTTCCGATATGACTTGTCTAAATTAATTATTCGGCTCTAGCAAAGTGACGTAGCTGTCGTCAATGAGTCCTCATAACCAAGAGCGATGATTCGATCGCAATAAATCATTGTAACAAACATCGTTCTCAGTAGAATGTAGCAGAGCACATAATATCCAGTCATATATAATTGGCGATCCTCCACGCACATCGCTCCCTCGCATCCTGTATAGCTCGATCCTGATCAGGACATTAAGGAGTGTGTTTACTCTTCGCCGGTCACACGTTCATGCCAGCGTCGCGTCATACAGGAAGCCGGGAAAGGAAAAGAATATAATCCACACATATTTTTTTTTACGGGAAGCACAAAAAACGTTTATTAATGATTTTGGCCAAAGACAAATTATGAAACATACACAACCTTGAAGTGTACGGAAATATACAAACTTGTGTTTAATTGATTTCGTCTAATATTAATTTAATAAAGTATTTAAGAAAAACTTGTTTTTAAGTCTTTTTTCCTGGTCGTAATTTTCATAGACCATTCTTTTTTAAAACTTAAAAGTTAAATTTAGGTAATAATTTGACATTTGCCACTTTCATCCTTTAGATAGATTGTATATCAATTGTATACATTGTGATTATCGAAAAAATCTGTTTTGAAAAACTGTGGCCTACGTCCTTTTTGTTTTCACAGTCGATATGTAAATAGAAAAAAACACGTTATTAAAATATTATACGAATAAATAATACGCCTTTAAAGTTATGTTAAAGAAAAGCATATTCAAAAGAAAACAAATGCTACCCCGTTATCATTGTATCAGTAGAAAAGTTATGTGACAAAATTTATCTTCAGAGTAAAAGCTGTACATATTTTACAATAATTTCTAAAAGAAAACGCAGCTAGAAACGAAATAGGAAAGAATTCCAAATGCGCCGATCATGGAAGTGTCAAAAGAGGCGGGAAAATTGCCCCATAATGTTAACAAGTGTCTCATGACGCCATTTTTCTTTCAGCTGAGACCGCAGGGATTGTGATGATGAATATAATTCACAAAGTAACGTTGTTGAAATAAGTGGATTTAACAAGATAATAATCTGTTGTAATGAATAAAATGGCACAACTAATAGAGTTCAATTCAAATTTAATCTGAATGGCCCGCTTATTTCATTTGGAATGACTGTTGTTTTCTATTCTTAGAATATATAATAAATTAATCTAATAATAGCTTAGATTAGAACACATATATACGAGCACCTAAATCCACATTCAAAACAAATAATCAAATTATACGATATACATTGTATAATAATGTCTACAGACGAGAACGATGTAGACATTATACATTTGTAGCACATGTTTTCTGTAAGATTAACAATTAGTGATGTAATTAATGTTTTTTTTGCTTTTGAGATTACTTATAAACGCTTGTTGAATTTGAATAGATAAGAAAAGAAGAAGAGGAGATAGCAGATTAAGAGATTGTATTGACAGTATTATTATATTTTTAGATCTATTAGGTAATCTTAACCTTCGGATAGTCGACTCTATTTAATACTGGAGACATTATGCTTTAAAATGTTTGCCGTTCCAGGTTTATCTGGATAAGTTAATTAAGCATTGTTAGACACAATTGTGATATCAGCTTTTTTCTGAAATATTACTTATATGTGTTAATAAAATATATTGTATTAGAGAATCTAGTTAAGCAGTGACGAACAAAAAGTACAGAAAAATTTGCTTCAATTTTCTATTATAACTACAATAAATTCAATGAAAGAACAAAACAAAACAACAGTCGTAATAAGAAATAAGATTAAAAATTGAATTCCGAAAAGATAATTGCTAAAATTTTGCATGGCTACGGTATGAAAGTGGGTCTACGGTTGGCTACGCTGCGTAGCGGAGGCTACGACACAGCGCATCCGTTACAAAATTGTTACCAAAGTAAATTTATAGTTCGAATAATTTTGATAATCTGTAACTAAGTAATGTATAAAATAACTAAAATTAACTCGCTGTAAATATATCGTGTAAAAATATAGTTTATTGATATATTAAAGATTTTTAAAAATATATACAATACATCATACGTGAGATATTATTTAATTATTAGATTTTTGTGGTTTAATTGTTAAGTAATTATGTACTTAATATATTGAATGAAATTTATTATAAATGACAGATGATTTGGTTCGAAAAATACAGGCGCATTTTATAATTATTAAATTAAAGTTAACATAGTATCTATCGAAAAATATCAAATTATAACACACTTTACTGAAACTGGTCGATGTTTATACTTAAAGCGAACAAGCTATGATTTGAAACTTCTATATATTGATATATGTATTGAATTAAATTTCCTATAAAGCCTTGATTTATTAAAGTTTTAATATTGATATCAAAAATATTAAACCATTTTACGCTTATTAAAAACTTGGATTAAAATAAAATGTCTGCTTTATCAATAACATTGAATTTAAAACAGTTGATAAATACATTCATAATATATTAATGTATTCTATAAAATACAATAATTTTTAATTCCTTGATGCTTTACTTACAGTTCTGTAATATGTATATTATTTTCGGCAGTCTTACAACTAGAAGCTGTTCCACACTTAGCACTTAATATATCACTAGTTATAAGTCATGTTCACTTTGTTTTTGCGCATATAAAAAAAAATGTTCTATTATTTAAAACAGTTAACAGTGGTTTCCTTAAAATGAAATCGGGTTAAGCACAAAATTATAGCACAGTATGTTAAACTAGATTGAGCAACAAACAAATTGTCTTTCACACATTAAATGAGAATGGATGGTATACACATACACTAGTTCACAATTATACACACATACGTAACAAGTCACAATGAAATAAAAACTTTAAATTCACAGACATGGTTTAAAAAATATTTTTTTAATACCAAAATAAAATTTAAGGAATTTTATTATTAAGTACGAGCTGTACGGCTCACAAACACACACTGAATATCGTACCCATCAAACATTCGTTATATATACACAAATCCTACAAATTAAAACTGTGCAGTTCAGTGATCAGGTATTGTATACCATCCACAAATATTTAAATATCCCTTTAATGCCTATGTTGAAAGCCTATACTAGTAATTGGTTTGACCCTACTACGGATACAATAGAAAAAACCCGAGACCGGTGGTGAGAATATGAAATTTTCAAATTCGAGTCGCAATCACGCAAAAAAGATTTCCGGAATTTATCGTTTGACCTATATTCCACCCCAGAAATATATATTTTTTCTTTTTTATACACTGAACACGCTAACGTTAATGTGAATAAATTTACCGCTTCAACTAACTATGTCAATACAATAACACTAACTTGTTACGGCTTCTGTGTTGCGTGTTCACCGTACTGGGTTTGATTCCCGAATGAGCTTTATATTGATTTGACGATTGATATATATGAATTTGAATCCAGAGAGCGGGCTCTTAGGATTACCGTTCCCTCTCCTATTCTCCCAACGATGCAATAACACTCCGCATAACCAATTATCAAATATTACTAGACAGTTCATTGTACTAAACATTCTTTCATCGATCCGTAGGCGCTCATTTTTTGCATTATGTAATAAGTGCAGGCGTGAAATCAGGATGGTTTCAACTGTGTGTATTTAGGAACGTGAATTTTATATAGCAATAAGTTTTTCAATTTAGTGTAACATTCCGTGCATTATATTTTTGTAACATAGATTAACATTTGATTTAAAGTTGTTTTTTATTACTATACATATATCCTTCTGACAGCTAACATCTCAATCAGGTGTACAGCTCATCATTTTTTAATAATAAAAACCGAACACATATGTACTTTCTAAAAGTATTCTTTTAGTTTTCCATAAAAAAATCTGTAGTAAAGATAAACATTTACTTAATTTAATAAAACATGATACGAGATAATATCTATCATAACAATCAAATAAAAAAAACATTTTACGCTTATTGCCAATCAAATTTTACAATATTATATTGCAACAGGATTGTTTGTTAGTGACTGTGAATTGCTAAATGTTTAGTTTTACAATTGTTTGTGACTTGCGTTGCTATAATGTAATACTTTTAAAATTCGTTTAATGTTGATAGTTTCCATAACATTAATACAAATTTTCATCACTCTTACGTTCAACACTTAAACAAACCAAAAACGACACAGTTGTAAGTTATTTATTCAACCCTTCGTGCTGTTTCCCTTCTGGTAGAGTGATGAACTCATATCTTCACGAAACTTTCACGAATAAATAGAATTAGCACAAAACGTCACTGAACTCTTGGATACAATTAAACGTCAATTAAAATAAAAACTGTTTATTTCTAGCAGTCAATTTTGAATTCCACTGAATAAGAGCACATAATACAACACGAGTACGTTTTAAGAATTACGGAAATAAGAAATTATCGTCATCAACTTATGAAGCTTCTTTATTAAAAGTTAAAATGATGGGCAATTATAATGCCCACCAGAAAATGGATGTACAAATGATTTTAATTTTTCAAGATGTTTTTTGAACTGTTCAATAAAAATGTGTGTCTGGATGTTATAAGTAAGTAACAATCTACGCTATATTTGTGATTATCACACCAAATTTGCTATTATTTGATATATTGGTATACTTTTTGATAGCTGTTTATTAAAAGACTTTTTCTAAAGAACAAATTGGTTATTATGTGATTATCTAGTCTGGATATATTAAAATTTAATCGAATGATTCGAAAGATAAGTTTTTAATGTATATAGTGAAATGTTACACGATTTTCAATGTACGATACTTTTTAAATATAAAATAATGAAAAGAGCAAACATAATTAATAATTATTTATAAGTTTTGTTATTAAAAAAATTTAAGCGTACGTAAAAAAAGGATGAAGTTATTTGATGCTGATATTAAAAAATGAATGTTTATGTTTTTGAAATAAGTAAGAATAAATCTGTGAACTTTATTTTAGAAAAGAAATTAAAAATATATTTAATGGTATACGGTGAATTACTCTACGAGGGTGGAAGCTTTTCTTCCCTTCACTGCAAATGACCTAAAGCGTAGGCAACACGAAAATAAACTAAAACTTATACACAATGATAGATGAACTTTAAGTGAAAATAAATGTTCACATACATTAAAAGAAAAAAAAATTAGATACTGATATTAATTTTTAAAAATATAGCTTACGCACCGTCCAAGAGGAGGAGGCAGTATCTACTGAATAGATATTTGTAATATTGATATATACATACTGCTTACCATCTCCTTGAAATAGGTACACGCTACTGCAATATACCATTAATAATAAATAACATATTGAAGCTTAAATACCTCACGCAGAGTTAGTAAATTAGATAAGTGGATTTGATTCAACAATGCATCGACTGCAAAATGCACTTACAATCTTTTGCATGTACCCATAGCGTAAGTCACAAATGAAAAGTAGTGACAGTTACGTATTTCGACTTTATAAAACGGCTGTATCGTCTGCCAAAACGTCTAGTCATTATGTTGTTTTCAAGTAGTGAAATATAAAAGAATATTTCCTTCTTGTGAATTGTCTATAAAATTAGTTGCTCGGAAAGGTATGTGATATATTAGAATGTTTACATATAATGCATACACGTCATTTTCAAGTGATTTTTGCATAAAAAAATACTGTAGCCATTTTATAATCATGAGGTTTTATGCCGTTGTATTTAATAAAAAAAAGGACCTGCTACTCAACTCAACTTCTAT
The DNA here is from genome assembly GCA_031772345.1 of Himalopsyche anomala. Taxonomy (NCBI): domain Eukaryota; kingdom Metazoa; phylum Arthropoda; class Insecta; order Trichoptera; family Rhyacophilidae; genus Himalopsyche; species Himalopsyche anomala. The sequence goes on from CM062823.1 coordinate 34,473,524, forward strand.
TTGTTAAAAAGCAATGTAAATGGATATTGTTTGACATTTATATCTACCAAAGCTTTTGCCTGACAGTTGTTTTAGGTATTCATTTTTTATAAAGTGTATATTGAATGATCTTGCAGGAGATTTGTCAATATTTATAAAACGGTTTTTGCTGATGATATATTAACATGATTTACAGTCAAAGTATTATTAAAAAGTTAGTTTTCCAGTATCACGACTGATGTCTTATAAAGCATATTTTATATCAATTGAATTTAATACTGTAAATTATATTAATCTATTATTTAATGCAATACAAACAAATGTTCTAGCAATTATACGATTAATTTTATTAAATATTGACATTTCTTATTATAAAATCGTTAGTGATCGCTCATGCAATCTCTGATATAGAATATAAATTTTCAAAGTCAAGAGAATTGTCAACTTGTAAGACTTTTAAAAAATGTAAAATAATTATTTAATCTGTATTACATTGAGAAGGCAACGTTAAATTTAAGCGATTTTACTAGAAATCACTAATCCCGATGTATGTAATAATAACGTAAGTGAGTAGGCAATGACAATATATATTCAATGAAAACTATTTTTACCAAACCAAATACAGAAATTTTTAAGGGCAACGAAGTATTTAAACTGTTTTTATTATTTAAATGTATTGTATGCACCATTTTAAGGTATCATATGATGTTGGATTTATGTTGTTAATTTAGGAAAAAAAACATCTATAGCTAGATTTTTTAATCAATTGACGTTTCAACCGAAATAAAAAATAATACATCCGATTAATAGAGATTGACTCAAAAAAAATGTTTACCACATGAGTGAGATGATGCAATTGAAATCAATAATCAATAATCATATTCTGTTTTCCAATTTAGGAAAAGATTATTTTAAATGGAACTAATGAAATAAAAAAAAAAATTAAGAGATATTGGTTGTGTGAATTTCTTATGGATGATAAATATACAATTGACTAAGAAATAATATTAACACATTTGTAAACACTGTGTAATAAGGTGTTAAGAAAATTAGTTTAACTTACGTTTCTGTCGTCTCCTTCGTTGAACACTATTTTTTGAAAAACTTTTCAAAAAAGCACACTATTATTAAATTTGTCAATCACTACAAATATCCATCGTTTTATATATAGAACGATAAATTGCCATTACACTTTTAATAAAAATGTCTTTTCTAACAATATTTTTTTATACTACCAACTGTAAAAAATATTATAATCGTTTTTAACTCATCGTGTTTACGATTCATTGTGTTTACGATGCATTCACATTAAAACACATACAGAATAATTGGCCATTTTCAAACACGAATATTAAATGTAAAGATCTCTGTTACGTCAAACGTTAAGAAACAATAGATAAATAATTTTGCTGAATAAAATAACTTTATTTCGCATTATATTTATCAGATAAAAATAAATATCATATTTGTTTCCGCATAATAAAATTTGTCGTTTAAATAAATTTGAAATTAGAACATTACAAATATGTATTCCATAGAAAAGTAGATAATGAATTTAGTATTTCTGTTACTTTTGAAAATGGAATGAAAAAGTAGTGTTCAAATTTAAACCATAGATAAATCGAATATCGTAGATGCGGAAATCTTCTGATGATAAAGAAAACCTCTTTAATATTAATGAAATATTGGATTATGCTGCACAATTTGTGTTGAAAAATGCCAATGTCGAACTGTAGTTAATATATATTTATTTATTTGCCACCAAACCGTGTTCACTTTTCACAAGTAGACACTATCTCAGAAATGTTTTTTTGATCGCGTCCGCACGTGCGATCAGTACGGAGGCAGCCGTGGTAAAGGATCACAGTTGCGCTTTGAGCTGTCGTGTTTGGAAAAGCTGGATGCTGACTGACTCTTCTAGGGGCCGTGTTGCACGTTAACGGGATGGCCGACGTCACCAATTTTGAATTTGGATCACGTTTCGAATTAGCTCAGCACCTACTTTAATACGCCCGTGTTACGATAACATACCTACCAATCGAAAGCTTTTCGTTAATCTAATTTAAGTAAAAAAAAATGGAAGGGCGGACCCGTCGAAGCGGAATCTAAGTGATAAGAAAACCAACGATTGAATTGACATTTACTTAATAGAACTCCATTAAAAAAGGAAACAAAATATTTCCACAATAATAAGATAATATAACCGAAACTTTTGAGCACTAAATCTGACAATAGTGTAAAACTGAAATACTAATGTTTTGCAAAAGTCTTATGAAACAAATATGTATGTGATAAAAATAATTGCAAAGTAAAAGGAATTAACCATTCGGTCTTACTTATTCACATTAACCCACAAGGACGAGCGTGACCATATGGTCACAGTAATCACCGTTGTCTATTGACCCCACTATTCATCCTTTTTTACCTGAATATCGTTGCTTTCACTCATATTTGGTTAAGAAGGGTACAGTCATCAGCAGTGGGGACAGAAACGGCCACCAAAAAGCACATAGGATTTTTTGAATTTCCGTTTTTTTTAATGGACTTTCTGAAACTGTTAGTTATTTTTTATCAAAACATCAAATTATTTACAGTTCTTTTGCTAATATATTTGTAAAGAAATTATGTTGATCTAAAGAGGTCAAATTGTAAATATTTTTAAAATTTTCACGTTTAGCTATATTTCAACCCCGAATGTTTGCGAGCCCATGCGGTCACTTTTGTCCTTACGACTGTCCGTAAACAATATTACACTGTAATAAAAGAATGAGCATGACCACACAGCCATACGGGGTTTCTTTACGACTTAACGTTTTTTTAAAAAAAAAATTGGTTAGGAATAAAAATTATCCGTGACTTCAATATGGCTTAAAAATATATTTTTTTATCGAAAAAAGCTCTCGTCTCTGGAGGGTTAAGTCCACATGTTGTGTAGTGGAGAAAAAAAGATTTCAAATTAAATTTTATATAAATTTTTTTTTACAAAGTTACCGCTGAATCCATCGAAAATATTACTCATTCATAATTAATCCAATAGGTCTCTGGAGGCTAAGCGATCTTATAATTTAAGACTGTTTTTGATGATGATCACAATGACTAGTTATAAACCATTCACTGAACTACTTTTGAGAAAAACTGTTCAGGTAGTAGATATATGGACTGTTTGCTAGTACAAGTGTTTTAGGGACTCGCAAACAAACACAATACTAATAATACGATGGAAGAATATAATGTGGCTTAATGATAAAATAAATATGATAAATACATCAGAAGTTGATTCGTATCCATAGACAAACAGCATTTTTTCACTCATTTTCAGCGATTTATCACATGCATACATGCATGGGTATTTGTGATGTCTAACAATTTCTTTGCAATCTCCCGATCCTAAAATAGCAAGGTATAGTGAGAGCGATTAGGAATGTTCTAGTCCTGCCCTATTCTTCTATCCCTACTCTTTTATAAAAAGAAAAGTTGTGTAAATGAGTAACAAGCAGTTCTCGTAGAAAAACTCCTGTTGAGATATCTTAATTGGAAGGCCACATGGTGCTCATTATGAGACGGACATAACTAAAAAAAATAATCAGAAATAGATAAAGATTTATGAATCACATCATAGTCCATATCCTTCTATCTCTACTCTCTTCGTAAACAAGAGGTTAAGCAACTGAGTTACAAACAGTTTTTTTATTCCATGTCCGCTCCCAATATGGAGCATATGGACTCCTAATGGAGTTTATCTCAACAGAATTTTTTCTACGAGAACTGCTTGTTACTCAGTTGCTCAACCTCTCTTTTTCCAAAGAGAGTAGGAATAGAAGGAAAGGGCAAGGACAGGACCAGTGGTTAGCTAATCGCTCTCTATACGCCCCGTTCATAGGATAGGATGGGTAGGAGGGGGGAATTCAAGACATCACATACATCCATGCCTTTGAACAGAAATTCATAAATCAATTGAAAAATCAATTTATAAAACTGCCCGTACCGGGATTTGAACCCGTGCCCTCCGTAGCGGTAGCCAACGATGTTGACCACTCGACCACACAGGCGGCTACAAACAGTTCTCGTAGAAAAACTTCCGTTTAAATGCCTTCATTAGGAGGCCTTATGTTCCACATTGAGATCGAACATAGATATAAAAAATACATCAAATGTTTTGCTTTGTTAAAAAAATATTTTTTGTGAAATGGTAAAACACTACTTTAACTTACAAATATAAATAGCAAGATATACGGCATTCTTATGTTACCATATATACTCATATAATTAATTATTACATACTATAACCAAATTTATGACATAAATAAATGTATTACGTCTATATTGTTTAACTCACAATAAATCTAAACATATATTAAAGACGTTGAAACTAGCAATAAGAAAATGAAGGTACATCTATTTGGATGGAATGTCAAACACATTTATTATGAAAAATAATATAAGTAGGTACATATTTGAATTAGTGTTATATTTTCAACAACAGGTGGCGGCGCCACGCTGTCTAGGATATTCAAAATGGCTGCGTCATCTGTCAAAATATATGCGTAGCGTCGGCGTAGACTCGAAATGTTACGTAGTAGAAAGAATATTTTTTTTATGGGTATGAAAACAAACAAAAAAAAACAAACACAATGGCACACACAATAATTCAGAAATCATCATCTATACGTTTCAATACTTTACTACCAGAAATGTCATTGTCGAAAACATATGTAACGAATTAAGGCGCCAATACGTCTGGCTGATTTTATTCATCAGGTGGTTCAAGAAATGTGTGGGAAGGGAAATATTGTTATACCGAACGGGAAAAGTTAATGTGTTTCTTACACGGCCTTGATTTTTCAATATCAATAATCAAAATATGATTATAAGATTTAGTGATAAACAATACATATAAATATATTTATTTTAGATTAGTTGGATTTTGCCGCTGTTTTATTACTAACCTAATCGATTTAGTGCGATCAATTAATTATTTAGGATCTTGTTCTTGGTAAAAATATCTTTATATGTTAATAATTTATGACAATATAATCGAACCAAAAACATATGGCCATGATAATAGTTCTGACGTACATAATAAAGAATTTTATTATACACATATTATTTAAAAATGTACTAAAATTGTATACGGCATATAAATGTGAAACGTATGATATTTAAATATCACTGTTATAAAACAAACACAAAATTTTTAAACACGTCAAACAGAACTTGATATACACAAACGATTTTTAATTATATTGGACATAAAGAAAATTTATAGAAAAAATAATAACAACCGTTATTCAAATACATACATTAATATGTTACTTAATGCACAAACCTTTTTAGTTATCCGTAAATTTTAAGATAAATCTGTACAAAATAACACAATATGAACAGATCTTTTCGTTTGTAAACATAAGCTCATTCCAGTTCTCTCTATGGGGTTTTCCAGGACGATGGAGTAGACTCGTCCTTAACGTCGGGTGTTTTCGGATGTTTTCGGACGTGTTCGCCAATATTTTGACTAAGAATTACGTTTTTTCTGAGATGAGAAACTTAGACCTTGTTATCCATTCAATTATATAATATGTAAGATATAAATAATTTAGAATAAATAAATAAACTATTTTCACTAAGAAATTTACAACGTTAATACTTCATGGAAACTACAAGATTAGGTTATTTACCTGTTGGTATGGTTTTAATTGGTAATATTATAATTCTTTGGAAAATATTATAATGAACGATTGAAGAACTTTATTTTATTAAATACAACAATATCATGTGTTTGTTTTGTTCTTGAGTTTTGGTATAACTTTTTTTCAATTATTATGTAGCTTTAAATAAGTTCAAAATGTATTTTCAATCATGTTTAGAATTTTATATAAAAATTAAAATTATCAGGAAGCATCGCCACCTGTAAGGTATTTGGAGGTGAGAGCAGAAATTATTTTGATTTTAAGCATGCTCAGAATTTATCAATGAATATTTTGACATTGAAATTAGGTAGTAATAAATATAATATATACCTTTTAGATTTCCAAAACTCTGATTATCAATAAAAACCATTTTCATACTTTCTTATAATACAAAGAATATAAATTCGTTACAGATATTTGGATAAATCTAGAAACAGTTACACTTTAATGGAATATAATATCATTTCACGGAAAATGATTATTTGTAGGAATAAAATATTTATTTTTGTGGTACTGTTTTTTGATGATGAAATATTTGACTGTTTTTTAAGCACAGTTATGCAAGACGTGGGTAAAGATTTTTTTTATCCTGAATATTTTCTTTAAAGTGATTATAGAAAATAAATGTATCTATTTAATTCTGGGCAAATAGCTGAATGGTTGACGAACTTAGCGTCCATCCTAGAGCGTCCGCTGTTTCAATTCCCTGTATTAAATTTTATAAAGATATATTTTTCAGTCCATTTGTGGCACTATGATTAAGGGGATGATTGTCTGTTACGCTTAAAGTTTTCAAATACCCAATCTTAAAACTTCACGCACCGAAAGGATAGGATAAAAACTAGACATATTTATATTTTAGACACATCCATCTATCTTAAATATTCTTGAAAAAGAGAGGTTAGACAACTGAACAACTTGTAACAAAAATTGAGAGGATTCATTCTCAAGAGAAGATTTTACGCTATACATTAGGACTTATACAAAAACCGACTTATGAAAAATGGTTTTCGAATCCCAATATATTCTAAATCTTGGTTTTAACGGGTTTCCAAAGTTTAAAAAAAGTTTACTTTAATGGAAATATCGAAAAAATACATCTATTTTAAGCTTCGTTTATGATATAATAAAAAAATGATATATTTTTCATTCAGTGTTCCTATTTGGCGGTGGAGTTATTATATATACAATACCTTGTACTCGATAAGTGTATCCGAGTTAAAATAAACAGCAAAAATATTTTCAAAATAAACCAAAATACAAAATACATGTCAGAAAAAAATTATAAGCGTAATTAAATTTAAATTAAAAACTATTTTAATTTAATAAGTAAAAAAATATCAAAGTATTTAAGTTCTACACGTATTATATTATTGTTGATAGCTGTTTTACATATATTATTCCGGGAAACAAATAAAGTCAATTTATAACATTTAATCTTATATCTTTCAATATATGTAGTTAGGATGTTTTTTTATGTATGAGAAGATGTATTGTGTATCTCTTCGAAGCAATAGTGTAGAAAAGAGTCCTGCCGCCCGAGGCGATTCTTGAATTTGCCGCCCTCAACATTTCCTCTAATTTTGTTTTAAAATCACTTCTACTATTTTTTATCTATGAATTAGGAGTTTTAAATACAGTGTTTGTAATGTAATGTTTTTATACATCAATTTAATTTATCGAAAAATATTGCATTTATTTTTAAAAATGCCGCCTCCAAAAATGTGGTCCGCCTTTACTGCACCACCCTTGCTACGCCACTGCTTCTAAGCCTGTATATAATATGTAAGTTTGAACATTTTCTATCTATCAACTATGTATAAAATAATATTTTCACTACTAAAATACTTTGATATTATCTCACCTTATTTATAATTGAGTTCTAAGTAGTAAATGACAATAAAATCAATATGTTAATTTAATTAACTCTTAGGGATATTAATAAAAATATTGGAATTCTAATATTGCTATCTAAAATTACGAATTAATATATTGATTGTCGTACAAATGCATGGATGCTATAAAATTGTAAATTTAGTCCCACAAATTTGACCCCAAAATCAGCTAACTACTAGTCTTATAATAGCACTATACTTATATACATACTCTTGACAAAAAACTATTTAGACAACTTAATAACAAGCAGTTTTCGTAGATAAGATTACTTACACTTAGATAAGCTCTTTTAAAACCTACATATATAACATATGTACATAAAAGATCTTGAGGATTAATAATTACAAAGAGTAAATTGATTTTGGTGAAACCAGTGTGTTTTCTAAAATATAGTTCCTTAAAAAATACAAAGCGGTTTTTTTTTTCTCAGGTTGTGCAGTTTCCTGCAATTTTCTTTTGTGCCGCAAGATGTGTGCCCATCGTAAAATGGCGGTAGCGCGCTTCCGCGGAAAGCGCGGGAAAAGACGGCGGAAGTTGTGCGCGTGTGATCGCCTGTTAGATGCGGAAACACTTTCGGAACAAGCTTTGAACACTAAAGTTTATAATATAATAAAGGATACTGCTATATACTTTATAGCCTATATCTGTCCAGTAATTGCCTGTCGAATTACGACAAAAACAAAGAGCTATACAATTATTTTGATGTTATAAATCTTTTAAAAGTATTTTTGGTTAATAAGTACTGATTATCAATCATGTGATCAACATTAAAGAAGTGGATGCAAGTGCATGTAGTGGTAAAGTCGGAGATGCGACCAAATCTCTAATTCCTTAGGCAGTGGTCTTGAAACTTTGTGTTACTAATTAAGTAAAAAATATAAACTTATTTAGTTCTACATTTTTTTTATAAAATGTAGAACTAAATACGTTGATATTTTTTTCCCTCATTAGAATGCAGTTCTACCAAGTAAATGCCAATTCAATCAATTTATGTTACTATGTCTCCCTTTGAAGCACAAAATATCTTCGCGCCTCCTCATTCTTTATTTCCTATAGTAATAAAGACACTTTTTAAAGGGTAAATAAGTATTTTAGGCTGTTCCCGCCTCCCAGGTAAGAAATCGCTGGTCTAAGAAATTTGAAAATAGGGCTGAAAAATACAAACTTGTCTAGGTCGGACAAATATCTAGCGCCAGCGCTGATCTCTAGACATGTTTTATGCATACCATAATTTCATTTTACATGGTTAGATATAAAGCTATGTACAATGGCACTATTAAAAAAATAATATATCGCTGCAACGATATTTAAAGTGATGTATTTCGCTTCCTTTACAGAATCTTCCGTGAGTAATTTTTATCACATTGAAAAATTGTACTATTATTATGATAACTTTTATTTATTGACTTGGCATTCACTTGGTAGAACTCCATTATAATAGGGTAAAAATAGCAACGTATTTAGTTTTACGGTTTTTATATTTATTGGTTGATAGCTATTTCGGCTTTCTATTCGTTCTGACGATGGCGAAAAAAAAATAAAGTTGAGAATAAAAAATGCTTGGGCCTATAAGAAAAGTGTAAAATGTCAAAATTATCATAGCTTTTCTCCGATCTAAAGAATTGGAAAAGATCTTTCATCTTTGAGAAGTGAATTTCAAAAATATTATATGACATGGTTAAAAGAATCGTATCATTCGAGCATTTCATGTTCAAAAATGGACTAAATGCTGATTCATTTCTGCTTTTAGTTATTCTGAGATGATTTTTTTTACAATCTACTTAACTTTTCCGGTTCTAAGCTCGAGAAATGCGACCCCAATACCCACATTTTCTTAAATATCTATTTTAATATGGGTGATACAATCTTCATATTTAAGGTTTTCTTATATCATAGTTTTTGGACCTTTTGTAGTTTATATAAATACGCGATAACGCGAAAACACGATAAGCGCCCGCGATAAGCGATCGTTCGTAAGATAGCTAAGCTAAACTCGTCAGTTGCAATTTCATATGTGTGCTGGGATGACCTTTTTTTTTTACGCGAAACTCGAAAAAGGTCTGGTTGCTTTATAGATTTTTTTTCTTTTACAATGAACAAAAAATGATCATCCAAATAAGGTGCACAAGCTTTGAGTGGTACCGCAACTATTTATGTGGTGTTGCGTTGTATGCGAGATTAAGTTCCCACTAAAATAAATCATGAGTTAGCTGGCGACACTTTTTCCCGGTCGGGACATCCTATATGTATTGCACTACTCGATGTTCACGGTTCCTACCTCCTGAATCAGTTTTATCCTCATCTCCAATAGCTTTGCCTCCATAAAAACCCTTAACACATTCAACACCCAACCATATTTACTATGCGAAGCAAAATTTCTAATCAAACTGTTTGTTGTGGTAAACAGTTTTTTAAGATGTCGCCTTGATGGAGTGTGAAGTCCTAGGGCAGGCATGGCGAACCTTTTTCACAAGTGGGTCAAATTTGATTTAAAACGTAAAAAAAAATCATGTCGCGGGTCACATAACTTGAATAATAAAGGTATTAAATCAAAAAAAATCATTTCTAAAAGTTTAAGGGGGTTAGATAATTTCTCACGCGGGTCGCTTGTTCTCCATTCCTGTCCTAGGGTCTGTTAGCGTCAAAGCTCTTAGAGTTTTTTTCGTGGCTGATTTTTTTATGTGGATATGAGACAAACTTGCACCAAAATAGGATACTATGAATCGCCAATATGCTAGAATTCACACGAGCACACGTGGCTTGATTTTTGCCTCTAATAAAGAAAGTCTGTGTGTTCGAGCGGTCAACGACGTTGGCTTTGACTATGGATGTTCACGGGTTCGAATCCCAGTACGGACAGTTTTATAAATTGATTTTTCAATCGATTTATGAATTTCTGTGCGAAGGCATGGATGTATGTGATGTTTCGAACTACTCCCTTCTACCCATCCTATCCTATGAACGAGGCGTATCGAGAGCGATTAGCTAACCACTAGTCCTGTCCTAGCCCTATCCTTCTATTACTACTCTCTTCGGAAAAAGAGAGGTTGAGCAACTGAGTAACAAGCTGTGATCGTAGAAACACTTCTGTTGAGATAAACTTCATAAGGAGTCCATATACTCCACATTGGGAGTGGAAATGGTAAAAAGAATAAACATAAAGAAAAGTTTAAACAAAATACACCGATATCGTTGTCAGAAGTAACAGAGAATGACTGGTTTTAACTGAAAAACCTTCCAAGACAAATTAATGAGACAAACAACGTGTAACAAAAAATACAAAGTTCAATAAGAAGCACGTACAAATAAGGCAAAGATTAACGAAGTTTCCACAGTAATCACGATGCTGAAAAAATAATTTTCTTTTAAAAGTGTATCCTGTTTTTAATGTGTTATGGGAGGTAGATACAGATAAACAGCTAATTTTGATTGATGATACAGTCCTTTCTTTCGCAAATGATTACAGATAATGATATGTATCACGCATATTATATCTATAAAAGGGTTTAAACCATCACTTAATTGAAATATATTTTTTATTTATCAATCATTTCCGCTTCCGTTATGGAGAATATGGACGCTTTCTAAGTGGTTTGTGTTTTAAGGATTACCAAATATGTCAATTACTGTCAACCGCTGTATTATAATAGTGATTTACGTTCGTTGTTGCAGTGCGATCCGGGATTCCAATGCCAGTATTGAAACGTAGAAATAAAACTGATTGTGTATTTTGTCCAACAGGCGTTGATTTTTTTTTCTATATCATCATTAATTTTGAAGTTCCGATCAAGATTGACAGTTTCTAGCATTGAAAAACGAGTCTTTAAAAGTAGTTTTTTTAATTCAAAGAAACAATTAAATTAAGGCAGTGATTTCCAACTTGGAAGACGCTCCTCCCTGGGGGGGGGCGAGGGCTATTGCAAAGGGAGGCGCGAAAAGTCCAAAATATTTATTTACTCTTTAAAACGTGTCTTTATTACTATATGAAATAAAGGATGGGGAGGCGCGAAGGTATTTTTTCCTTAAAAGGAGGCGCAGTAACATAAAGGTTGGAAACCACTGAATTAAGGAATTTATTAAAATCAGTCGTGTTCTATGGCGCAGCGGTTAGCGTGGTGGGCTTCCGTGCCGGACTTCACGGGTTCGAGTCCCAGTATGAACATCATTTTTTCGATTGATTTATCGATTTCCTTTCAAAGGTATGGGTGTTTGTGATGTCTAAAAATTTCTTACCACTCTTTTTGGTCTTTCAATAACCGTGTGTAGAGAGAGCGATTAGCTAATCACTAGTCCTGTTCTAGCCTTATCCTTCTATCCCTCTTTGAATAAGAGAGGTTGAGCGACTGAGTAACAAACAGTTCTCGTAGATTTTTTTTTGTTGAGATACCTTCATAAGGAGGTTATATGCTGTACATTGGAAGCGGACATGGATTAAAAATTATTTGGTAAAAAACCAAACTTTTGTAAAAAAAGTAGAGTCCCAGGTCAGCACCTTATTTTTTTACTGCACTGGAGCACATATCGATGGTCTCAAAGTGAGTGAATATTATTATATTGAAAGACACCTAGTTTTGGTTGGTAGTGATTACATTACAGGGCATCCATAATACCAGGGAATGAATGATTAATAATAGTTAATCGTAATCAAGTGTTGCTTCTTTTAAAAATAATTTCATACATTAACCAATCGATCAATGCTCGAACAGATGAAAGCGTGAGTCAACGGCCTGTAATTCGTTATAGGTGAACATATATGTATTATAATATTTGCTGCAGTGGTCGGAAAATCATTACTGTATGAAATACGACAAAATAAGACTACGCAGAGAAAATACAAACATTTGAACATTCTTGGCTATTCAAATTGCAATCTGACTCAAAGACGTAGTTGAAAAATGAGTAGTTTGAGATTCTGTTGGTTTTTAAAAGACTTCATGACAAAATGTTTTTCTATATCCTATATACAATAAAACGATGACAGGAAAATTTTAGATCTTTAACATAATGTGTTTGTGATATTTTTTCTCTGTGAGTCAATCTTGAATGAGTTATCTATCTTATTTGATTTAAACAATTCCTGAATGTATTTTTTTTTTAAATTAAAGGACCAATATATATTTATAAATATAACCTCAATATTGTCAAAAATGTCGGACCGTGAAATTATCGGAAAAACTTTCAATTTCGTCCTAAATTTGAAAATCATGGTAAAAAAATTTGGGGAAATTGTCTGCGTCTGCAAATAGTCTGTCTACTGATAAGTACAAATAGCAATTAAAAACAAGCAATGGTTTCCTTTTTGAGTGATTTTAAAACGGTTTCGGTCATAATTAATAAAGCAGAAAAAAGACAATAAACGACGTCTATAACTAGGTAGTACCAATTAGGGCCTCCAATCCCGGGATCCCGAGCAATTTTGCAATCCTGTAATGACGGCATTGTCTTAGTACTATTTCCGGGATTTCTGAATACACTTTAACACTACAAAATCCGTTTAATTAGCTAATAGAGTTTAAAAAGCTCTCACACTTCTGAATAATTGTACAATCTCTCAATTCGTAACTTTGTCTGAGAAAGGAGCAGAAAAAAACTCTCACATATTTAAATATCTGAGGAAACCATCAATATGCCATTTTTTGGAGAAGCAAGCTAAAAAAAAACTCTCAGTGATTACTCCGGAATCCCAAAAGGGACTATAAAAAAATCTATGATATTTTAATAATAAGCTCGACGCAATTATAATTGTTCTTATTCGATAAGACAGTAATAAATAACTAAACATTATGAAAAGACTTGAGAAAATTTAATTCTTACCTTATAAGCAAATAAAATTTTATATTACCATAATACTGGCAAGAAAAATGAAAAAAATATAATAAGAAGCCGATCATTTATACAATAGTTTAAATTTGCCATTGCATTTTCATCAACATCAGGGAAATTTAACTATAAACAAAAGTTACGGCCATTGCAACAGCTAAACGAAAAGATAATATTTTTGTTGACTTAATTTTCTGTGGAAATTACAAAGTTTATCATTCTTTTTCTAAGCACCAATTAAATGATTGAAACAATGAAAGACAAAACTTTTTTTGTATCGCCGATTTTCAACATGTTTCTTGTCATGCAACCCTTTGATAAACCTAAAACAATAATAAATAAATGGTATTTTAAATATACGAAATAAATGATTCTTCGCGTCGATTATAAATCGCCAATTGCAAAGTCTGTTCGACTAATCAATGCATTGCTTAGACAGGTAGACATTTTCAGCAACAAACTTTGTGTAACTATGTTTTTATATATTTTTTCTAATGTATTTAAATCTGTTTATTGGTAATTATTTTTATTTTTTATAATGTGTAATTGATGTTATAGTATAATATACTGGCTTTATTATATTTGTCTATCGCATGACGAATAGGTGACAAATTAAAATCGTTTTCATTTTTACAATACTAAATTTAATTAATTATTCCAAAAATTGGTAAAATGGAGACAGTTATTCTTGTAGATAACGTATTGTGGCCATATGCTTCCCGTAGGGAGCAGATATGGTTAAAAGAAAGAAAGCACTGAAGAACGCTAGCAAATAGTAAAACACATTCCATTAAAACGTCTTCCGAACCTGATAATAATAACCTGCTGATAATGGAGCGACAAATTTTCTGTGAATCGTTAAATATACCAATAATTACATGTATACTAAACTCTTTTATTTCTATTAAAGTGTTTCTCCGTTTTCTAAATTTCTATCTATTTATTATTAAAGTGACAGAATTCATATAAAAAAAGAAGATTTGCTTTTATTTGCTGAATTTAAAACTCGTGTTAATTGAAAAAATAATGAAATATCCAATACATAAAATCATTAATATTAACTATTTTAATTAAGAAAAAATAAAAGTATTCATCGCTACTTGTATATGTGCAGGGACTTTAGTGAGAGACTAGACCAGTGGCGGATTAAGACTTTGGAAAGCCACAAGCGAAATAAAATGAGGACACGTTATTCGGATAACTTTAAAGCATTGCAAAATTACATTTAAAAGAAAAAATATACATACAAAACTGTATTTGAAATAATAATTGAGTAAATAATAAATCACATGAGCTATTTTGAGGCACCGAAGATTCGGAGGTCCCAATCGCGCGCCTTATTTGCTTATCAAATAATCCGACACTGGACTGGGCATAAATCGCTAGAAATGTCTAGCACGTGTAATGTGTTAAGATCTACCGATGCCTTTTGTTTTTTATTAGTGCCTTAAAAATTCGCTTTTACGTTGTTTGTGTCTTTGAATCGTGTTAGAATAAATAATTCGTGTGAAAAATATAGTATCCGTTCTTTTTTATGAACCGTGCTATTTCAAAATCGTGTAAAAAAGAGTCGAGTTTATATGTTTTTCATCTATACAGTCACTTGGGAAATGCTGTTTTACAATATCATGGCACGCTAACACGGCGAGCGCTGGAAGTAGTAAGGTGATAGATATGTTGTAGGTATCAATGAGTCCCCCATCGCCCAAAACGAGTACTTCCTCTTTCGTCATTGGATAATCACTCATTCGGCTCTGTTTCGTGTTACATCCGATAACAAGAGGGACACCTAAATCTGAACATTGTTCACTGCCGTCAATACGGTGGCCATTTTGACGGCAGATCGAAATATCTTTATTCTGACAAATTTTACAATTCTAGACCAATCTGAATGAACATAGTTGACAACAGAACTGTGGAGTTGTTAAAAATGAAACGACTCCGAATCCAAATTTAAATTAAGACACGGCTCAGACTCCCAACTTTAAATTAAAACACGACCCACATTCCGACATCAAATCTGAATTCGGTTAAAAAAAATAAAAGTGATATTATGTTTTTCTTATCTGGAATGATGATTTTCAATCATTTCCATATCTTCTTGTTTTTTTTTTTTTTTAACCATGTCCGCTCCCAATGTGGAGCATATGGACTCCTGATGGAGTTTATCTCAACAGATGTGTTTCTACGAGAACTGATTGTTACTCAGTTGCTCAACCTCTCTTTTTCCAAAGAGAGTAGGAATAGAAGGATAGGGCTAGGACAGGACAAGTGGTTAGCTAATCGCTCTCGATACGCTCCGTTCATAGGATAGGATGGGTGGGAGGGGAGAATTCAAGACATCACATACATCCATGACTTTGAACAGAAATTCATAAATCGATTGAAAAATCAATTTTTAAAACTGTCCGTACTGGGATTCGAGCCCGTGACCTCCGTAGTGGTAGCCAACGACGTTGACCACTCGACCGCACAGGTACTTTCTTCTTGTACATGGACATTATTTCAACAATCAATACGACTAGCTGTAAGCCCCTTGCCTTTAACGGAGGATCTTTTTTGCATCATCACAAATCAGAAATTTACTGGTGTGAAAAATCAAATGCAAACTTATTTATTGAATAAGCCAAAAGGTCTAAACTCAATTGATTCTCTAAATTTTTTGTTTAAAGAATACACCAAATCTTCTTTTTACATATTTTTTTGCGCAGTTGTCGATTGATTCTACGTTTTTTATTTTTGTACATGTCCGCTGCTAATTTAGGTATTTTAAGAGAAGTTTTATACTAGAACTTTTTTTTACTCAGCAGTTTAACCTATCTTTTTTTGATGACAGTAGGGTAGAAGAATTGAGCTCAAATAATCACCCTCGCTACGCCCCATTATTTTAGGATCAGAAGGATGATTACGAATTTTTAGAAATCATTAACACCCATGCCTTCCAACAGAATTCGATAAATTAACCAACAATCGGATTTCGTTGCTATTAACATGCTTTTAAATGGGTTTGTTTACTTAACAATTGAAACGGAAATTTTAATACCAACCAACACCACTTTTATGGTGTTCACTGTCAATTCTTGATGAAAAAGCAATAATATTAAAAAAAAACTTTTCATCAGTTAACACCTCCATACCTATGATGCAATCGTAAATAGTTGAGCCATTAAATCATTCAATATTTCTCTTAGTATTGTCAATAAGTATTTATCATTTTAGGTATTCTAGCATATATACATTTTTAAAATTATTTTAAAGCTTCTAAACTTAGGTTTTAATACTGTCAATAAACAGTGAAACAGTGATTTTTTTAGGATGGCATGTTACTGGTTAATAATGCAAATAATCGGTCAGGTATTTTTAGTAAATAATGTTAAATTAGATGAACAAAGTGTTTTATTTTTTATCCAATCTATATACTTACATTACTTACCACCATCAATGAAGTTTGGGTAAATTGAAGTGAAAGCAATTTGATTTAAACATTTTATTATTAAGTATTTTTTTTATCCTATTAACAAACTTTACAAATAGAATAATACATATGGAAAAGCATTCTTTATTGTATAAAATCATACCCTCGCCATTCACTATTCCTGTGTTTATACAGAATACTTACTTCCGGATTAGCGAGAATAAATAAAAAAAAATTAAACTTATTTGAGAATATTTATAATTGTGCGTGACTTGATAAAAATACCTTCTTTTAAAACATTTTACGAGCAATTCTTCATTAGACAAACATTAAAAGTATTGACTCTCCATTTTTTTAGTGAAATTGACAGATAATTCTCCTCGAGTATTTAATATTAATAAAAGAAAACTCTTTCTTCCAGGGAAAATTAAAAAAAAAACTCGATGTGAAACTATTTTTCGTTTAATGTATGTTAATTTGTAATATGGTATGATTTCTTTGATTATCTATGACTGTATCTTTAAGAACGGTTTCAATATTTAAATAATAGTCAACAGAAAATATTCACCGTATTATAGAAGAGTTACGTATACGTTAAAAGCTAGTAAAAACAAAAACGAAGCCACAAAAATGTAGAATTTATTAAACTGATAATAAAAAAAATGTTTTTATATTGTAATTTAATTTACACATTCATTTATGTGCATGATTTTTTACAATATTATACTTATTTATATGTTTAAAACAGTGAAAAGCTAGGGTTTTTATTTATTTTTTTATCTTAGAATAATAAAATAAATTTAAGATTATTCAGCGTTTTCCTAACTATAAACATGTTTGTTACTTTTTTGAGTAAATTGATATTTAAACTTATTTGGTATTCAAAATGTGAATAGAACGCCCGTCAAGTTATTACTTCGTAATCAGCAAAACAGCGTTAAGATATTTAATGAAATTATTTTAATAATATATTTGTATGGTGACCGAAAATTTGTGTATCAACAAGGAAAATATTTATTACCTAAAGATCATTTTAAATAAAATTATATGTATTATACTTATGTGATATTTAAATTTACTTTTCATAAATATATCCACATAGAATAAAAGTACGACAGTGAAATGTCCGAATAAACTCATTTATTAATTATTGTATAAAATAAATTTTCAAGTTATAATATGTACTTCTATAATATGGAAACTGTTTTTCTATTCAATATAAAATATTGATAAAATAAAATGATAAACAATACGTAATTGTATACAATTTTAAAAGTTAAGCACTTTCAAACTGTAAATGATAGATAATTACTAAATGAATTGATCTTACTAATTTCTAATTTTCAGTTTATTCAAACCAAGATTTTGATTGCTAAGTGTTTTTATTATTAAAAAACGAATAAAATATGAAAGTTATATAAAGTATGATTTTTTTTTCTTTAAATTTCTAACGAGTGAATACTTCAAATGCAAATATTTAATATTCTTAGTGCCATCTCGTAGGAGCAAATTTGTGAATAATCAATTATGGGGTTTGAGATTTTTTTAGTATGTATTTTTTAAAGAATCACTGAACCAACAGATACAAGATAACTGCATAAGCTTGCGTATAGATAGATACGTGTATTTTCTTAAACCGTACAACCGATTTTTATTTTAAATATATTTCAACAAATACTTGTAACAATGTTTTTTTCCTCGTATAAAAATATGCTCGAATTCAATATCTAAAATTTAGTTGCTTAGAAATCGTATTCTGAAACATAGATCATCAATTTGGCAACAGCTGATCCCTCGAAGTGACCATTCGTGTACAGGTCCATGGTCAACTCCAAATGGATGTCCTGCGGACCGGCCAGGGTCCTCACCAAGGAAACCATTCCCTGTTGTGGTGACGGAGTCAATCTGTAAGCAGTTTAAATTTGTTATAAAAAAAATGTCTTCAATAAATTTCACGAATTAAAACATGATTCATTTTTAGTCATATTCTATACACGTATTTCATTGTTTTTAGAGAGGTTATTGAAAGAAAACTGAGTTTTAGTCAATTCTCAAACTTACTGCTCGGAGGGATTCAGTAAACAAACAAAGATTTGGGAGGAAAGAGATCGTAGTTAGAAAATGGCTCACTCTTAGCTCACTTTTCAGTGAGAGAATGTTGACAATATGTGACTTATGATAAAACTCTCTAAATGTTTGAATGTTTCTTTATGTCAGCTAACTCAAATATTGACTGGGTTATTCAAATTATAATTATAGAAGCGAAATGAGTAGTAGTTTTGTACTAAAAAAAATTACACACCTAAAACAATCAATGGTCGCTTTTTCGACTCCCGGTGGAGCTCGTACTTCATGGAATCGTAGATGGAAACTCAGCATGGCTCCCGGCCATGTTGGACCACGCATCGTGAATAGAGTAACCTAAAAAATAAAAAGGTTCCCAGTATCAAAAATGAAAGAGTATATACAGCAATGTGTGCTTTATTTTTACAGCTACATTAGTATTTTTTAATTAATCAGACAAGGGTATAAATATTCATTTACCTGAGACACGGGTCCTGATGGAATAGAGAGGTGTGAAACAAACGTTATCAAATTGAAAGAATAGGTGTCTGGCTTCCGCAGACATTCCATGTCATACGCATTACACGACCCTGGAGGACGACGACAGCGACTGAAAAAAAATTATCAAAAATGAGTTGTAGATAATTTCATCAAATTAAATTATATAAAATACAATCTTGTCGTTTTTTGTTTTTTTCAAAAAATATTCCAACAGAATATTAAAATTTTAAGTTGAATCTTACAAGTAAAGAAGAGCAACTTTAAAAAATAATTTCTGACGTTTTAAAAATCAATGAAGAGTCATCATCACTCGATTTTGAATATGAATTAGAAGATTTTTGAATGTCTAGCACCGTAAATTACCATTCCCAATTTTCGTGGAACACTGATTTAGGTCCCACGGAACACCAGTGTTCCGCGGAACATAGTTTGAGAAACCCTGAATTATAGAGATATCTCATTTTTTCTAAACACTGGAATTGGACATTTTTGATCCCAAGCTCCTCAAATATCGTAAGTAACCAGTACAATCAGCTTCCGAAATGAATCTCAATAAACCGAAACAGTAGCAATCAGGGATTCTATATCGAGAATTATATCCTAGGATTTCTATATTTTTGATTGACTCGATTCCCGGGAATTTTCGAGACTTGTAAATTTGGGATTTAAAAATTGAGTCTTCAGAATTATTAGTAGAAACCGTACATAATAACATAACGCAGGTTTCCATAGAAGAAGAAATATTTGTTTGCCTTACTGCTTGCTTCCGGGTTCTCTGTTGTACCCTTGTGGGCAGATCATGGAAATGCACCTTGCTCCGCCCCTTGTGTTTTGACAGACCTGATCTGTACCGCATGTAAGTTCGCCAGATTCGCACTCATCAATATCTAAAATATATATATATTAATTGTTTCCTCATATTAAAAAAATCTCCATTGACAAAATGAAAAGAGTTTGTTTTGTGGTATGACTTTTCAGAAAATTTCTGAAAGCATCACTATCACGATCTGATTAACTCTACTGCAGCAAATTCGTTAGTGTGTAAAGATCATATAATTTTTACCATATTGAATGGATCATATTACGAACTCTTCGAGGAAATTTATCGCAAGAGAAGTTATTTTAATTCAATCGATTAACATCTCTTTTTCGGAGAGGGTTTACATACAAAGCATGGCTAGGACATGACTAGTGGTTAGCTAATCGCTCATGCCACGTTTTTAAGATATGATTCAAACCGTCGGTACTTTAAGCTTTAGCAGTGTATCTTAACCTTTTTAGTGACCCGTACCCCCTTAAATCTGAAAATATGTTCTCACACCCCTTTTAAAATTTATTTACATTTAATATACATTTTTTAATATATGGAGAAATAAAAACTTCTTTCGCACACCGGAAATGCTTTCTCGCACCCCAGGTTAACAACCATTGCTCTAAGCAAACACAGCGATATTGATCACTCAACTACAGGTCTGACGCATAACATAATCATATTAAATTTGTATGACGTATATTAGGTACATAATATGTATATGCGTTTTTTTCAGCAAACAATCATTAAAATGATGTAGTTAAATTCATCAAATGATAAAAGATAACAACCAAAAAGTTTCCTCTGTGATACAGTATGCAGATAAATATTAAAGTTATTTGGATACAAATATGAACAAATATTTATCAACTGGAAGAATAAACAGAAAATCGTTTTTCTTTGTAGATGGTATTTATTACTGATGGTATTACGATAAGACGACAAACGTCATCGCAACGTTAAATTAATGTCACCACTTTGTAAAAGTATACTGCAATTAATATTAATGCATACGGTAGAAACTAGGGCATTCAATTTACTTTATAAAGCAACTACCGGTTTTCGTTATTTTTCAAATTAAAAAAAACTGTCAAACCGGTTTTGATCTTGGATTTTTTTTAAAATCAAAAAATCAATTTTAGTACTACACAAACCAATGTCCTAAAACATGAAAAAAATATAACGCGTTTTGCTTACTTAAATATAAACTGACATAAGGTTTAAGATTTCGATTGAGGGTGCTCGGTGGAATTTCAATATTAAATTTGAATCGTTTAAATTATGTACATTCACACAGATTTTGTCACTAACGACCCGGGTTTCGCCTTTCAGCATCTTCAGGCGTTCAAGTGCACGGATGAACTTGAACCTTAAATATTAAGTTCAAGTTCATCCGTGCACTTGAACGCCTGAAGATGCCGAAAGGCTAATCCCGGGTCATTAGTGACAAAATCTGTGTGAATGTACATAATTTGAACGATTCAAATTTAATATAAGGTTGATTATCTTTTTTTTTTCAAGCATGCTCGCCCCTTATGTGGAGCATATAAGCTGCTAATGAAGTTTATCTAAGGTTTTTTTCTACGACAACTCTTTGTTATTAAGTTTTTCAATCTTTTTTTTTCGAACATAGTAAGGATAGGAGGATAACGCTAGGACAAGACTTTTGGGTAACTAATCACTATCGTTGCGTTCTGTTATTTTTTGGAGGTTTTAGAGATCATTTTTGGAAGAATTTTTAGAGATCACAAGCACCCATGCCCCTGAATGAAAAATGATGTTTTGTACTAGGACTTGAGCCGGTAAGATCCGTCATGGAAGCTAACAACGTTCCCCAGGGTGCCGCGGACCCTGCTTAAAACCCATTGTATTTAGGACGAGAAGAGAATTTTAAGAAACACCGGTTACTGTGCAGAATAAACCGAGTTTCAGTTTTTTTAGACAGGCAATAAACCGGTTTTGGTTTAAAGAGGCTTGGAAGCCTTATTAAAAACCAATGAAAATGTATAATATTACCTATGCAGCTTCTATGATCGGTTCCTATCCTGTATCCCTTGGGGCAGGAACATTGGTAGCTTCCAGGGGTGTTGTTGCATTCTCCGATGCAGAGACGACGGCTTTTATCAGCGCATTCATTTACGTCCAAACAGGTCCTGAAAACGATTTGAATCAAATGATCAAAATTTACAGTTATTCAGAAGAAACAAAAAAACTCTCCTGTACACAATGGTTCAAATAATATGTTTATTATTGTAGCAAGGTTCATATACTTACTGACATCAGTTAGAAAGTAACAAATTGATAGGTTAACACCTCCATGCCCATGATGCAATCGTAAATAGTTGAGCCATTAAATCATTCAATATTTCTTATTGTCAATAAGTATTTATCATTTTAGGTATTCTAGCATATAAACATTTTTAAAATTATTTTTTAGCTTCTAACTTAGGTTTTAATACTGTCAATAAACAGTGAAACTGAGATGCCATCATGGCAGGGAACGTGATTTTTTAGGATGGTATGTTACGGGTTAAGTAAACACCAAATGAAAATTTTTAGCTGTAAGGATATAGCCTCTAGACTCGATATTTTATGTTATATATATATATATATATATATATATATATATAATTATAACATTAATATAATATAATTATAATTGAGCTTACACTTACAAAATAAGTGAAGTTATAAAAGTTATTGTAATTATAAAATTGTAAAACTCTTCTGTTCATTGCATATTGCAGTGTGTATCTATTGAGCTCACTTTACGTTTACGATGATTTAAGACAGTGATGCACAAACCGTGGCCCAAAATGGCATTTGTTGTGGCCCTTGAACCGATTGAAAAATGATAGCGTCAGTGCTGTACTGAGGATAGCAACCACAAACATTGCGCCCGACATCAAAATGCTTGCAGCCAGTATGCCGTGTCAGAAATCTCACTACTGAGTTACGTCAGTGAAGAGTGATTGAAGTTGCTGATAAAATTATGTAACTATTAAATTAAAAATAATACATACAACGAATATCTCGTCTGGATTAAAAAATCATTACTTTTCAACACTACTCTGGATAATGGATAAGTTGGCCCTTTTTTCAAAAAGTTTGGGCACCACTGCTTTAAGACATGTAGAATATTATACCGGATGTACATAACTACAGTGGAACCCCCACTACACTACTTCGAATTACGCGCTGGCTTGAAATATTCGCCGCAAATCCCCCAATTGAACGGTCGCATTCCACTATCGTTGCTACGAGACGGCCGTCTGTGCGGTGCATACAGTCAAATTTTGGCTAGCGTCTGTGTATTCAACACGTACCAAGCTATACACTCATATCCGGGCGACTGTCTGTTTACTGGATTTTGCGCGCGCTTTGCATTGTATCACTTAGTAACAAAATATTTCGTCCATATATTTTTTTTCCATATTTCCTTTAGTTTTGTATTTTTCTTGGAAAAAACAAAATACCTAATTTTGTATGATATTCACTCCCCCAATTACACTACTTTAAATTACACGGTCCCGACTTTAGTGTAAATGGGGTTTTTACTGTATTCTTTTTAAATACCACTTGGCTCACTTCACTTCTCAGGGACTTATATGGTAAATAAATATATAAAATGTTGCCGATTTCGGGATTGTGTCTGGTTATTTTATTTATTTGATTTTTTAATTGTATGTACCTGTTGTCGCTGTGCAGAGTGAATCCTCTGTCGCACGCGCATCTGTACGCACCCCAGACGTTGACGCACCTCTGGTGGCAGATTCCCAGCCCTCCGTTGGGCGCGCATTCGTCAATGTCGGTGCAAAGTTGTTGGGAGTTGTCGGCCAGCTTGAAGCCTTCGCGGCAGTCGCAACGGAACGATCCAATGGTGTTCACACAGGTGGCATAGTGGGAGCAAACCTGAGGATGTGAAAAACCGTGTGTTCAATGGCATGAACCTCTTAAGGGAACCCGGTGGTCTAGAATTTTGATATTTTGAAAGTATAGTATCTTAAAAATATACTCTTAAAGTTTGGTGACGATATTCCGAGTATTTCCGGTTTTACAGCCTATTACAAGGTCAGCGCCAAGCTCTGTAGTAGGGCCGTGTGAAACTTTAACTCTCGCGGCTCGGAGACTAGAAAAATACTTCTCTGCCGACGGGGGTCGTTTAGGGACCCCAGTGGTTTCCTCATTATTGGTATTATTTTTATGAATCCGTCATTTTTTTGATTTCAAATAAGAGGGAGAGATAAACCATCCCCCACCAGTCGGGTCCATTTTTTTGGAGAGGGAGACTTCAGCGCCATTTTTCTTATCTTAATGATTTTTTTTTTTTAATTTTCATTTTGTGTAGTTGATAAGTAATAAAATATGTGTGAAAAAGTTTAAAAGCATTTGTTCATTTCCTTCATACTAAAAAAAATCTTTAAAATATCTTAAATTTTCGGCCGCTAGACCACCGGGTTCCCTTAAGCGTTTGTCCACTTCAGTGACTGTGATCATGGAATCGATTCTCAGTATAGGGATTGCAATAATTTTTAATACCAGTATACTACTTAGATAATTGGGATTGGAAAACTAATCAAATACACAATATAATAATGCAATTTAATTAACCACTTGAATACCAAGCGGACATCGATGTCCGGAACATATGCAAGCGAACACGGATGTCCAAGACATTTAAAAAATCAAATACTTGGTATTCTAATAGAAAATAAGCAATATTTTGATAAATATGTGTAGTGCTGTCTATACTGAGTCAATATAGGTTTTTAAAATATCGAATTCGAGTGTATATTAGGCAAAATTATTTTTCTCAAAAACACGCAGTATTTCTGGGATATATTAATGATTTATTGGCGCGGTATTCAAGCGGTTAATAAACGAAATATATAAACTGTTATTGTAAATTTGATAGTAGGTTAAAATATTGCAAGGATCAACGAGTGACTGAACACTAGTTATTAAAAATGCTCTACAATTTTATTGCTGTTTTAGTACAATCAAAAATCAACTGTTTAATTTTCAATATCAAAATACCGGTGTTTTCATTTTCAAAACGGGCTAACCCTATTCCCATCGACATACGTATGTAAATTATATTTTTTAATCGTTTTATAGATTTATTTTTAAAGGCACAGTTGTGATGGACGTATCGGATCCTAACTAACTGCTAGATCAATTAGCTAACTAATAGTTGTTTCTTAATACTATCATTCACTCTAATTAATATGAATTCATATCCAACAAAAAATAATTAAATGATAATTTAATTCTTGCTAAAAATGCTGACTCTTGTAGTTCAAAATTAATTTTGATTATTAAAAAAAATGTAATATTTATGAGAAGGAAATATGTGGGCCCGAAACCTTTACTAAACAAATAAATAAATATATAGTTTGCCAAAATGCCACTTATTCAACGCTTGCATTCTGCCGGTACTGCTTTAGATTTGCGAATCATGGCACCTGACGAAAACTCAGAAAAACCGTATACTGAGCTTCGAGAACAGATACTTGCGTCGGATAATGGGGGTGAGGTGGTTTGATTTTGTGAGGAATTCAGAGATAAGGGAGCGTACAAGACAGCGTCCCGTCACGTGAGTGGCAGTGGCGGATTAAGCACTTGGCGCAATAAATTTTAGAGGCCCTGTTTTTCGAATAACATTAAAGTGTTGCAAAACTCTTCGTAGAATAATAATGAATATTGAAAACTGAAATTGATAATTATATAAGGATTTATATAATTTATGCTATTTTTGAGGCCCCTAAAATTTGGAGGCCCCAAGCGCGCGCCTCTTGCGCTTATGGGATAATCCGCCACTGGTCAGTGGTTATGGAGAGACGTTGGAACTGGCTGGGTCACGAGCTGCGGATGCTTCTGGAAAGCCTCAATCCTGCCTGCCCTTCTTTCGACCGGTGGGATTCCGGCGTTCCGGACATCCGTCGGGTACTATCCATAAGATGTACTCGGCGGAACTGAGGGATGCTAGCATGTCATGGGAGGAAGCAAAGCAATTGGTGGGAGACAGGGAAACATGGAGGTGGCGGCCATATGCTCCATATAGGGAGCGAACATGGTCAAAGAAGAAGTTTGAGGTAAACAAAGATCGGTTCGTGAATAGATAATATGAATAATAATCACCCGTCCTGCTGTTTCAGCACATTCATCTCTATCCTCGCATCCATTATTTGATGATACTCGATGACCTGGAGGACATCTGCAGAGGTAACCTCCAGCAGCATTGACGCACTGTTGTTCCGGGGCGCAGGAATGAGTTCCTCTGGCACACTCGTCAATATCTGATTAAAAATAATTTTAATGCAACATTCCAAAGATTCGCTTTTTATTATAATTTAAAAAATAAGCCCAAGCGAGAAAAAAAAGGAATGCGGCACATAACGATACTACGGGATAAATTAAATGGTCAGAATTTAAATTAATTTTTGGTCAGAATAAAAATATGAACGGTCAGAATAAAATTATTATATGGTCAGAATATTTTATAAACTTTTTGGTTGTGTTAGGTTAGGTTAGGTATAATACTCACCAACGCAGCGATTCTCGTCTGATAGTCTGTAACCCAATGGACAAGCTGAATGATGAGGCGGACTAGTTACTAGCACAACTTTAACTGTAACACCCACATAATAAAAACATATTATTAATAATTTTTCAAAAGAATCAATTCCGGATTTCTACTTGATTTTATGGTGATTGTTCAAGCCCGGGATTGGAAAAATTGTTAATCCTGAAATACCGATATTACAAAATCCGTCCGGTCCGGGATTAGATGCCTAAGTTAAAAAAACTCTTGATCTTAATTAAGTGTCATTTCCTAACGGGTTCATATATTATATATATAAAACAAAGTCGGGTTATTTACACCACGTATATCTCGAGAATTACTCCAAGGATTTCAATGATCTTTGCTTTATAAAATTCCTTTTTGCCTAGAATAGCAGAATAAGCATTAAAACATCGGAAAAATATCACGGAAAATAAATTATAAAGAAAATAAATATCTTCATACAGAATAAAATTTTCAAATGACGAATAGCTTCATCAAACGATAAAATGTCGTAAGCTGGTTTCAGAAAAATCCACCAGATCGCACTGTTTTCTATATTTGTTTGTTTTTGCTTCTTTTGCGTACGTCTGAAATTTTTAAATTTAGAATATGGATTAGAATAAAAGAAATCGATGATATGAAATTAAAACGAAAGAAAATTGGACAATATTGAAATAAGGTTATGTTTATAATTAGGTATATAAATTTTTGACAACAATATTTTGCACGAACGTTGTTTTACTCTGAGATGACACGTTATTACACTTGGAACGCTATATCGAAGAAATTTTAACGTCAAAAGCAAAGCGTTGCGGTTCCTGATCACCCGAATGACTATTGATGCTCTTGGTCGCATTTACACAGTTCATCCGAAAAATGACGAATGTTTCTACTTGCATGTCAAGAGCTCAATTTGCTTGAAAATTATACTTATTGGGACATGCCAATCACTGAAGAAATTGTTTCTGAATCTCCATGTCAGATACGCACATTATTTTCTATCATTATTTTGACATGCTTCACATCGAATCCATGTGAGCTCTGGAACAAGTTCAAGGATGACATTTTACATCGAATTCGTGTCAGTTCAAGGAATCCCGATCTCGAGGTGAATGAAGAGATAAATAACCAGGCTTTGATTTAGATCGAAGACATGTGTTACCTCATGTGAGGCATTTTGTTAATCAAGTTAGGAATGCCAACTTTAAACTAAATCGAAACTAAATCTTCAATATCCATTTAAAAAAAAAACTTTTAGGAATTTATGTCTCATGTTCATCACCGTCGCTAAAATATATACTGAAATGTGAAAAGACGAATGAAAGTACATAAAATCAGAAGGTATGTAAAAAAAAATCAGTATACTTTTCATGTATATTATATTGTTATAGAATACTATCAAATCATTATTTTATTTTTGATCCCCATATACAGTCAATCCTGTTTTTATGTGGTTTTTTTATGCGATTTCGAAGTAATGCGGTTTTTTAGAAATGCATTTTTTTAGATGTACCATATTTTACGATATATAAAAATGTTAAATATTACATCGAGAGCATATATCGTTGTGTTATGGATAGAATAGAGAGAATCATAAACACAACCGACATTTGAAAAAAAAATACGATTTCGGACTGTTTAAATCATGTTGCATCTGCCATCGCTGAATTATGTCCACCTACTTAGGTGTGTTACAGTCGATGAAACCATTGAAACATCGGTAATATCAGCTGAAATGATTACTTTAGCACATGAACTTGGCGAAGAAAGGTTTGATACCTTTAGCGAAAATTATATCATAATCATATATCATATAAGTGACGAAGATGTCAATAATTTAAATTTAATTATTGACAAAAAACCAGAAAACAATGACGAACTAAAAGAAATTCCAGTTCCTTCACTGCGAAAATAATTGAAGAAGGTATCCAACTTTTCAGTAAATTAGAAGATCATTTCTTTCTAAATGATTCAAATTCTGATCGCGCATTCAAGTTTCAACGATAACTTTAAAATATATATATATGGGTATAACAAACTGCATAACCAATTAATTATCGAAAAAGAAAATCTGAACAAACTCTGATCACTAATTTCATTGTTAGAAAACAGCCATAGTTTTATGAAATTGATGCGCATACTATTTCTTCCGAAAAAGAGTGATTTAGAACCACATGCTTTAAAACACACATAGAATTGTCA
The DNA here is from genome assembly GCA_031772345.1 of Himalopsyche anomala. Classification (NCBI taxonomy): domain Eukaryota; kingdom Metazoa; phylum Arthropoda; class Insecta; order Trichoptera; family Rhyacophilidae; genus Himalopsyche; species Himalopsyche anomala. The sequence goes on from CM062823.1 coordinate 34,502,467, forward strand.
TACAGTGACTATTTTTTAATATTTTTACGCCGTGGTTTTCCCCTTATTTTCATATACTTTGCGATTTAGTGTATATTTTAACTCGCTGTTTCAAAGTTATGCGGATTTTACAATTTAAGTAACGCACCCCAATTTTTGTATGGAAGTCAAGTTTTTTTATGCGATTTTTTTTTTGCGATATTTCGTGGAACGCATCTACCGCATAAAAACAGGATTGACTGTATAACTGTTGGTATGTGTGGAACATTAAACAAAAAAATAATATTTTTTTTCTAATGAAAGATAATCTCATAAATATAATATTGAAGATTTAGAAAATGTTGCGTTCTTTGTTATAATGAGAATTTATATCATTTGGTAATATAAAAAATATGAAAATTTAGAATGAACTTTCGTAAAATTATAAAAAAAGTATTATTTGAATAATTTTGAAAAGATCCCTGTCATTATGTTGGTGACATGCATTGAGAACAAATTTATCCTGCCTAAATTTAATAGTCTTTGTTTGACAGTTACTGTCAAACAAAAGTAGTCGTTTGTCAACATTGTGAAGATGTAATTTTATTATTTAAAATACAGTGAAATAAAGAGGTATTAGCTATGCCAAGTATTTCTAAACCAATCAGTAAGAGTGCTCGGAATGGTTTTCTAAGAGTCTTTCAGTTCTGTGAACATGAAAAATCTGAAAAAAAAACAATAATTCCCTTCGGGTCGACATTTCGAATCATTTCGAACTGTCAATGGCGTCGTATGCCAAAAATTTCGTACCGCATGTCAATAGCTCAATTTGCTTGAAAACTAAACTCATTGGGACATGACAATCGCTGAAGCAATTGTTTCTGCGTCTCCAAGTCAGATACGCAAATTATTTGCTATCATTTTTTTGACATGCTTCCCATCGAATCCACGTGAATTGTGGAAAATGTACAAGGATGACATGTCCGAAGACACTTTACACCGAATTCGCGTCAGTTCAGGGAATCCCGATCTCGAGGTGAATGAGGAGATACATAACCAGGCGTTGCTTTTGATCGAAGATATGTGTTACCTCATGCGCTGCATGATGCGTCGCCAGATCGAGGAATGAACGACGCTTTCAATCGAGAATCGGAACGTAAACGTGAATATGATCGAGATGCATTGAACCAATCACTTCGAACGAATGTACCACTGTTGAACCCCCAACAGAAAGTGTACGATACTTTAATGAAGGCAATTGATGAGGGAAATGGTGGCTTATTTTTCCTCCGCATTGGAAGCACTCAACCGAACTATGAAAGATCAGCGCAATGACTCAAAATGTTTTGGAGGCGCAATGATTCTACTATCTGGCGATTTTCGCCAAACACTACCAGTTATTCCAAGATCGACCGCTGCCGATGAAATAAACGCTTGACTTAAAACATCGACTCTGTGGCGCTATGTTAAGAAACTTCAGCTAACGACAAACATGCGAGTTGCATTTCTAAACGACCATCTGCCGCAGATTTCTCCAAGCATTTGCTGACTATCTGTAACGGCCGTGTTCCTGTCGACGAATCGAATGGATTGATTTCGTTTTTGCCGAATTTTTGAAATTTCGTCTCATCATTGCTAATCACAAACATCATAATTGGTTGAGTGAACGAGCAATTCTTGCAGCAAATAACAAAGATGTGGATCATTTCAACTTCACAATTCAAAATCAAATCGTTGGTCCACTGCATTCCTTTAAATCTATCGACTGTGCCACGTGAATAACATCATTTCAATGTAATTAAAATACTTTTCATTTTTAATTTTGCACATTTATTGAACTTAATTCATTTTGAGTATTCATTCAAACTGAATTTAACTCATCCAATAAATTAACACAACATTTATTGATTCTGAGGCGGTACGAAGTTCGTCGGGCCAGCTAGTTATATATAAAATAATATAGTGATTTTTTTTATCTTTGGAAGTAATATTTATGGCCCACTTTCGAAAAGTTTTTTTTCAGGCTTCCGATAAATATTTGTGTGAGCACATATTTCCTTTTGGCCCATATAGACCCATGTTTCTATTCTCAATTAAAAATAGTTAATTATGTATTTCAGCGAAATATGGAAGACGTACCGGGTGGATCACGTTCTCTGATAACAGTCCTCGGCGGAGGAAGAGGCTCAGGGCTCGGTGGTTGCAGAGCAATGCACCTGTCATCAGAAGCTTTGAACCCTTCTCCACACTGGCACCTGTATCCACCCCTAGAGTTGACACAAACTTCTCCTACAGATGCGCACCTGGGTATGCCATCGGAACACTCGTCAATATCTAGAGAAAACAAATTATTTATATGTTGATACAATTGATAACGGTGAAGGGACGAGAGAGGGAATATGAAACGTAATATAAAAAATAGTATTATTAATGAATTTTGAATAAACTTACTGCCAAATCCATCGAAAATAGAAACCATAACAACAATTTTTTTATCCATGTTCGCTCCCAATGTGGATCATGTGACCACCTAATGAAGGTTATGACATAAGTTTTTCTGTGAGAACTGTTTGTTAATCAGTCGCTCAATCTCTCACTTTTGAAGAGATCAGAAGAGAAAGAAAGAATAAGGGTGGAATTGACTAGTGGTTGGTTAATCACTCTCGCTATAACCCCGTTATTTTGGGATTGTATTGGTAGGGGGATCACCAACATTCATGCCGTCGAAAAATCGATTGAAAAAAAGCTTTTAGTACTGGGGTTCGAGCTCGTGAGGTCCGGTATAGAAGCCAACGACGTTGACAACACTAATTGAATCAAATGAATAAAATACAAAAAAAGAAATAGTGATGTGCAGAATAGTGTCGAAGCGACCTTGACGGAAAGTTGTTAGTATAAAATAAATTTTCATTACAAATGCAAATAAAAAATAAATAAATAGGACGGGAATTTTTTTTAAAGAAAGATTTTTTTATTATTAATTTGGGGTTTAGATTTTTACCACTAAATATTCGTCAGCGAACAAATGGGATTCGAACCCACCCCTGCAACGCTAATAACAAATTTAGATCTCTTAGATCTAATTTTAATAATTTCTTAAATCTATATTTTGATACTTTAAAATCTCATGAAGCCGCCAATCACCCGCGAACCCCGTGTTACGAATCACCGCTTTAAATAACGAGACAGAGCCAACTAAGTGCTGAGTCAAATGAGTGGGATTAAGAAATTATTTAAACTCGTACACCGTTGGTAGAGATTGCCATATCGGGCAAAAGTATTAATATCACCATTTCGGTATTTTATATTATTAAATACCGGTATAGCAAAATATCAAAACTAATAATTAAATAAATAAGACGCCTGTGTGGTCGAGTGGTTAACGTCGTTGGCTAGCGCTACGGAGGGCACGGGTTCGTATCCCAGTACGGGCAGTTTTGTAAATTGATTTTTCAATTGATTTATGAATTTATGTTCAAAGGCATGGATGTATGTGATGTCTTGAATTCCCTCCTCCCACCTATCCTATCCTATGAACGGGGCGTATCGAGAGCGATTAGATAACCACTAGTCCTGTCCTAGCCCTTTCCTTCTATTCCTACTCTCTTTGGAAAAAGAGAGGTTGAGCAACTGAGTAACAAGCAGTTCTCGTAGAAAAAAATATGTTGAGATAAACTCCATTAGGAGTCCATATGCTCCATATTGGGAGCGAACATTGTAAAAAAAAAAAAATTAACAGTTTCAATAAAGAAACAAAAAACGGCCAATTGGTATATCAATTCCGCTATTTAAATATTTCAGATATTTTAATACTCTTAATTAATAAATATACCATAATCATAAACGAATGATTTTTATAAATAGTTTACGCTTTTTCGAAATAATAGTAATATAACATAGAATGCTCATCAATTCTGAGCATAAATATAACACATTTCATGTCGTCACGAAAAATTTTATGGAATTTATAATTTTATAAAACTTGATTCCATGATGCGAAAGTGGTCAAGACATACGTTCTAAAGCTTGGAAACGTTGAAATGGGAAATCCTGCCTCACCTTCCGTATGCTCAAGACGTCACTCCTCTGACTTTCACTAGTTACGATCAATGGCACACGGCCTGGCTAACTATCACTTCCGGTCTTATGAAAAAGTAAGAAATTGAATCGATTCGTGGATTGCTTCAATATATCGACTGTGGAAAGAAAAAAACGTAACCAACGCAAAGAAAATTTTACAGGAGGCACAAAAAACGTGTTTTGATGATTTTGGGCCTTATGCAAATTATGAAATATAAACAACCTTGAAGTGAACGGAGACTTCTATACTGGTGTTTAATTGACGTAATCTAATATTAATTTAAAAAATTGTCTATAAAAAAACCTTTTTTTCAATTTTTTATCGTTGGTTTAAATTTTAACAAGCTCATCTCTTTTCAAACTTTCAAGCTGAATTTAGATCCAAATTCAGCATTTTCAGCTTTTTTCCTTCTGATAGATTGTGTATCAAGTTGGATACATTGTGATTATAAAAAAAGGCTGTTTTGAAAAAACTGTGGGTTATGTCCTTTTTCTTTTCCAAAGTCAATATGATGATGATGATGAACGCGGGATTCGTACTCTGTCCGAAAGATGGGAAAAAATAATGACCAGCGATGAACAATACTTGTAATCATAAATGTAAAACCAGTTTTTTACAATAAAGCCTCAAATTTCGAAAAAAAACGACGGAAGCAAAGTTGTACACCTATGTATTAAAATATTATTAGGGTTTCTATACATTGAAAAATCGATTTTGGTTCATTTTTAATACCAAAATACCGTTTTTTTGGCTTTAAAGAAACACCTTTAAACCGGGATTCCAGTTTCAGTAATACCAGTTTTGTTATCCCTGATCGTATATATTATATTATCAGCGGTGATTCATATTTTCAATTTGAACTTCCTGAAGAATATTCAAATTGAAGCATCTAACAATCTAACTTCAACAAAAATAAATCGAGAGCTAAGAACCACAGAGGGATAACTACAGAAATACAGGACAATAGAGTCGGAGTCATGGATTCAGACTGTTTAACTGGAGTTAAACTTCGAGTAATTTAAAAACAAATGTGTATTCAAATTGCTAGGGCCAAAAGTGTCGCCTCTGCATGCTACTAAGTCTAAAAATATAATTTAAGCCGTGTTTTAAGCTATGGTCGGAGTCGTCTTATTTCTTGACAACTCCATAGCCCTGCAAAAGTACGTTTTTAGTAATTAAACTTGGTTTCGGCAATGCCATCATATTCATTCGTAAAATAAAGCTAGATGTCGTAAATATGAGGCGTTTAGTTACAAAAAACGATATAACCACATTTTGTCAAAATTAAGAAAAAAATATGTGCGTATTTTACAAGGTAATTTTTTTTTTTACCATGTACGCTCCCAATGTGGAGCATATGGACTCCTAATGGAGTTTTATCTCAACAGAAGTGTTTCTACGAGAACTGCTTGTTACTCAGTTGCTCAACCTCTCTTTTTCCAAAGAGAGTAGGAATAGAAGGATAGGGCTAGGACAGGACTAGTGGTTAGCTAATCGCTCTTGGTACGACCCGTTCATAGGGTAGGATGGGTGGGTGGGAGAATTCAAGACATCACATACATACATGCCTTTGAACAGAAATTTATAAATCGATTGAAAAATCAATTTATAAAACTGCCAGTAATGGGCCAGTGTGGTCGAGTGGTCAACGTCGTTGGCTATCGCTACGGAGGGCACGGGGCTCGATTTTTTTACAAAGTGATATTTACAAAGAAAAACCAAATCTTAATTAGCGATTATTTAATCATGGATTGAAATATTTTAAATATGATAATTTTTGGCATTTGATATACACGATATTAACTTCTTTATATTTATTTAATTGTATGAGTTGTCAGGTTATAAACGCTGTTATTTTGTTTTTATTTAAATATAGGATACTATATAAAATAGAATCTTTAATTTAAGCAAACATTTTTTTGATGAAAAATAAAAACACTGTTTTCCGTAAATATTGAGATGTTTTAATATCGCTTTTTGTTACTAGACGCTTAATGTAACCGTTTACAACAGTGGTTCCCAAAGTGTTCCTACAGACCCCCAGCGGTCCATGTTACCGCTCAGGGGGTCCGTGGCCGGTTAAAATTAATTTGGGGTTGTTATTTCCCTTGGGAGTTATTTCACTCCGTGGTCAAATTTTTCTCCATGAAGGGGTCCGTGAGCATAATGAGTTTGGGAATCACTGGTTTACAAGATACGGTTAGGTATATTGACACAGTACCTTTCTTTCCATGTAATGCGATAGAACGGCATTCTGGCACCTCTTTCTCGTAACTTGTAATGTTTCAAATCAATTTACGTATTTTTTTTTTTGCTTTAACAATTGTTGATTTTTTAATGGAAATTATTTTGTTTGTTCCTATCTTAGGTCCCCTTTGAATCTAATGTTAAAATCATAACAGATCCATAGACTTACTCAGTGACCAGAACCAGGGGTCTAATACTTCGTATATCGTTTTGTTTTGCAAGTTCTTTTATTTACAACACATTTTACCAATATTCGGGTCCACAGCGCAGTGGTGAACGTGGTTGGCATTCATGACGGATCTCACTGGTTCGAATCACAGTACGACGCAAAGCGAGAGCGGTTAGTAAAGCACCAGTCCTGTCTTAATCATATCCTTCCACTCTTACTCTCTTCGGAAAAAAGGCATGTTGAGAAATTAAGTAACAAACAGTTCTTGTAAAAAAAACTTCACTTCATATACCACCATTGGGAAGCCATATGCTTGACATTGGGAACGGACACGGATTAGAAAAAATCTTGACAAGAAGTGAGTTCTGGTACATGTTTTTTTTTAAAAGCACTATCTAAAAATTAAATTATAATGTTAGAAGCACAAAAATAAATCACCTTTTATACTTTAGTTCCTTAGTTAGTGCATCCAGGGAATTCAATACATCAGAAATATAACACTAGTTACCTTATATATTATACCAGCGATTTCCAACCTGGGAGACGCGAACAGTCCAAAATATTTATTTACACTTTAAAGCGTTAATGTGAAATAAAGGATGGGGAGGCGCGAAGATATTTTTTTTCTTCTGAGGGAGGCGTAGTAACATAACGGTTGGAAACCACTGCATTATACTGTTATTAGGTATTGAAATTAGGGATTGATACACAGGAAATTAAAAATATAATATTTTGGGATTTTTAGGATGCTTGTTTTGATAAAAACTTGGAAATTTTGAAATTTATACCTTCACATTCTCCTGTGCGGGGGCTGATTTGGAAACCAATGTCACACGATTTTGTCGGTCTTGGATTCCATCTAGGAACGATAACCACTGAAAAACAACAATACTTTCATTTAAAAAAAAAAACTATAACACGATTTAAAAGCTCTACTGGAACTAATGATGAATAAAAAAATATTTTTAAAGAAGAATGGAAAAATTCAGATACTTCATCTTTTATAAGATATTTGTCAGATCCGATTGGAAAATTTCTTCCAAAGGCATTAAAACATGCAAATATTTTCCGAATACAAAGTGGCGAATAAAGATCAGGACCAAAGCTCTCACTTCTGATTTCTGAACCAGCTAATTCATAGATGGCCATAGTCACTTCACAGCCAAGCTTGGCTAGTAAGTAAATGTGGCAATATGATTCAGGATGCTGATCACATCTTTTAGAGATGACCATATTTGGACAACAAATATTTCATGCTAACTTGGTTGCATCTAGGACAAATTTCAAGGCATTCGAAGAATTTACGACGTCCCATGGAAAGCAGTGGAATTGAATTGATAAAATGTCTCGGGTGAACACCTTTTTTATTTTACTTCCTAAAAGCTTTCTGTGCCCTCTTTTAATACTTTTTTCAAAAGTCTAGTTTATCTCAACTAATACGCTATATTATACGTTAAAAACATACATATATCCCGAGCAAAGAAACCTAAACTATGGTTTCAAAATAAAATATTCTCATGGATCATAGATAAAAATTGAAAAGATTGACACTACGAGTATTGTTTCCGCAATACACTGAATGCAGAATCACAGCAGCCTAATCTGCAAGTCTGCTGGCTCATCTTTTTAATGTCATTTTTATGAATTAGAAAATACACTTCGTCACACATATTTTGAAGTAAAAGTGTGCTTTTTGAATCATTAAAATCCGTTTGACGATTAAATTATTATGCCCTGAAAAGTTGACCCTAGTCCAGCTACTCCCCTTGAAACATTTATAAGTAGATATGTAAATAATACCGTTGGCGGTATTCGAACAAAGAACACAATTTTGATTGGCTTTTTAAAAACGTCCCGGGATTGGTTGTAATTTCTTGCCATCTACGTGTATCTGTCATTACCTGGAGAACGCGGTGGTGGTTCGACGTCAAGCGTACACATTTCGCTCCTAGACTTCTTAGAATATCCTGATGCACAATCGCAGACATAGCTTCCGAGAGTGTTCCTGCAGACCTCGATCTTTATCATGCAAGAATATCTTCCAGTGTCGCATTCATTTACATCTACCAGAATAAGCAAATATTATATCATCAACGCAAAATCGCAAGGGCATACAACAAAATACAATATAATTTACTGAACAACAAAGTAACTTATACACAGTTTTGCAAACACAACCTCAATGTCGTAGTACGTATCTGTCACACAAGCATATACTATCTATATTCTAACAATAACATATCCTGGAGAAATTTTAGATCCAGAGATGACCGATACGTCAACCGTTGGCTCTCGGTAACTCGTAGAGCCTTTTATGATCGATCGCGACCTGAAGTTAAAAGTAACAAAAAAATAACAAATGCATATAAGAATCCAAAAAAACATTTAAAAATCATTTTTTTTCTTCTCCGTGATATATTAAAAGAAAACGTTGGTCATTTTTACGTATCGCGAACAAACCTATGCATAAAATATGATACACACAGAAATAATACAAATATTCAAATATAAAGAGATAAAACAATGTTTTTAAATAAAATTAAAATACATAACTTTGTTACGTATGGAATTATGAAGTTTCCAATTTTAACTTTGTATTAAAAAAAAAATCACAAATTTTCCGCGGAATAAATCGAAAAAAATATCATATTTATAAAGCATGAATGCAAGATCAAATAATAGTATGTTTACTATTAAAAACTCACCAACACACTGTTTCCTGTTGTCCATAGTGTACCCGTCAATACAATACTTTTCTCTGGGTACCAAATTGGTCCAAGTATTTTTAGGTAATTTATTGACATCGACTACAACATTTTCATCGTCACCATTTGGACTCCCAACGACTGCAGTCTTCGGTCTGTCTTCCGGTCTCGGAGCCGGTATATTTTCCACTCTCGGTTCTTGAGGTCTTCTTCGCGGTTCTTCTGGTGGCCTGTAGGATGGGCTCGGGCTGGATGGTCTCGGATACGGCTTAGGAACGTTTCGACCATGGTTTTCTTCTGGCCTACGCGGATCAGGTCTGCGTGGATCTTCTGGTCTTCTGGGAGTGTAGCGATCTGGTTCGTATGGAGACGCAACGGTCGGTGAAAGATTGTTGTTTGTAGGATTTCTGTCTGGCGTCGGTCTGGGATTGGGGATTTCATTCATGTTAGGGTACTTGTCATTGGTTGCTGGGTCCGGCGAATTTGGTCTGAAATTTAAGATATAACTTTTGAATAATTTTACTTTTGTCTTAGACACTATCTTCTATAACTGACATATCTGGATAACGCACTTGTCTTCGTCGAATTCGTAATATTCTCCGCTATAGTATTCGGGCGTTGCTGGAGTTGTCACCTTTTTTCTGACACATCTATATGTACCAGGTAAATTGAGACACTCATACATATCTCCCAAGCCAGCGCAGTCATGGGTCTCCAATATGCATTCATTATCATCTGTAAACAAAATTTACTTATTTACGACAAATTCACAAAAACAGTTTGCAATCAAAACATTTATGAGTAAATACAGACAACCGACTGAAATAAAATATAAAGGTGATTTAAAAAATGGCCAAGCAGGCTTTAGAAAGGATAGAAGAGGCTTAGAAGAAAAATAACAGCAGCGCATTTTATGTTCGTTGATTGCGCATGCCTGAACTCTATGACTGAGTGTGGTTGATTAGTCATTTCAAGTAATCAATAAAAAATCGATGTTAAAATTATATTTCGAAACGCGTACACAATCTATCTCTCAAAGTGTGCTTCATCGTTCATTTTTTTAAAGAAGTACCTAAGCACTACAATTTATTCATGTCTCTAATAAAAATTATGGTAGCCTCATAAATAATCTGATAAATACGTAATTGTAAATGTAGCTGTCTATAGCGATATCTATGTATATTTAAGACAAATTACTAAGTGACTTATTTACAAATATTCGTATAATTGATAAAATCTAGAATAATAGGGTTTTCAAAACATCCCGGTTGAGTTGAGCATTCTCTCAACCTAAATGCGCTATTTATTTTTGAGACAATTATTACACGTTAACAAAATGAAATACAGTGATATTAACATTTACCCATCGCCATTTAGATTTTGAAACAGCTTAAAGAAAAATTCATTAGCTGTGATTTAACGTCTTTTTTAACCTTCAAGTTCCCATGGGGGTGCATTTACATTGAACATTCTTCTTATTTCAACCATTCGATAGTATAATATTTGATGGAGATAAAGTTTACCTTCACAAAAGCTGCTGGCTGCGTTGAGGGTATATCCAGTTCCGCAGCTCATGTACCTGATGCATTGATAGGATCCAATGGTGTTGTCACATCGTTGAGTATCAGAACAATCATTCATGTCATCTTTCTGACATTCGTTTACGTCTAAAACGAGTCAATAAAAAATTTAAAATAATAATAGTCTTCTGCAAAGTTATGAAATTAATCCAAAAGGGCAGGTGTCCCAAAGCGTTGTTTTGCTGTGCTTTAGTACAGGTTAATTATATGAGCTCGAAGATAACTATGGTAAGACATTACCGGTGATAATTATCTATTAGATATACACCAATTGTTTTTGTTTTAAATACTTTTGTAGAATTATATTGTTTTACAAATAAATATACTTCATCACAATTCGTTATTGTGCTACGAACGTGTTTGTGGGCTACTGAATAATATAAATACACAACATTGAATGTGGGAAAGCAAAGATATTTAATTATTTTTATATCACATGGAATCTTAATTTTGATTTAAAAATATGTGCTTCACTGGCGGGATGTCACTGATCCCGCCTTTAAAGAAAATTGATTGCTACTGAATTTTGAATAAAATAACACAAACAAAAATTTAGCAATTTATATATTTCTTATGTTGGTATTATACAAATGTGTGTAATTAAGAAAACTGCGGATACTTTTTATGCTTGGTAAAAAACCGAGAGCTATTTTACATTTTACTATCAATATTATTATTAATACAGTCCCGTGATTACAGGATCGCTTAATTAAATAAGACCCTGGAATTGGAGGCCCTTATACAACTCACCATGCAGTCTTTAAGTTTAGTTACAAAAGTAATAGATCTTAATTTGGCTTAAATTACCAATGCAAGTTAAGAAGGCACAAAGTCAAATCTGCACAACGATTAGCGTGAAAAATAAAACGTAGTTATCCCGTTATGAGAAATACCTGGCAGGAACACTCACGAATAATGTACTATGTTATCTAGGTTTTGAGTAGAGACGATTTGGTTACCTATGCAAGCTGATGTCAAAGGGTCTTTTATGAAGCCAACTTTACAATTGCAGCGGTAGCTTCCCAGAATGTTCATACAATTCTGGAAGTCGTCGCAGTCGTGGATGTTTTCTTTGCACTCATCTACATCTGTAAATACAATTGTTTGTTAGTTTCAGAATAAGATTTTTGCTCTTTTGAAATACATCGATTATGGATGATGTTTTCACTGTATTTAAAGCGGAAGGGATACAGGCACAGCATTGATTTTGGTTTTATCAATCACTCCACATGTAAATATTGTAATTACATGACTCGTGCACATAAGATAAATACGCACGTGATACTAGCACAACATTTAGATACGCGCAATGACGATTAGGCATAGAAAAAAGTTGACTATTATATAATGTTTTTAAGATATATGTTCGTAGGTATCTGAAATTCCTTCCCTCTTATCCGATACTAAAAACAGAGTTTAGGGAGAGCAATTAGCTAATCACCAGTCTTTATTGCTATCTGTATATCCCTTACTCTCTTCGAAAGTGACTGGTTGAGCAACCAAGTAGGAAGAAGTTATTGTAGAAAACTTCTGTTAATATAAGCTCTATTAGGAGTTTATTTTCCAAAGAGAGTAGTAGAGATAGAAAGATAATTCTAGGACAGGACGAGTAGCTAACTAATAGTTCTCGCTACGCCCAGTTTTTAGGAATCGGAAGGGTGTGAGAGAATTGACATAACAAAAAAAAATGACTCGAACACGTGAGATCCAACATGAAAACCAACAACTCTAACTGCTGGGCCATAAGACCCGACTTATGGGTTTTAATTGTACATCATATAATAAGCTTTTGGCAAAAAACATGATTATGTAAAATACAAGAATTGATTGTGAACAATTTAACAGTGTAAAGTACCTTCACAACCTCCGTTTGATTGTCTTTTGTAACCTCTTGGACATGCAGGGTGTCCTGAACTGTAATGAAAAAAATAGTTAAATAGTAATTAATGACCGTTCAAAAAATAAAACACTCCTTTGTACAGATTCCACATTTATTCAATATGATGATCATACCTTCCGTGTGATGCTGGCTTATATGGACTAGGTCTAGGAGGCTCGGGTCTTGGGATAGGTGTGAACCTAGGGGGTGGCGGTGGTCTCGCAGGAGCTGGAACGTTTCCGTACGGCTTAGCTTTGCAGTCGTAGCCTCCGGGGTCGTTCACGCAAACAGTGTCTGGGGTGCAAATATCTGGATTTTCCGCACACTCGTCTATGTCTAAAGTGAATAGGACAATTCATCAGTCGCATTTAAAAGCTTTTACTATTCATAGATGAAGCCCAAACGCGAAGTGGAAGTTCAGCTAAAGCTTACCTTCGCAAGTGGAGTCAGCTCGCATCTTGAAACCGGGTGGACAGGAAGTTTTCGAGGCTTTATCTTGACATGTGAAACTACCCTGTGTATTGAGGCAGAATTGACTCTTTCTATTACAATCATCGGTCAGTGCGAGACACTCGTCAATATCTGAAAATGTCAATACAAAATTACAAGATAATAAAAAAATATCATTTTAGATGGTGGCGTTGACTTTAATATTCGTGTGTTAAGCGCATAGTTTTATAAATTTTTCAGTATTGATTTTGTTTTGTCAAAGTTGTTTTTACGAGATTTCGTTTTATGTTTTCGCTTATACCTTAATTAAATATTATATATCTAATGATTTTTTGTACGTCAGAAGAAAGATATTTTTGTATATTTTATAAACTTAAACATTCAGCGATGGCGCTCATATATATTTTTTTTGCGTTAAAATTATAATGAATTCTAGAACATGTATGGTTTGTGAGCAGTGCTTTTTATAAATTAATATATTATTATTGTATCATTGAGGAGATATCATCTCCGGTGTGATACAAAAAGAAAAAAAAAGTTTATCGAATAAAAATAATATATTTATTTATAATTTCAATGATCCTTAAACATCATTTCAACAATGATCAATACCGTTAGGGTAATATAGTCATATTGAGGTTATTTTAAAATTTTGAAATCCTCTCACTGATATTGGAAAGAAGAGATAATTTTATGTATCGATTAGTCGAGAAGTTATTTTACAAAAAAAATCAACAGGTCCGCACTAAGAGCTGCGGCCGCCAACATGCAAAAGTTCAATTGGGCGACATTTCAAAGTGTGATGATTTTCATATTTTGATAAAAAATAATGTGTAACTGAATGGTTATTTGTGAAGCTTATTAATATTAAAAAAAACTCAAGTACCAACGTAATAAGTGAGATTGAAAAATTGTTAATGTAACCTTAATTATTTTTTTTTAGTTCCATGACACGCCTTTTTATTGAAGCAGAGTACTTATGTCTTAAATCGCATACCACGAAAGTATGAATAAAGTCTCTATATAATTTGTCTTACATTAAGGACCGATGTCAGATATTTTGCCGCCCGATGCAAAATTTATATTTTCGCTCTCATTTTTATTAACCGCGAGGACGAATAATTAAATTTGACAGACACGCCTATGCGCAACATTGACAATGATGACATCTATTTTCTTTGATTAATAGTTTATTTTTACCCATACGTAGACCCACATTTGTTTGCTAAATTCAACTATTACCAATTTATATAATCATAATATTTTATATATGTAAGTATATGATTATAATTTATAACACTAGGCTACCAAGAATTCACAGAAAAAGTTTTAGTACCATAACCATATTAGTTCATTGTTTTGTCAGTATACAAAGTTAACATATCAAGGCAACAGATTGACGAAGTTCTCCAATATAGATGAAATGTACAGTTGTTAGTAATATAAATTGCATGCTTGTGTGACAGATATAAGATTTTCCACTGAGATTGTTTTAACCATATTTTTTATTTTTTAACACGCCACCAGAATACATATCACATATTTATATACTTTTAATTTCACGAAGAATCATTCCCAATCAAAATTTCTTGCCTACTTTAAATCAATATTGAAATCTAGTAAAGTACTTGCTGTTTATTTATAAGGGTATTTTCTTCGTGAAATAAAAATATTATTCCTTGTTGTTCAGTAAATTTTAGTTTGTATTTTGTCATAAGCCCTCTATGACGAGGATTCTACCAAAAGATAAGGCTTTCAATACATTAACACCTCGCGTAATAAAAAACGAATTTATGTTTTTAAAAAATAATTGACATATTTTTTACGAATAATGTATTTCAAAAATAAAATTTGAGCACCGTTATTGCGAGATGATACTGTACTGATAATAGACAAGCAATTAATATTGTATTACTTTATTTAAAAATATATATATATTATAATTAACAATATATAATAAAATACACATTTAAATCCAAATAGCACAAACTTCGATGGGCTCAGGCCACGGTGTGGTTCAATTGAAGCTTGGACATTGTCCCCAGTAACGTGATTTGTAATATATAATATGTTTCCCTGTAATGTTATTGTGATTAACATTAAAAATATTAAATTAAAAACATATAAAGATAGATAAAAAAGGACAGAAAGAATAGAAAAACATAAAATTAAAAGACAAAGAATTAATACCATGCAGTTGTGTTATATTTACAAATACCAAGATGGTGGCACCTCGTATTGATCAGGTCGTGGCAGACCGGCTGGAGCTCGCGACTTACCTTTGCAATCTTCTCGCGCAGGGTCGAATTCGAACCCAGGCGGGCAGCTGTCGTCAATGGGCGGCGAATACACGGTGGGTTCGGGTTCATTGGAGACGGTGTGAGTGCACGAGTAGGAACCCACTGTGTTTATACATATTCGTCCCGCTGGGCAAGGATTGCGGCTACACTCGTTTATATCTATAGGAATAAGATCCAAGTGTGAGTAAATTATTAATATTTGGATACTGAATTTAATATACATTTGAATGGAATTAAAGTGCCGTACGCGTGTTTTCGAAGATATGTATATTGTATTAAATCAAGTTTTTATATCACAGAAATTTTTCATACTATATGAGGCGATTAAGCCAACTTTGGAGAGTCTATAGAACGGCTGCGTTTTGTTTTTAATCATCGTCACAAAAATACGTTACACAAAATAATTATAGCGAAACATTTGGTTGCAGTGAAATATAAAAAAAAACAACTTGTGCTCCAGTAACGCTTTACCTTAAAAAAAGACGTCGATTGAAAGATAAATATAATATTTTTCGTTTTACTAACTGATGAAAAATTGATTTTTATGACATTCAAATGGTGAGTGAATTCTGTACTGGCGCTACATGCAACGCCTGTTCCGGTAAATCTGAAGAGGTGGTCAAGTGCTTTAACTCTTACCCTTTTGGCTGCCTTAAGGTTAAAAAAGTACGTCGGTACCTAGCACGCCGGCTATAATTTGCAATTATTAATTTAATTAGGTATTGTCGAGATAACTCGTCTCTGGCGGATTAAGCACAAACATTTGATGAGATATCTCGTCTGTGGCAGTCATCCAGTCAAGAGAGTTTTATAACTAGGGCGAAAAAAATATTATCTTGCTTGCGGTGGCCAAATGTCTAGCGCCGGCCCTGAGTGAATTTACGTGCTATATTTTTGTAGGATGTATTTTCATGTAAAACGTTACTTTATTATATTCATTTTCTACTAACGCCAAAAATATCTTGAATTTGAGAGAAAGCCTATCACTTGACATCAAATTATTCAAAATGATAATATCGATAATCATATCTTGCATCTAAATATTTGGTCAATGCTTTGATTGTAGAGTTGAACAGTGAATTCCTTACCATCGCAGACCTGGTTTGTTCTATTGAGCATGAAACCAAGAGGACAGCCTCCTCGTGCAGCCTTCGAATCATGATCCACATTCTTGTCATCATCACCATGCGGATCCCTGGCAGGAGCGTTGCGATCTGGTGCGCATCTGTAATTTCCGGCCGTGTTGATGCACTTCATCCCAAGTTTGCAGGTATGCGTTTTCAGTTCACACTCATCCACATCTGTAATTTTTTTTATCGGCAACAACCGTTCAATAAATTATTTTCTACAATATATTCGCTAAATCAGAGTTTGAGGACACCTTTTAAAAAAGTATTACGAAATGATTATTAATTCAAAGAAAGCATTCATCAGAGATCAAATTCAAATAATTACCTATGCAAGATACATTATCAGCCATTAGCTCGAAACCTTTTCTGCACGAACAAACAACAGCATCTCCAGTGTCACTACATTTATGTTGGCACGGATTTTTCCTTCGGCATCTAGAAAGCAATACAATATTTAATTAACATAAAAACAAATAACGATAAATTATTTAAGAACAGCGTAGGAAAAAATATTGCTCAATTATAATATCGTGTTGTATTAGCTTGCTTAGGACGTGACGCTTCTTGGTATTTTTTAGCCGCCTCTCCTGATTTACTGTTACAGGAGATCAACTGCTCCAATTTTACGTAGTGCTGACACTGCGTCAGGTTATTCTGGTATAATTTAAGATTTCAACTGAAAGTGCTTGGTAAAATTTCAATATTCAATCCGTGCACCTGAACGCCTGAAGATGCCGAAAGGCGAAACCCGGGTCGTTAGTGACAAAACTTGTGTGAATGTATATAATTTAAGCGATTCAAATTAAGGTTATTCTGGATTTGTGGCTACTGAGAAACAACTTTGTTTGCCTTTTTGAGCCCGAAGATTCAAATCTTCGTTAAGATGCACCATTTATATAAATAAACTATTTTGAATATTAGCATATTCATAAACTCATTTTAAAAAGGCTTACCTTGTGGATTCCATTTTGATACAAGAGTGGCCATCAGTATGTAAGCGGAAGCCAGCTCTGCAGATGCAGACATATTTTTCGCCATTCGGCTCACACTTGTGGGCGCAGACCTCGTCACCTTCCATCTCGCAAGCGTTTAGTTCCACAACTTTAAAAGAAGCATAGTCGGTTTTATTACGAGAACCTGTGAGGAAATTATTAATTTGTTTTATAAATACATTTCAAAATATTCTACATGAATGCTATGAAATATACAATTAACTGATAAAGTTAATAATTTTTTTTTAAATACGATACAGCGCAAGTAAGATACTCATCAGTGAAGATGAATACATTCGACTGTGGAAAAGAAAAAGCACGTAACGCACACACAGGGCCTGCCCTAAGCGTGTGCGAAGTGTGCGGCGTACATAGGCGCCGGCTCTAAAAATAACCAAAGGGGCGCAGATTGGTGGATCACTTTTGGTTTTTTGAGGCGCCAAACTACGGCCGAAGGCGCCTCGCACACAGGCGCAAGAATCCACGGGCCGGCCCTGCCCACACATAACAATTTTTTTAGTAGACACAAAAAACGTGTTTCAATGATTTTGGAGCACAAGCAAATTATGAAGTATACACAACCTAAAAGAGCACAGAGACTGATAAACTGGTTTTTAGTTGACTTCAAACTTAAAAGCTAAATTTAGATACAAATTCTGCATTTTCAGCTTACATCCTTTTGATAGAACGTGTATCACGTTATATATATTGTGGTTTTAGAAAAACTGTGGGTTACGTCCTTTTTCCTTTCCACAGTCGATATGTACTTATTGGAAATTCGGGAAGTGACTTAAAAAATATATTCTTTAGATTGAAATATTCGCTATCAATAAGTGGCCGTATTTTGATATATAATCCATATATTATTATGTATGTAAGTAACGATATCAAGGTGTTAAATTAATTAATCATGTATTCTATAATAGTATATAAAGAAAAAATACTATCACAACTTTGCACTAGACAATTATACAATAGACATATTGATTACCATACTGTCTCCTGTTGTCAACAGGTTTTGGAATCGTGGTGCCTTCTTGTTTTGGAGTGGTGGTTTGTGGTTTCGGAGTAGTGGTCACAGGTTTCGGTGTGGTGGTTGAAGGTTTTGGAGTGGTTGTTTGAATTTTTGGCTTGGGCGTAGTTGTCTTGGCTTCCTCGGTCGTTCTTTCCTGCTTCATCGCTGCCTGTAAAAGCGTACATGGGAATGTATATTTAAAAAAATATTCAGATGATAAATAAGTGATTGTTTCAGTGAAAGATACGCGTCCGAAAACGTAATAATAAAAAAATGTTATATTAATATTTAAATGAATTATTATTCATCTTGAATTCATTGCAGACGGATGTGTGGAGATTTATTTTCATTTGAATCTGATCAAAACGCATACGAAACACTCGTTCAGGTAGGGTATGTATAATAATTTGAAACAAACTACAAGTCATTCACAATAATTACTGAAATTTATTCAGTTATTATTATTTTTCCATTCTATTTCTGTACCCGAAAAGTTAAGAGCGTTTGTTTTCTTCGTGATATTTCACATATAAATGGTCGAGTTTAGGCGAGCATGATTTAATACGTATTGAAGTACACACTGCCTGAAGTTATTCGGCAGACTTGTTTGTTGTAGACAGCCAATTTGTGTTTGATTTTTTAAAAATTTTCATTATGAAAATAAATAAATTATAAAAATTAAAATTAAACTTACCATGCAGCACGTGTACACCTGGTTTCCTGGTTCTCCACACATCGATTCCTTCCCGGTGATCCCGAGTAGCATTCCGACTTTACAGTTTTGACAGCAGCTCTAAAAGAATTAAAATAAAATATTTCAGGTTTGGCATTTTGATTTAGACATTTTCGATAGATAAACAAAAACATGCCAATTTAAAAAAAATAGTGCACCATGGTTGCCGAGCACTGATCGTTTTACTTTTAAATAAAAATATCTTTTATTTAAATACTAAAAAAACACAATATTCCTTTGAACTCATTTCCACTTTTATTAATCAAGATCAGGACCGGTTTCGCTCACGGAAAGCATTGTGCTATTTATACAAAAACAAATTGAATTGTATATATTTTTATCCATCCACTCCCAATGTGGAGCATATGATCTCCTAATGGAGGTATCTTGACAGAAGTTTTTTCTACGAGAACAATTTGTTACTCAGTCGTTCAGCCTCACTTTTTTTCAAAGTGAGTAGTAGAGAAAGAATGATAAGGCTAGAACAAGACTAGTGGTTAATTAATCGCTATTGCTACACTCAGTTATTGCAGACTCGGAAGGATGAGAGGAGAGGAAATAATGTCAATTGACAAACACCCAGTCTTCGATCACAACTTTGAACTGAATAAGTCTCAAATTCAACGTGATCTTACCGGAAATCGAACCCAGACCTGCGTGATCGGTAGAGCAAGCTCTAACCAACTGGGCCACAGCAGGCGGCATTGTATAAATATAAATGTTAAATTATTTTCTTATCAGTTGGCAATGCTCGTCATGAACGAAACCGGTCCTGATCTTGATACATAAAAGTGGAAATAGCTACAAAAGCATATTGTGTTTTTCTTAATATCTTTTCACCAAGTATTTACAGTGCACACCCTAAAAGTGATGTATTAAATACTGCTGGTGGATTATTATATTTTGATCCTACAAGAATAGTGAAGCCATATTCCCCACTTTAAGAGAAGGATCACAAGCTTTTGTTTGTTAAATATTTTTATATTTTCAATGTATAATAAGCTTATTAGTACATATGTACATTATTCCTCATAGTGCCGCCTATGTGGTCGAGTGGTCAACATCGCTGGCTACCGCTACGGATGGCACGGGTTCGAATCCCAGTAAGGGCAGTTTTATAAATTGATTTGTCAATCGATTTATGAATTTCTGTTCAAAGGCATGAATGTATGTGATGTCTTGAATTCCCCCCTCCCACCCATCCTATCCTATGAACGGGGCGAGGCGTATTGAGAGCGATTAGCTAACCACTAGTCCTGTCCTAGCCCTATCATTCTATTACTACTCTCTTCGGAAAAAAGAGAGGTTGAGCAACTGAGTAACAAGCAGTTCTCATAGAAACATTTCTGTTGAGATAAACTCCATTAGGAGTCCATATGATCCATATTGGGAGCGGATATAGTAAAAAAAAAAAAAATCCTCATAGTATATTTTTTTAATGGGGGCACAAAAATGCGTGATTCGGGCCTCGCTTTTTCTTTGAGAAACTATTGATGTAGCCGCCAACGCATTATGGAAATCGATCTACGATCCAGCAAAATTAATATATATACCTCACATCGCTTGGCCAGATATAGTGTTTCATGGGACAGATAGTTCAATGATAATACATTGAAAAATAATCTATACCTTGACCTACATAGAATATTATCAGTATTTCATATCCACATTTTGCCTTTATTGTAGTTACCCTGGTCCATATAAATTTGAAATCAAGGCCTCAAAATTCAGTTGATTTTTCCGTTGCCCTTGTAGCTACTTCAAAATCGATACAACGGGTTCTTAGATATTGTTATATATTAAATCATTGATACTCAAATAGTGGTTCGGAATCCCGGTATTTATTGTGTTTTCTCAATAACGAAATACCGGTTTTAAAAATGCAATACTGCCGGTATTTGATTATTGAAAATTTGCCAAAATCTAATATAAGCCATCACATATTTGATTAAAATTATCTACAATGAAATAAAATGTTTCAAAACTTTAAAAATAAGTGTTGTATCAAAATTAACAGGTTCCAGAATTCATAAGTCTTTCAATGATGTATTATTATGTTTTTGATTATGATATATATATTTAATTTCAATATTTATATACTATCAGTAAGCCTTCAAGAAGTGAAGTGAGTCAAGTAATAAAATGTCAAAACTCTTCTTTTGGAATTTTAAATACAATCACAACTTTAATTGGTGTTTTAGTAGATTGCATATTTTTATTTTAGAGAGATAACACCATTGCAGTGTGTATTTACTGAACTCATTTCACTTTTACGATACTTCAAGACATGTAAAATATTATAAAGTATTCAACTCATTTTTTACTAAAATATTACTTGGCTCACTTCACCTTCTATGGGCTCATTATATGAAATGTTAAAATACCATTTTTTTTTAAATTTTCATCTGGTATTAAGATCTTAATTGTCATTCTTTTTTGCTTGATTTACACTTTTTGATCACAGTATTGATATATTCATTCAGTATAGCAATACCGAGTTCTGATGATAGCATGATGCCGAATATGTTATCAACTGTTTGAAATAATACAGGTGTTACACGCCAAATTCAACACTTTACAAATCAAATTAAACAATTTATTGTATTTTGTAAAATAAAATGAGAATTTTAAGAAGTGCGTACACAAAATACTGTCAGTGTGAAAAAGCCATTCATCATATTCAAGAAGTGCGTGAGATTGTTGGACCCACAAATCATACTCTAATTTTTCTACCACCCTATTCTAAATTCTTTCCCTTTGATAATTCCTTAAAGGAATACTACCCCACCAAATTTCTTTTAGGAATGTTATCATTTCACTCTCTTGAAGCTCGAAGATCGTTTTAAGCTTAAAGCATTTTTCTCTTCTCCTTCGGGGCCGAGTTAATAATCCTGTGATTCTCATGACTATTAATTTACATGCTCCAAATTTATTCTTACGTGGGCGAAACTATGAGCAAAAACTTTTATTTCTAAAAACTTATACCTCGCTTAGGAGGTATGAGTCACCAGTTCCTAGGGCCGTTCGATTGATCAACTCATTGGCCTAGAGAAGTGGATATTTTTAATGATAGTATTTGTGAACTGTTTGTTAAATTTTACTATTTTATTTCTTGATTTTGTGTGTTGATTTTGATGTATTATGTAGTTTTATTTTATATTTTGTATCTTTATATTTGTCAAGTACATGGCGAATTGGCGTCAGTTGTTATGTCATGTACTATAATTTTAATTTTTAACAATAAATAAATAAATGAAAATGATGAATCACATTTTCTCATTATTCGTTGAAATGGCAAAACGGTCAAGTTTCAAATGTTTAAGCAGCGCTGTAAAGATAACCAATTTCGTGCAGGATTATAATTCAACATAATAGAGAACTTATTGTTCAGTTATTTTGTTTGCACATCATTCCAGGTAAACAGAGTGGTCTGTTATCTCGCACCGGGACGATAACAGTGTGGCTGTAAATGATAGCGTTCGCAAATATTTGCCTGGCAGTTTTTTTTTTTGATAATGCAACTCTTTAATGTAAAATATGTTGGGCTAACACCATTTCAATGCATTCATTCTTAATTCAGACTTTATCAAATAAATATTCGTCATCATGGAAAAATATTGAATATTTTCCGACAGAATCATACAAAAACGACGGCATTCTACTATTCATTCGCAACATATCTGTCAGACGAGTATATAATAATAAATTTAAATGATAGGTACTTTCCTGTTATATGAACAGATCTTTAGAATTATATTGAAAAACCTAACCTAACGTAACAACATAATACATTGTTTCTTTTACGGTATACGGAAGAGTGAAGAGTTTCATCGTAAAATGTGATTAACCCTTCAGAGACGAGAGCATATTGAAATCACGGATAACTTTTATTCCTAACAATTTAAAAAAAAAAAGCTTAGTCGTTATATAGAAACCCCGCATGACTATATGTCTGCTAGTAAAAAAAAATTAATTAATTGTCATAAATAATAAACTAGTCGATTTTTGCAAATCGAAATCGTATTCCAGGTTGTTACGCTCCTGAACACTTTATAAGTATGTAATTTTACTTTAATACACGTAAAAAACATAAACATTGTTTTTTTTCCGGCATGGAACGCATCATTGTATTTTACATTGTTTTATATGGGGAAAATTGTTTCACATAACGAGTAAGATTCTGGAACTAATTAAACTCGTTATGAGAGGTTCCACTGTAGTACGGTTTGCATTATAACCCCACCCCACATTTGTTAAATTCAATGATATAAAAAAAAATGTAATAATTTTAGTTTGAAGATGAATCATTCGAGGGCCACATTTTTTATGGAAATAGGCCGTATGCGATGGGCTTAAAAATTTCAGGGTTTATGGCTTGAATATTATGTTTATTCACTTACGTCTAACGCTTTGTCATCACAGTCTTTATCTTCCATGGCCAGTTTCATGTTCGCGTCACACTTTTTCTTGTTTTCTCTGAAAAAAAAATAGAGAAATTGTGAAAATCGATTACATACCAGTGCTTTGATTGCCTATCATAGCTCGAGCTCGAGCTCTATAGCACAATTTTTAATATCTGACATTGAAGTGGCATGCAAGATTTTTGTTATTTGTCATTACTATGTATTCTTTAAGTAAGCAGACTGAAATCTTTCCTGATCTTCCACTAATAAGTCAATAATCTTCATTTGATAACCAAACCAACTTTTACTATTGTACAACCAAGTGGATCCTATAGACCAGCGGTCGGTACATTTTTTGGGCTCACTGACCACTAAATTCACAATTTTAATCCAGCGGACCACTAACTGGACTTTTGTGCTAAATATTATATATTGAAATAAAAGTGATCAAATGCATCTAAAAATGCACCTAGTTCATAAACTATATTTTTTCAATAAATTCCGTCAAAATATACTTAATCTGTCAATAAAAAAAATGTTAATACAAAAGCAAAATTGATAACTTAATTATTCTACTGGTTGTGAGTACTAATTATGACAAGTTTTTCGCCTCTTTGAGAAATATCTTTAGACGAATTCTATCTTAAGGTTATGTATTTATTGATAAAGTAAACATTGATTCTAATTCTTAAATTATTAATTCGGTTAGATACATAAAAATGATAACCACTCTCGAAAAATAATATATCAACTGGTGAACCTCATTTTGGAAACCTCTGCTGTAGCAGTAGTTTCAGGAATATAAAATAACTGTCGACTTTTTTTTTGTGTGATTATTCAATTTAAAAAAAATTGAAAGATTGCTTGCGAAATTTCAATGACCTCAAGAATACATTACAAAATAGCTGGACATAGGAGGTAAACGAACTTTGCAAAAATGACTGTTTTACACTACAACTCCGATTATGGGATATGATATTTTCTTTTACTATTTGTTATCGTCACCTTTCTGGCAGATGTTGGTAACTTACAAACATGAATATACAAAGAGATTCTCTGATATTAATTCTTTTTCAGGAATAACTCAGTTAATGCATTTATTATACCAGTTTTCCAAAAAAAACAATCATTCGAGATTCGAGAAGAAATAAGACGACTCAGACTCCGACCAAAGCTTAAAACACGACTTTTAATATATATTTTTCGGCTTAGTAGAATGTAGTGAGGCCACTTTTGACCCTAGCAATTTGAATAAACAATTTTTTTAGAAGGAATTAAATTTATTAGTTTTTTTCGAACTCGACTCCAGTTAAAATATTCCAACTCCACGACTCCGACTCCACAGCCCTGGTTTAAAGGCCTGCAATTAGCAGGGAATTATCCTTGTCTACTCATTGTAAACTGTTATTTTGGACATATCGATATTGATGCATATAAATTTTTGTATCATAATTATATATGTAATATAAAATATTGATGATAGAGCAGGGATGGGCTGGATGGTGCTCGGAAGGGCTCACGCGAGCTCCTTGTTAAATTTTACTAAGACCGGTTTTCTTTAAATTAACCCTTGTTAATTTAAAGAAAACAATATTCTCAGATCAAATAAGTATATAACTACAATTTCTGACTTATATACTATCTAAGAAAACTTCAGTATACGCAGTAGTACATTTTTAGCTATTTAGATTGATAAGTTAACAGTAAATTGCATATTGGTCCCTATTATAAGTGTATTGAGTAGCAATCGATTTCTTATTTAAGTATTGTATATAAATGCACTGGAGTGATAAAAAAACACTTCTTCCCCAGAACACTGAGAATTGCTTTAAGATTAAGCGAGCCCCTTGTTAACTCATTGGCAGCCCATCGCTGTGATAGAGACTCCATCCTAAAAGCTAGAATTAATCATTTACTTTGTACTCAGAACTATCAATCTGTTACTTACCAACTTCTGCCAGAACAGCGACACTGTGATCATCGATTAAATAATAATTGCAGTGTTTTTCGCCAAAATCAATGGAAAGTGAGTCACGAGGTGTATACCTATTAGGCTATCACTTGTCTTAATTTGGCCAAAATTGACAAAGAATATTTGACCTTTCATGTAAAGACTGATGTCGAAGTTTAACTCGATGGCTGCCACAGACGAGATATCTCGTAAATTTTTCGTGCTCAACACGCCATAGACGAGTTATCTCGTCAATAATTAATTAAATTAATAGTTTCAAATTATAGCCGGCGTGCTAGGTAATTACTATTAATTATATATATTTTTTTACCATGTCCGCTCCCAATATGGAACACATGAACTCCTAATGGAGATTATCTCAACAGAAATGTTTCTACGAGAACTGCTTGTTACTCAGTTCCTCAACCTCTCTTTTTCCAAAGAGAGTAGGAATATGAGGAAAGGGCTAAGACAGGACTAGTGGTTAGCTAATAGCTCTCGATACGCCTCGTTCATAGGAAAGGATGGGTGGGAGGGGGGAATTCAAGACAACACATACATTCATAAATCGATTGAAAATCAATTGATAAAACTGCCCCTACTGGGATTCGAACCCGTGCCCTCCGTAGCGGTAGCCAACGATGTTGACCACTCGACCACACAGGTGGCTTAATTAATTATCTACGGCAGCTAAAAGGTTAAATAAGAAATTTTATTACTCTAACTCAGCCATGCAACAGTCTGTTCCTTCCTTGAGACACGTGTCTGTCATGTCAGGGTCTTTCTCTGCCACGCAGTTGTCATACAACCAGTCCTTCCCCAACGTGCAGCAATCCACTTCGATTTCTTCATACTCCTCGGAATCTTCATCTGTGAAAACAATAAATATTTCGATAAAAATTAAACATTCATTCTCAAGTAGGAGTTGCATTGCACTCATTATTTATTACAGATGATTTATTTTTACTTTTTATAACTAGAGTATCCGATCCCGGAGCTTTTTTGTGATCCCGGGATTTTGGGACTCACAATTTTTCGGATACCGAAATCTCGGGATTAATCATTCAGTATAAAATCGTGTCATAGTTGTTTGAGATTCTTGGAGAAATTTGAGATTCTTAATTCTGTAGAGATGTGGGTTTTCGGGATCCAGTGATCTATCACTGGGAAATAAGTCAGAAATTGAGAGATTTCAAAATAATCTATAGAAAAGGGTGAAACTCGTTGGCTCGATTAAATTTTTTTTGTCTGGTAGACTGATTTTAAAAACTTTTCGAGAATTTTTTACCTCTTATCCTCAATCCCGAAACTTCGGGGCTAGTACTTATAAAATCTTGGGATTTTGGGATCCAGGATACCGAGATTGGAAACCCTAATTATAACCATGTCTGCTTTTAATCTGGTTTATTACAACGTGAATTTTCTACGTGATTTTTTTTTACCTACGACATTTTGGGATTCACTATATCATGTAAAGAAATAAATACAATAGTACAACCAGTGGAGGTACCAGAGTTCACTTTTTTAAACTTTTTACTAAAGTTTTCTATAATTGAAGATTTCGACTGAAGGTGCTTGGTGGAATTTCAATATTAATTTTGAATCGTTCAAATTATGTACACTCCCACAGATTTTGACGCTAACGAGCCGGGTTTTGCCTTTCGGCATCTTCAGTTCAAGTTCATCCGTGCACTTGAACGCCTGAAGATGCCGAAAGGTGAAACCCGGGTCGTTAGTGACAAAATCTGTGGGAGTGTACATAATTTGAACGATTCAAATTTAAAGTTTTCTAATTAATTTACGTTCCCAATGTGGAGCATATGGTTTCCCGATGAAGCTATCTCAACAGAAGTTTTTTTTACCAAAACTGCTTGTTATTCAGTTGCTAAGTGTCTCTTTTTTTAACCCTTTCCTTACTATGCAAAAACATCACGCGCTCCTGAAGTGTAACGGATACACAGCTCAGGAGCGCGTGCTTTTTTTTTGCATAGTAAGGAAAGGGTTAAAGAGAAACAATAGAAAGATAGAGCTAAGACAGGATTATTGTTTAACTAATTGGTCTCGTTTTCCCCGCTTATTTTAGGATTGGAATGTGTTAGTGAGGATTTTTTTTGATATCACAAACACTCATGCTTTTGAACAGAAATCTAAAAATCGATTGAAGAAAATGCCGTTTGTACTGGGACTTGAATCTATAAAACCTTTCACCTAGTCTTCCTTGGATACTAATCAACGATTTTTAAAAGATAGAAGAATGTCAAAGATACCCAGGTTAGTTAAATGAACAAAAGTGACAGAACTGTTGCAGATGGAATTCGGGTGACACAATTCAAGCATCTAACTCCTGATTCTGATCACAGAGTTAGTCTATGAACCTGGTATTGTTTTGTATTATGACATTAATTAAGGTGCCTAGGTTTTAAAAATGTGTAAGGACGACACTTTTTTTTAGCTCTTCCGGCGATTTCAAATCCTAAATCCCAGAAATTTGCGGATTTTACGAAATAGCCAGCGTGGGATAATTTTTTTTCTTTAGCTCTTTCGAGAATTTCAAATCCTAAATAGTTCCAAATTTAAGAAGGACAATTTTCCCTAGAGTAGGACAAAGGAGGACAATAATTCTCAAAGGGAGACGTCTGGTCACCTTATATTAATATACATACAAATGTTACGATACCCGGTGCATTACATTCGAAAGGGACATAAAAGCCAAAGGACAGACAGTCAATGCTTTACAAGAAACGAAACCAATGTTTTCAAATCAAAGTAAAAAAAATAATTTTGCGAATATTGATTTGAATGCCGAGAAAAAAGTACAACAGTTACATGTAACTATGGTACATAATGTGTTTATGGTAAACTATGGTTTATGGCAGGGATGGCGAGCAGGGACCCGTGGGTCACGCAGTGACCCGCGTGAGAAATTATCTAACCTGCTTGAACTTTTAGAAATGATTGTTTTTATTTAAAACCTTAATCATTCAATCTGTGACCCGCGAAATGATTTATTTTTATTTTTTAAATCAAATTTGACCCACTTGCGAAAAAGGTTCGCCATACCTGGTTTATGGTAAACTATTTGTTTACTATGGTAAATAAATGAATTGTATTTTTACTCCCTCTTATATTTTGTAACAGTCAAACAGGCTCCACTCGGTTACGGTGACTAGCATCAATAAATATCAAATAAATTTTACCTCTTTGTAAAACACAAATCAATTTTTGCCTCATGTACATATTTTATTGATTATTTGTTATTGACCGTATATAAATTAATACAACTTATTCAAATTGCTAAGTCTGCATGGTATGAAATATATCGACTATGGAAAGGAAAAAGGACGTAACCCACACGTATCAAATTTTACAGGAGGCGCTAAAAACGTGTTTTAATGATTTTGTGACATATGCAAATTATGAATTATACACAACATTGAAGTGCACGGAGACTTCTAAACTGGTGTTTAATTGACATAATCTAATATTTTTTAAATAAATTGTCTGGGAAAAACCTTTATTTCAGTGTTTTAATTTTTTACAAGGTCATCTTTTTCAAACTTAAAAGCTAAATTTAGATACTTATTCGGCATTTTCAGCTTCCATCCTTTTGATAGAATGTGTGTCAAGTTGTATACATTGTGATTATCGGAAAAAAATCTGTTTTGGAAAATTGAGGGTTACGTTATTTTTCCTTTCCACAGTCGATATGTATATGATTATTTCCTTGAAAAATATATGAACAATATGATCTATATTTATTTGTTGATATGTTTATTTGCCTGTAGCAGATTAAATATTACAGTTATATTGAGTGACTCGTCTTTTATAGGTGTATTTATGAGGTTGGCTATGTAGCTGAATGGTCAACGCACTTAGGCGTATATTCTACGGTGTCTACGGCTCAAATTCTCGAAAGGGAATATTAATTAATTTATATTTTGAATTCGTGGAAAATGATTGACTAAAATCAGCTACTTCAATTAAATGTATATACAGAAACAAAAATATTGTGAAATTTAAATCGTTCAAATTATATACATTCACACAAATTTTGTTACTAACGACGTATTTTTTTTTTACCATGTCCGCTCCCAATGTGAAGCATATGAACTACTAATGGAGTTTATCTCAACAGAAGTGTTTCTAGATGTTGTTCAGTTGCTCAACCTCTCTTTTTCCAAAGAGAGTAGGAATAGAAGGAAAGAGCTAAGACAGGACTAGTGGTTAGCTAATCGCTCTCGATACGCCCGTTCATAGGATAGGATGGGTGGGAAGAGAGAATTCAAGACATCACATACATCCATGCCTTTGAACAGGAATTCATAAATTAATTGAAAAATCAATTTATAAAACTGTCCGTACTGGGATTCGAACCCGTGACCTCCGTAGCGGTAGCCCACGACGTTGACCACTCGACCACACAGGCAGCAAAAATCTCTCTCTCGTGTTTATACAATAAATAAATGTATCACTAAGTTTAAGACCATTGCTGGCGAAATGGACTAAACCATGAAAATTCCTAAAGATTTGAATGGTGAGTAATTTCAAAAATTATATTTAGTTACATATGCAGGGGTGGGCTGGAGGGGGCTCGGAGGGGCTTGCGCAAGCCCCTTGTTGAATTTTACTAAGTCCGGCGAGCCCCTTGTTAATTTAAGAAAAAACAATATTCTCAGATCAAATAAGTAAATAACTTCGATTTCCGATTTATATATTATCTACGACAGTTCCAGTATACACAGTAGTACATTTTTAGCCATTTTGATAAGTTTACGGTAATTTGCTTATTTTTACATATTATAAGTGTATTAAGTAAGAATCGATTGCTTGCAAATAATTTCATAGGAGTGATAAAAAAGTCACTTCTTCCGCAGAACACTGAGAATTGCCTTGAGATTAAGCGAGCCCCTTATTAACGTATTGGCAGCCCATCGCTGTACATATATGATACAAGATTGGGGAATTTGGTGGATTTGCCTGCTCATTTAAAATTGGTAAACTATGCCCTTGGTAACTGTGCCCTATTTATTTCTAAAATTTCCTGGAAAAATAATTTATGTCCATCCGTATTGGGGTGTAATATTTTAATCCACGTTGAAATAGTGGTTCTCTCAAGTAATTGGCGAAAATCGACGTTTTTTTTTGTGAATGTAAATAATTTGAACGATTCAAATTTAATATTGAAATTCCACCTTCTTTATATTTTTTTTATAATTTTTGGATATGATAGACTTTATATACTTTAAAGTGAACATATGAATCATCAAAGAAACAGTAACTTACATGACAATAAGAAAACCATTTCCAAAAATATTTTTGTTCATAAAATCTTACGCAATATTGCATCATTTGAACAGTGCTTAAATGAAATAATATAACAGTATGATTAAGGTCAATGATTGTTCCATTTTTATTTTGCAATAATATAAATACGCATTGTTATTGTAACAATATTCTATTTAAATCTTTTACGATTGTCATGTAAAATGTATAACACAACTTTGAGTAGAAGCATTTTATTTATCCACATTAAATATAATTATAACTGTCATAAATTTATTTAACGGAGACATTTTCTTTTAACATGGTGTAAGAGCTACAAATAAGTGTACGGTGTTATATGTGAATAAGTTGTGTTATAAACTTTCAGTAGAAGCATTTTATTTATCCACATTAAATAAAATTATAACTGTCATACATTTATTTAACGGAGACATTTTCTTTTGACAGGGTGTAAGCAACAAATCAGTGTACTGTGTTATATGTGAATAAGTTCTCGAAGCTGAAAAACTATATAATAAAGAAAAAGTTATTGCAATATGTCAAAATGGATTTCATCATTAAATTTGGGTAAGTGTTTTTTAATGTTTATTCTAGAATTAATTACTACTTATTCTGGATTGTTTTATCTGTCACCTGTTATTTATAGTATGCATATGATAATTATTAAATAAAAAGGATATTTTGTGAAAATCAGATTTTCTAATCAAACATAAGATGCGTACTTTAATTATTTATTTATAAACAAAATAATAATTGAAAAATAAGTGTGAGTAAAAATAAAAGAAAAATAATTAGTGAAAAGAATGGCATTCACTTTTGCCACAGCTCGATTTTTTTATTATTTTTGGAGTTCAATAATAAAATTTAATGGCCAAATTTATAAATATGATAAAATATCCTACGCGAGCTACCGGTAGCTCGCAAGCGATCACTAATCTAATGTGAAAAAGATATATTTTTAAACACGGCATCATCAATGATTAAAATAAAAATTAAAAAATAAATTCATTCAGGCTTTTTTTAAAATTCCACCATTTAATAATAAGGGACGTTATTTCAGCATTTTCAAACATACAAATATTTATTTTTTCTATCTTTGCTCTTATGTTTACTTTTCCCCTTTCATTCCAAAGCTTACCACTACCCCTAATCTCACCCCAATAGTGTAGTGGATACGACATCTTTTTCAAGCCTTTTTTTTGCTTTTTTGTATTTATAAAAGAATATTGAAATGCATAACTTAAATTTAAAATTAATGGAAACTCCATAATTGTTGGATACATTTACCGAGCAGTATCAAAGTCCAGTGTGCCGTTTTTTGTGAAAAATATCTGTAAATAAACGGTTGTCAATCAAGTCTTTCCATTTTTTAAAAAATCTCAACGTAATAGTATAATATTATACTTCTAAAGAATATAGTTCAGTTATTATGATATCGCCAAACGGGAACAACACTACTGTTAAATGTAAAATGTGTATGTGGAAATGTAAAACGTGGAAAAAAATACCAAATTTGAGAGATTTGAAAAAATCTTAAGCACTTTAAGCAAATCGGAAATTGAATCTGCAAAATCAAAATAACCAGCGCTCCGGCAATGTTTCATTAAACACTACATTACTCTATTGCCCCGTTTGTCTTTCTCTACTCTGTCCGAAAAAAGGTTGGTTGATCGACTGAAAAACAACCACTTCTCTTAGGTAAACTTCTGTTGATACTCCATTAAGCTCCACACTGGGAGCGAGCATAGAAAAGGAAAGAAAAAAAATATGTAAAACATCGAGAAATATTAACTTCTACATTATATTATTCAAAATATGGCATACAGTTAACGCTCCTTCTAAGACAAAAGGTTAGCTGCGCGGAAAATTCAAATGCTGCGCGGGCTAAACCAACAAATGCGTGGCATAATTAATTATATCCGGTGTAAAAAATAATGTATTGATTTGCATAATAAATAATATTATCATTTGATAATTTATAAATATTTTTTAACTAATTATTATGTATTAAATAAAAAATAAGATATAACACAACACATTCTATTTTTTACATAAAATAAAATCAAGCGCATCTTGTCATTATACAATATAAGAAGTAAATTCTTGTTGAATAGTCAAAATTTTAAATTTATAAAATATTTCAGTAAATTATGGTTATTCTAATTATATTTAAATAGTTGTATTGGAGTGCAGGCCAACTCTGAATGAGTGCGCGGAGTTATTTAAAACTGCTGCGCGGCCGCGCTCACGTGCGTCTTGGAGGGAACGTTGACGTTGCTTACGGTACGCATTGCCTTCGCTGAAGAAGAACGTCATAAATTCAGATCCTGTGAGACGGGGAGTTATCAAATCTCAATCCCTGCGACAGTTTCTGATTGCCTAAGTCCGGTGACATCTTCAGTAAAATTGTGACTCTTGCCTCAGCAACATTAAATATTATGACTGTATCGTCACTCGGGAAATTTTATACCTCGAGCTTGGTTATGCATATGAAACGAGCTAAAAGATCATAGGCTAAATGGTTTTCTTCATTTTAATAATGAAACAGTAACCTAACCTTAAACTCCCTGGGCTGTTAATTGGGGGCAACTACTGTTGAAACCACGCTAAATAGACATAACCTTGCTCTTATTATTATGAATTGAACACCTCACCTATGCTATCAAATAATTTATTTGATCTGGAAACAAAATGTATTCATTAGATACCAATTGAGAAAAAGTAGGTTAACAATACAATGCACGTATTAAGTTTCTTATTTTACAAGTATACACTTGAGTGGATATTTCTTAGCAGA
This sequence comes from Himalopsyche anomala, assembly GCA_031772345.1. Classification (NCBI taxonomy): domain Eukaryota; kingdom Metazoa; phylum Arthropoda; class Insecta; order Trichoptera; family Rhyacophilidae; genus Himalopsyche; species Himalopsyche anomala. Next base: position 34,536,140 of record CM062823.1, read on the forward strand.
CTCTGTTTCGTAGTATTTCTCCTATATCGATTGATAATCAAAATTTCCCAAACAATAAGTATAAAACAAATTTTGATTGGGAAATTTCATTTGCTTGGGAAATTTCAGGGACGTCTCGGAGGCATAGGCGAGTAGGCAGTTTGTCTAGGGGCAGCAAGTCCTAGGGAGCGGCAAATATTCACAGATTTTTTAAATGACTATTTTTTTTTACACGAATTTGGCTTAGAATAAATATGTCTTCAACAAAATACCAAATTAGGCATCGATACTTACTTAATGTAAGTGCATTTTAAATTTAAATTATTATTTATGATGTGTAGCAAAGGTAATAGGTATTTTTTCATAATTATTGAACAATAATATGGGCTTTTGGATCATATTATTTGTGAGGATCTTTGTCCATAAGGTACACATATATTATGAATTACCTAAAAGTGTCAAAACATTTGTTTGAGTACATAGGTGATTAGAGGATTCGAATTTCCATATTTGTATATATATTCCTAGAATAATGGGAAATAATGAAAACAAATGGGCGCTATTTTAGACCTCTGCCTAGGGGCGGCACAAAGCCTAGGAACGTCACTGGGAAATTTTGATTATCAATCGATATAAGAGAAATATTTTCAAATGTCGTGAGAATATATTAGAAACTTGACCTTTCCTACTTGGAAATTTATAATAAACAAACAACAATCAAGAATTAATACTGATGGTATTTAATTTAATGTAAACAATACTATTTTAATTGTTTTAATAATGGACATTGTTATAAACAATCTATACGGATAGCGTGTGAAAGAGATTAATAAATAATATTTATAGATATCACTATAGTCACAGAATAAGTAAGCTTTACATATAACAGACTCTTTACTCTAATTGCTAATATGTATTTTTTGTTATCGTTTATCGATTAATTAATATGGAATATCTTTATTAGAAAAGCTTATACCTATCGATTGAAACTATGTTCAATTGAAAGTGCTGTTTTTTTTTATTGATGGAAAACTGTTTTTAAATAACCTGCTCAATTATTGTTTTCACCAAAGATATAAAAGGGATAATATAAAAGGGGTAGTTAAATATTTGCATCCACAACGTTTACAACCGGATTGACAGTAGACTGAAAAGAATAAATTCGAATTGAATTATAGAAAGTGACACAGTAGGGTTTATTGTCACCCGCTCCCACTACCACTTTTGTGATGAAAACTGGCAGAATTTTAAAATGTGTAGCTAAATTAATTATGTTTTAATTTTGTTATCAGGTAACCCGTAATATCAATTGTTTTAGTGTTTATGGCCGTAAATGGTAACATTGTTTTTCGATACCGATGTGATTTTTGTTTTTTTTTTCTTGCTCTTTGGGACACGAACCGCACACAACGTGTGTAGGGGACACTCCCCGGTCTCTGGAACGTGGTTCCAGAGACTTTTAGTTGTAAATTCACTTGCAGTTCTTTTTATTTTGTGGTTTTGTTTTATTTTTTCCGAATGAAAGAACTGATATTTTTTTTCCATTTCGTCAAAAAAAAAAAATTTGTTCCCGCGCGGGTGGTAGCTTCAATTTCTGTTATTTTATTAACATTTATAAAATTGTGTGAGCAAGCAATGTTAAGAATGTTAGGAAAGTAATGTTTGTAATTACTTTCAATCCCCATTCTAAATTTATTAATCTGTGATGACTTTTTAATTATATGTTAGATGTGTTAAACATTTTAATTTTGTGTTATTTTAGAATCACTTTTAATGTAATTTGTAATTTCTTTTCAATGCCAATTGTTGTTTATAACTGTTCATTTTTGTATAAATAGCATTGTTGGATTATATTTCTTATCAGTTGACGATGCTCGTAATGAGCTAAACCGGTCCTGACATATTAAATAAAGTGGAATGAAGTACAAAGGAATATTGTATTTTTACTAATATAATGCCTTTCCACCAAGTATTGACAGTGAACACCCTAAAAGTTACCATTTTGTTATTGGGATTAGATTGAAAAGAATCAGAAAGAATGTTTTATAATTTCAGACAATTTTTTAAATACGCAGGGTACATAACCCTTTGATGACTATCAACGTACCTGTGGGTACGTTGGAGTAGCTTGTCATCTTTTATCTATTGCCATTCTCATATTTTTTATTGATTGTTTTGTTATTTCTTCAGATATGGATACTAGACACATCCACTAGTGACTTTTGGCCACCACATTATTTTTATTTTGTATAGCAAATGAAGAAAATGTTTTTTAAAAGAGGGTAACATTTGTAAACAAATCGGTAGCCATATAATATTGAACGTAAAATTATCTTTGGGATCGATTCCTATCTGGAATCGACGTCTGTAGAGCGGCACATGTAGACAGATGAGAGCAAAAAAGATCTTGACGCAAAAGCGAAGTATGCAATAGCTTCTAGAAAAATATTCAAAAGTAATAAAGAATTAGTTTACTTTACATTTTTAACTATGAGTTTTATAATTTAAAAGTAATGTTTACTTCTTGAAATAATAACTAATATTCTTCCTAGATTGGTCTGTATCCAAAAAAAAGGTTTTTATATTTTTGTGTTTGCCAATACTACAAATAATCAAAATATAAGAAAAAACCTAATTTAGTAAAAATTAACTCACCACTCAAAGGGTTAAGTGATATTGTATGTTCTTTCTAATATTATATTGGTTGAAATAACGTATTGTTTGTTGTTCAAATGTTCCAATCTTTGTACATTATTGTAAAAGGTGGATGATTTTAGTAATCGTGATTTATTAAGTGGATGTAAAATACAGCATATTAAATTGCATTTTGCCTGGAATTGCATTTTGCTATTGACAGTGGTCAGAGACAGTTGAGAAGGGACTGAAATGGGATAAAAATTATAGTGGCGTTATCAGTGGGCACATGCAATGAGTTTCTGAGGGCTACCTAAAAATAACTGTCTTTTTATCATTATGATTTTCAGATTATGTATTATTTATCCATCGTGAGTTCAATTAATACGGCAGCTCCGAAGATAGGACTTTAACACAGACATTACACACAAAACAAAACATAAACTTCGAACAAAAATCGATAAATCTATTTAAAAATAAATTTATAAAAACTGTCCGCACTGGGATACGAACCCGTGACCTTTAAAAAAAAATAAAGGTTGAGTAATTGAGTAAGAAGCAGTTCTCGTAGAAAAACGTGTTATACCTCCTGAGATACCTCCATTATTAGGTCATATGCTCTAAATTGGGAGCGGATATTTTCAAAGATAGTAAGGATAGAATGATAGGACTAAGACAGGACTGGTGGTTAGGTAATCGCTCTCGCTACGTTCGTTTTTAGGATATGATAAGTGAAAGGGAATCCCAGCTTTCAAACATAAATTTATAAATAGATTGAATTATCAATCTATAAAAACTGTCTGTACCGGGATTCGAACCTTTGACCTTCCTGTTCTAAGTCAACGATGTTCACACTCGACCACGCGGTCGGTTAGACGCGTTTGCAAAAAATGAGTTAGATGAGTTTGAATATTCTACATATCTTAAAGTATCGTATATTTGAAATGAGCTCAACGCCACGATAGTGTTATCTTCCTAAAATCAAAATATTAATCCCTCCAAAACAAAAAGTATAGGCGTGGTTGTTACTTAAAGTCCAATAGAAAAGTTTGACCATTTTACTACATGGCCCACTTCACTTCTTGAGGGCTCAATTATAATAAATTAGTGGAATAAGAATGAATTACGAAATGTATTTGATAAGTTGCATATTTTTTACCGAATATTGTATTTATAACTACAAGGAGTCGGATGGCTCACATTGGAGGCGTAATAAAATTTGAAGGCTCTAATTTTTGGATGACAAGAATGTCAGTAAAATATAATAATTAAAATATATTAAAATTTCAACAAAAAATGTGTAGCTTATAAAATATAAACCATTTTTGAGGCCCCTAAGATTTGGAGACCCCAAGCGCGCGCCTTGTTCGCTTATAGGATAATCCGTCACTGTTTGCAGGGGGGGGTAAAATTGTAGTAGCGTCACTGAATGAAAACATGGATAAACAATGTATAAATCACGAGGCATATATTATTTAAAGATAAACAAATTATTGAACTTATATTATGGTTATTAAATTAGAAAAGAAAAACATATTACCGCTTTTATCGGCTGCATTCACCATATACACACAAGCAAATAACAAAATCAAGAAATATTTCCTGGAACGCATTTTTATTTATACAGTGATAAAAGTTATATATCACGAAAATATTACACTAAACAATATTAAAAATCATTGAAACTATAATATTATTGTAATTTTATTACACATTCTTAAATGAATATCAAAAACGCGTTCTTTCACACGAAATATAAAAAAAATACTCCATTCACATCGTGAGTGTAATTTATAATATTTTTATTTGAAATTATTTAAAAGTGTGTTTGATTTGTTATCTTGGCACTTCAGTTTTCGATATATTATGTTGATTTATATAAAAAAAATGTTCAAACTAGAACAAGGTTTCCGCTGTGAAGTGGTTATACTTAAAATGTTGAGTACGCGTAGTGATGTCTCGAAGAACACTGACACTTCTGGAATTATCGCATTATCTATTATTTCATCTACACGGGGGTACAGAATGATGTCAAAGCTTTGCAGCTTTTCAATTATTTTTTTAACTTATTTATTTAATTATTTTCGATTTTAGCTCTATGTTGAGATGCTGGTTTTATAACATATGTTATATCAATGCTATTTAGAATATTCCCTGGGGTACTTAACGTTGTACTAACCAACATCACCAGCTACGGCTTCACGACTTCAAGACTTGGACAGTGTCAAGACATTGTGCAGAATAATAAATAAAATAATGAAGTGAAGTAAAAAATAAAAGCTTTTATGTATTGGATTCCATTTTCTTTCAATAAGACGCGGTGAATTCCTCGAAGGTCTTATAATTTGCCTTAAATGCAACCAACGGGGCCGACAGATCCAACAGATTGGTCAATCTTTCCCGTTCGTTGTTCAAATCTGGACATTCCCAAAGGATGTGATAAGCACATTGATTCATATTCCCGCGTTTATATTTAGGACTATTTACTAACTGGCCAAGCTGGAAGAGCTTGGCAGCGAAGTGATTTGCTATTTGGGTTTGTCATTCTGGATTGCGGGTTCGCGAAGTCTAAACATTCATACATACATTAAATTATTTACATTTTTAACGTTTCCTCGTGTTTTGCCACTAACAACCGAGTTATGCCTCTTGGCATCTTCAGGCATTCAAGTACAGGGATGAGTTTCAACTGACAATTACTAGGAAAGCGAAACCCAGCTTGTTAATAAGGCTTTAGTGGAAAAGGGTACACAATTTGACTGATTCAAATATCATATTAAAGTTTTATTAAGGACACTCAGTAGTTATAATAGATTAATTCATACACCGATTTTTCAATCGACTTATTTACACGTGCCCAAAGTATGGCTGTTTGAAATGTGTTCAACATTTTGTTACTCCAACCCTGATCTTAAAACACGGGCACTACATACAGAGATTAACTCGTAACGAATTTGATACAAATTTAAACAAATTCTATTTGCACATATCTTAGGAGTGTATATTATCTACACTGGATGTGTGGATATTGTAAAAAAAATCCACATTTTTTTTAATTTTTTTTTAAAACACTTTTTGACCACCCATTATTTTTAGACAATATTTATTTATACACAAGAAGTATATTGATACCCATATTGCTGATTCGAAAAAAACACAATGAGAGCATTATATAAAAAAAGATACACATTTTATTGGATATATTAAAAAATATATCATTTTGTCATTCAAGCCTTTTTTATTTTACATTTGTGTGTGTTTTTTAAATATCCTTGAGTGACTGGGTACTTATTATTAAGTTTGAATACCGTACGTTTGTAACGTCTTATAAAATATGGTAGTTTTTGGTGGAGGATATATAGGTAGGGGGCTTAAAATAAATATAACCATTTAATTGAGAGTAAAACGATTTATAAATTCACTATATTACAAGTTTATTTTTAACTAATAAATAGCAGGACACATTGATAATTTAAAAAATGCTTTACGTAAATAATAAATTGCGCACGCAACCTTCTGTCAGAATATATATAGCTACATAAAACCAAAAGTGAGATAATTCTAAATTACCAGTATTGAGGTAATTGGCTTTTAAGGTGTGTTTTATACTTAAAATTTTTATTTCACTTCTTTAGCAGTTTATAATGAAGGATAATAGTTGAATTTTTTAAAATACTTGTATTTTAAGTTGAAAATCTATTCCAAAAAATGTACCAGAACGATTTTGATTTTTATGGTATATATATTTTTTTATATTTCAGTATTTCAGCGTTCAGCAATCGATTGGCATACTTATCTAAAAATTTAAATTACTCATTTTATTAACTGATGCTTTCACATAGCGATAAATATTCGAATTTGAGTCACTCACGAACGATACATAAGTGTTGGGCAAATAAAAGTCCATCATTGAATAATTCTTTTTACAACGATTGTGTATTGATAAGTTACTTTATGGTGACACTGTATTCAAGGGGGCATTCAACGTGAAACCCTAAAATAATTAAGCACTCACCTCCTCCTACGCATTTTACATATTAACAGCTTTTAGAAAAATGTTCCATTTTGACAAACAAGTGTTTCACCGTTTTGTTTATACACTTTTGTAATTGTATAATTAATACACTGCACTCGTATGTCATAACGCAACACGTGAATAGGTCACAGATAACATTACAAAATGGTACGGACAATATAGTGTGAGGACAAAATGATGTAAGAGAAAATGATACACATACAACTCGACCCGCAATAGGCAGCGGTGGGCTGCCAATATCTTAACAAAGGGCTCGGTAAATCTTATCCATTTTTTATCCATGTCCGCTCTCAATATCAAACATATGGCCTTCTAATGAAGGTATATTAGCAAAAGTTTTTTTTTCTACGAGAGCTGTTTGTTGCTTAGTCGCTCAACCTCTCTTTTTCAAAGAGAGCAATAGGGATAGAATGATAAGGCTAAGACACGACTAGTGATTAACTTATTACTCATGTAACGCCCAGTTGAATTGAAGGATCGGAAGAGTGGGAGGGAATTTTTGGACCTCACAAACACCCATGCCTTCGAACAGAAAATCGATCGAAAAATTCTGTTTCGTACTGGAACTCGAACCCGTGAGGTCCGGCACGGAAGCCCACAACGCTAAATGAAGTGGCAACTAAGTTTTGTCTCATAATAAAATTTAACCATCTACAGAAATTGTGGCTATGTGTTGATTTTATCTTAGACGAATGATTTTCATATCTTAACAAGGGGCTCGCCGGCCGCGCCGAAATTCAACAAGGGGATCGCGCGAGCCCCCCCGAACTCCTTCCAGCCCACCCCAGGCAACAGGCAGAAAATCGTAACCGACAGCTTATAAATTTGATAGGAGAGTTTTTTTAGATTAAGTTCGAAAGAAGAATTCTTTAAGTGTGGTTAGTAAATAGTAATATATTATGGTTAATGTCTATCTTGATATTATAATCATTTTTTCTGACTACTTTCAATTCTCTTAACCAGCGTTTCTCAACCGGGGTCCACATGGAAACAAACGTTAACAAGTCAAAACACTAAAATGCACAGGCCCTAAAAAAGACTAGGCGAATGAGATAACTATCTAAAATAAATTGTCACTGACGCCTTAGGCCAGCGGTCGGCAAACTTTTTGGGTACACGGACCATTAAATTCACAATTTTAATCCAGCGGACCACTAACTGGACTTTTGTGTTAAATATTACATATTGAAATAAAAGTGATCGAATGCGTCTAAAAATGCACCAAGTTCATAAAATAAGCCGACCGCTGCCTTAAACGATATTGAACCGAATTACCGAATTGTCTCGTTTAAGTTATTTTGCCGGTTACGGGTAGAGCTGTTGAAATGGAAATAAATTAACGACATAAAAAAATATTTCATACACTTTGTATAAATGAAAAAAATAATTGAATTGGCACTTACTTGGTAGAACTCCATTGTAATAAAGTGAAAAAATAATTTTATATATTTTTCATCTTATTAACCTTTATAAGACCGCGGATTAGCGTCGTTCATTGCCCAGCGGTCCCATTCAGGACCGTTGATTATGGTTCATTTCGCTATCGGATTACACTGATTTATGATAATATTATTCAAGATATGAATATTAGGTTACATAAATAATGTTTTTTGATACTGATCCATAATTTTATTTTCGGTTTCGATAAATATTTTTGTCATACGAGTAATATAAACATCTGCGTTACAAGGTCCGACTCTTAAGAAATAATATGTCCGTTTTGTAATTTTAGGCAGACCGTAATAAATCAGTTCGGACACAAATAAAGCTTTTGTAAATAATAAACAATCTTTTATTTTGATAATGCTTTTTTTTTACTCAACCAGGATGACTAGTTTTAGAGATATAATTTTTTTAACGGATGCGTTTGTCGCGAAAAAATGCTCGGTCAGTGTGCTATTCCTTTTGCGCACAGCGCGTGAGCGGATAAAGGTTAAATTAAAATACTAGAAATAAATAAATTTGTTGAAAGAACACTAATGCATGCATGCTTCAATTACTCGTCACATGGTTATGGTAACAGTATCGACAAAAAAAATATTTAAAAAATAACATTTTTTTAATATTTAGCATTACATCTTGAACCCGCCCCAATTTACCTCAGTCTTTTATGAAGAATTAAACAAATTGACTTAGCGATAATGTTACATACAGTAGGCAGATAATGATGTCTTCTCTGCCATTTTGTGCATTCCAAGCGTTCTTCTCGGATAGCATTGTAAAGACGGTGCGCTAGGAATGTGCCAAATTTCACATGCGGGAATAAACTAGTATGTGAGAAAGGAATCAACGTACATGATATGAAATAAAATCTGTTTATTCATAAGAATGAAAAATGATATAAAAATTTGGATGTACATATTAATTGTGTTGTCAATCTTGGGTGCGCGCTGTCAACACATTTTACCAGGGATGGCGAACATATGGCACGCGTGCTCGATATGGCACGTTTCAGAATTTTTTATGGCACGCGAGCGATTTCTAAGTTCAAAAAAAAAATTTTAAGTTTAAAAATTAGAATTTTGATTAAATAATCTTTGAATTATTAATTTACTCCGTTTTATTATTTTTCAAATGTTGTTGTAATTGTATTTTTTAAGCTTGTAAAAAAAATCAGAAAAAAACATTTTTATTTTTGCTATTTTGTTATTTTTTTTACTGCTTGAGCACGCCACACAATCAAGAAATAATATTTGAGGATATTTGGCACGCGGACCCAAAAAGGTTCTCCATCCCTGCATTATACAAAATAATTAATTCATTTCCTAATTGATTAAGTACCAGAGAATGTAATTCCGGTTGATTCAGATATTTGGATAAAGGTAGCATTACTATTATTCCCGCAAACCAAATTTATATTAGGGACTGCAATACTAGACAAATATATCATATAACAGGAATACATATCGACTGTGGAATGGAAAAAGGACGTAACCCACAGTTTTTTCTAAACAGCTTTTTTTCGATAGTCACAATGTATTCAACTTGATACATGTTCTATCAAAAGGATGTAAGCTGCAAATGCCGAATTAGTATCTAAATTTAGCTTTTATGATTGAAAAAAGATGGGTTTGTGAAAATTGAAACCAAGAAAAAAACAGAAAAAAAGTTTTTTCTAGACAATTTCTTCAATTAATATTAGATTATGTTAATTAAACACCAGTTTAGAAGTCTCCGTGTACTTAAAGGTTGTGTTTATTTCATAATTTGCATACAGCTGAAAATCATCAAAATATGTTTTTTGTGCCTCCTGTAAAATTTGGTTACGTCCTTTTTTCTTTCCACAGTCGATATACTAAAAATTCAAATATGTACCCAAAAAATTTCCCTACGCCCTGCCCTGCCCTGTATTTTTGTTGAGATTTGTCCCAAAAGTGCTTTTATAAATTAGGCCATTTCCGGTCGCCTTTATTAATTTATGTCAAAGCTGTCGCTTATAGTACCGCCATCTACAAATTTAATGTAACATTTAAAATAGATTTTTTGCAATAAAGTTAAATACTGTATAGCCACCCACCGGTCATCATATTAGCACAATATTACATTACGATTGAACATGAATTTTTTGTTATTTTTCTAATCAAAAACATTGAGGCATCATATTTATAAACCAAATTTGTGTGTTGAAAATATTTAGTCATAAAATAATCTATGATCTTTTGCCACTCCCTGAACTTGCCGCCCATGGGTAACGCATACTCGTCATGCCCACGGCACGTCCCTGGTCAATCGTAATCTTAAAGTATAAAAGTTTTTTACCATTTCGGGATTTAAACTGTAGTGAATAAAAACTCAAGTGTTGACTACAGTAAAACCCCCATTTACACTAAAGTCGAGACCGTGTAATTTGGAGTAGTGTAATTGGGGGAGTGAATCTCATACAAAATTAGGGATTTTGTTTTTTCTGCGAAAAATAAAAAAAAATAAGATTTCCCTTAGTTTTGCAAAAAAAAATATGGTCGAAATATTTAGTTACTAAGTGATAAAATGCAAAGTGCACGCAAAATCCAAAACAGACAGTCGCCCGGCTATGCGTGTATAGCCTGGCACGTGTTGAATACACAGACGCTAGTCAACATTTCGCCCGCTTTGGTCTAGTTGGTAAGAGCTTGATCTACCGATCAGGTGGGTCCGGGTTCGATTCCCGGTAAGTTCAATGTCGAAATTGGATTTTTTCAATTTTAATTTGAGATCTAAGATATGGGTGTTTGTGAAGTCAATTCTCCTTTAGTTAATCTTATGTGACTTTCAAAAATTCTCATCGAGTATATCTCGTATGATCTTTCAACTTAAAAAATATTTGACGCATTGGCGTAAGCTGTAATGTCAATTATTTTTTTCTTTTAAAAAATATTAAAAAAAAAACATTTGACTGTATGCACCGCACAGATGGCCGTCTTGTAGCAACGACAATGGAATGCGACTGTTCATTTGGGGATTTGCGGCAATATTTCAAGCCAGCGCGTAATTAGGACTAGTGTAATTGAGGGTTCCACTGTATTCGACTTCTGGAATAGTATTCTAATTAAAAATGTTGAGAAGCTGCGTAAGCTAAAATTGAACCTAAGGCACCCAAACCTAGTTAACGTATATTGGTACTCAACGTGGTCGGCTGGTTAGTGACAGATTCTATTTCGGTTTCAGACGTTTTTTTATTGGCTAAAGGAATTCGCTCTCGTGATGTCACCGTTGTTATCTCGGCAGGGAAAAAAGGCGACGGTCTATCGCATTACTACGCGAATACCTGGCATCAGTAACATACACCGGAGCCAGTGGTTGAAATGAAAAACAAAATACGGAAAGTTACACTTGTGTGAGACAAAAATATGACACCGTCATATTATTATTGGGTTGTCGGCAATGTTCCCTCTAAGACATGGGGGGCAAACTTTTTGGACGGAGGGCCAAATTTAAGAATTCAAAATGAACGGCGGGCCTCAAAATACCATTTATCACACTATTTATCATGAAAAAAAAACAATCTTAATCAGAGGAATGGAACCGTTTTATGTCTATTAACATTTTTAAAAATTCAGGTGTTAATTTCGTAGTTGAGATTCTTAAAACTTGTTGTAAATGTTCATCAGTGATGTTTGATCGAAAAATAACGATTATTATATTTATTTTCAATCTTTTTTAAAAAAAGGCGTTAAAAGATAAAAACATGATTTTTTTAAAAATATATAATATTGCTTGCGGGCCGCAGAAAAATACGCCTCTTGAAAAAATACCTCTTGTCTTAGAGCAGGCACGGGCAAACTGAGACCGGCGGGCCGCATGTGGCCCTCCGGCTTTAGTTTGCCCGTGCCTGCTCTAAGACAAGAGGTTACTTGTTTTCCTTTCTGCATCACACCGAAGACGATATCTCCTCAATGATACAGTTAAGATACATGTTTTTAGGTTAGCTGGTCAGAGGTTAGCTGCGCGGAATTTTCAAAGGCTGCGCGGACCGATCAAATATTAATTGAACAACTGTCTTGTAGTGCGCGCCAACCCGGAATGAGTGCGCTGGGGCTTCTCAAGTGCTGTGCGGCCGCGCGCGCGCCCAGCTTAGAGGGAACGTTGGCTGTCAGTAGGGCTTATACAAAAACAGATTTTTTGAATAACCGGTTTTCAAATGTCAATATTGTGCGGAAACCGGTTTTATCTGGTTTTCGAAGTTTTACAAAAAATGGATAATTCAATTAAAACATCGAAAAAAAGTTTAAAATTGTTTTTTAATTTGTTTATTCATACAAATAATAATACACAACAAGAAATTATTTGATGTTAATCTTCAGAAAATATGATTTAAGAAAACACAAAGCGTCCACTGATCGATCACTAAGTGATGATCTAATTGTTGTAACAAGATTTCCTGATATCGAAAATACCCTTTCGCTGGGTAATGATTTGGGGCATACGAAATCAAGAAATAAAAAAGTAAAACCTAACAAACAGTTCACAAATACTATCACTAAAAATGTCCACTTCTCTAAGCAATGAAGTTGACCAGTCGAAATAAATATAAATTCATTTCATAATATCACTATAATTATAATAAGTGATTGTTACCAGTGGCGTAACCAGAAATTATAGACAGTCGCACTAACGTCACGCAATTTGTTACATAAACCATTTGAGTGTTGAGCCATTTTTCTTATACATTATCTAAGTTTCCTGGATAAAAAGTGGTGAAAAGGATACTTTTTATAAAATATATATTCAACAGAGTTTTTGACAGATTTTATGAAAAATTTCACACACAAATAGATAATTAAATGTTTTTATATATATAAAAAAAACATTCTATAAGACATTTTTACGAAGAAATTGATAAAATGTCCAGAACTGAATATAAGTTTTTCTAAAAAGTAAAAACTAACTTTGAATAAAAAAATGTCACTGTTAACATTTTTTTAGCATTTTCTAACACTATTACATTATGCAAATGTCTTATTATCATACATATAAAGAAAAAAAGATATCTTGCGTAAGAGGTAAATTTTTATAAAAAAAAATTCTTACATATATGTATATATGTAGATCGATTGATGCAGTTAATTTCAAACGTGTTATTTTCTTAATCGTAGAATTTTTTTAAAAAATGATAACTGTTGAACATCTTTTTTTCAAATATATTTCTGATAATTTTCTCAAAAACTTAGTTATTCAACGCTTGTCAAGATCTTTAATCTGTATGGCGCGTACTTTTGGCGTAAATTTTAAAGAGCGCCGTTGTGTTCCTCAGCACTCTAACGGTTAAGTAAGTAGACATTTAGGCCCCTTCATTCGCTGGGCCCTCATGTATTGCGCGCGTCTGCTTCGACGTCGTTAAGCCACTGCTTGTCACCACCTACATGCTACATAAACTAATATTTTACCTACAATTATGACAATATTCTGAATAATAAGGTTTTATTCAAAAATCCATATCAATATTTATGTGTTAAGAGTTGAATTTGAGAATAAAGCACCAACAAACTGGTCGTCGGGTTCACGAAATCTTTGGATACCAGCAAATTATCAAAAACATTTGGAAATTATTAGTTTTTAATTATAATTATTAAAAAAACTAGTTTTTTGATTATTTCCGGTTTGTAAAAATTTCCATTTCAACCTTGTAATAATTTAAAAATTATGATTTGAGAATTTCTTTTTGAATTTTGAAACATAAATATGTAAAGTGATTTTAAAATGTAATATATTTTGAATAAGGTTTATTTCTTCTATATCTAAAAATCATATTTTGAAACCAAAATGGTAATCTTGGCCACATTTAATACATCAAGGTGTGCAGCCCCATTATGGTACGTGGACAGCTCTAGTTCTATTTCCTGGGGTCCAATTATGGTTTTAACTAAAGATATGGCAGCCCCATTTTCTGAATCATGCAACCTGTAATAAAAAAATTCAACGTTATTATTATTAGTAAGTAATAAACAGGTGTAAAAAGGAAAGATTATATATAGATGCTCAGTTCTAATTCGAAGAACATTGGGACAGAGATGGGTGAGAAGTAATGTAAAAAACAACAGACCTTCATGATTTCGAACACAAATTCATAAATCTTTTGAAAATCATTTTTTCCGTCCGTCCGTTCTTGGATTCAGACCCATAAACATAAGACAACAATATTGAACAATAGACTTATAAGCTACAGATAACAAAAAACACAGATGCTTTATACTAAAATTTGTATTTGGTATCTCCTAGATGCAAAAGCCCCAATCATTTTCAATATTCTACTTCTTCTCCACTGGTGTATATTCTCTACCAGGCAGTGACGTAGCAAGGAGGGGGAGGGTGGGGGGACTACCCCGGGCGGCACATTTCTGTGGGTGGCATTTTAGAAAATGAACAGAAAATTTTGAAAGTATAATGAAAATAATGATTGATATGTATACAGAACCAATGTAAGCAATATCACTTTCACTATATTTTCTTCCGCCCACTGACAATATATACTTTTTTGAAGGCGCCATTTTTGAAATTTTCAAAGGTAAAAAAACAAATACAAATTGTTTTGGATATATAATCAATGCGAGCTTTATTTCAATGTTACGCTTTCTTTTGTCTAATTTGTGACATTCTGATTAAGCACAACTTTTTGGGAAAGTCGCGTTTTTAAGAAATAGAAAAAAAACTTTAGAGGTAATAAATAAAAATTGTTTCGTATAAAGAATCAATCCAAGCGATAATTAATTCACCATTTTTCCTTCGTATGATTATGCTTTGAAAAACACTTAAAACAAGATCATGATGACATTGCTTGGGATGAATTAAAAATTTTGTTGCTGTTCCTGCTAAGCAAACAGAGATGTGAAGGAAAATTGAAATACTCTTAATTACTCTTATACTTTTGCAATTTATTTAAAAATTCTCTTTCTTATTTAATTTCATTCACATTCATACCAGATTGACTAGTGGCATCTTTAGACTTAACAGTCGGGGTCATTAGTTTTTTCTGACTACGGTAAAGACTCTCACTCTACAACAATGTTTTTAATAAAACTTTAACTGTCTTTAAAAGACTTAGCCCCTGAGTCTTTATTAGTAATGTTAATACGTAGGTGTTGCCAGACTGACGTCACGTCGCCTGTTCCCTATGGAGTATGTATAGGATTATTGTTTTTTTTTATGCCGGCTCGGTTTAAAATTGTAATACAAAACACAATCGGGAGTATTATTGTAGGAAGACATAGCATTGTCTTATATTGATAGAGGAAAATCAAAACAAAGATATTGTATAAATTTGGGAAAGGTTAGTTACGTTTAGAAATGTATTTATTTTGTTCAGCGACCGAATTGCTGTTCATTTTTATTCAGCCATCTAAAGTTTTGGGTGAAAAATACAGATCGGGCTTAGCCCACCTAGCCCAGTACCTAGAACCACCACTGCACTAGTCCTTTCTTAGCCTTATACTTTGTATCCCTGCTCTTTTTGAAAAAATGTTTTAAGAGATATCTCAACGAAAGTTTTCGTAGAAAAACTGTTGAGATATCTCTCATAAGAGGCTTTATACTACACATTAGTGGCAGACATGGAGTAAATAAAAAAGATGAAATATAACTGATATATAACGTACAGAAATGTGTCAATAGTGGCTTTTTTCACACCCATTGGCGCTCTGGCATCCACTAATTGAAGATCATATTTCGAAACATGTTCATGCTCGGAACACCCACGTGTTCTAAAGATTCTTTCCTGGAAAATAAAACGATCTAATTAGTATTAAACAGCACCAGAAAAAGAGTCTGAGAAGCATTTTCAGAAATATTGCGCCAATGAGGTCAAAATAATCTACAGCAGAAAATCTCTGCCTTCGTTGTGTATTCATCGGTGAAGAGACACTTTGGAACAAGAATCTTCCAAACTCGAATTTTCCACACAAGCAAACACCGTACACAGATTCTTCTCTACACAGACTCCTCCGTACATAAAAATCTCCGGAAAGTATATTCCGTTCATTTATATATTTTTCATGTTAAAATCACTGTTTTATGTTTAATTTTTAACCTTGGTGACAAATATTTTTTAGGTTAAGAACAAGCAAAAGTTTGTGTAAATAATATGTAATACAGTTTGTTAAAAAGAGGGTGCGTCAATAAAACCGTTGCCTAGGGCGCCAAATAATCTCGCGCTGGTACTGTCTCTTTATACAGACATGCTTTACTATAAAATTTAGTTTAGTTTAGTCCGATTACTGTATCGATTCATAATCAGCGAAAGAACTCAAGCGGCACAATTCGGCAACTTAATTTTTAAGCTCATAATTGTTAAATATCGCCTAAGAAGACCGTTATCTCGTTTGCCTGATCTTTTTTAGGGCCTGTGTGCGTTTTATTGTTTTGAATTGTTATCGTTAGTTTCACATGAACCCCGGTTGAGAAAATTTGAACTAGAGAACTGAAAGTAGCCAAACAATTGTATTACAATATCAGGATAGGCATTGACCATATATTGCTATTTACTAACCGCACTTAAGGAGTTTTTTTTCAAAGTTCATTTTTAAAAAATCTTCTGTAAAATTTGTAAATTGTCGGTTACGGCTTTCTGCCTATTTATTACAGGTCGATATGACATCAATGACAACAACATTTTAAAAAAGCATATCATGCTATATTTTATAAACATAATTAGGGTGACTTACTAATACTGGAGCTTTGTATAAAATTCTTCTATATTTATTAAAATATAAAACATATTGCACATAAAAATAGATGAAAACTTTCATGTACGATGAGTTTTCAGCTCTGGGTTATTTTAATGACCAAAACTGGATTTACCTGGGGAAGAGAAATATTTGATGGCATCGATAAAAAGTAATAGGAATATAGATTGGGTAGTTTATTGTCAAGATTTTCGGAAGCTTCCATCAAACAATTCCCTGTGTAATACCTACATCGGGTTGGGATACGGCGACAGCGTCTGTGGATTAAAAGAAAAAAACAACGTTTGTGTTAATATACGATTTCAATTTTATAAATTTTGTGGATTCCAAACATGCAAGTAAAGGTTTAATCGATTGCTACCAGGGACGTCTCGAGGGCATAGGCGAGTAGGCAGTTGCCTAGGGGCGGCAAGTCCTAGGGAGCGGCAAATGATCACAGATTCTTTAAATAACTAAATATTTTTGACACGAATTTGATTTAGAATAAATATGATGCCTCAATATCTTTGATTAAAAAAATACCAAATCAAAATTTGATACTTATATTATTTAATTGCATTTAAAAATAAAAAATATGGTGTGTAATAAAGGTAATAGTTAATTTTTCATAATTATTGAACAATAATGTGGGCTTTTGGATCATATTTATTTGTGAGGATCTTTGTCAATAAGGTACATACTATGAATTACCTGAAATCAAAACGGAATAAGTGACAAAAGATTTGTTTTAGTATGTTTAAGTGAATAGAGAGGATTCGAATTTCTATATGTGCATATTTATTCCTAGAATAATAAGAAGGAATGAAAGAAAATGGGCGCTATTTTAGGAGTCTGCATAGGGGCGGCACATAGCCTAGGAACGTCACTGATTGCTACAATTTATCAAATGAAGTTTTCATCACCATGAAGAATATGACAGACCAGAGTGAGGCCTTTGTTCTTTAAACAGCTCTCAGCTCTTTCTAGCTCTCTCCAGGTCAAAGTGATGTTTCCAAAAAAAATGACAGCCATTCAGAACCATTTCCAGCAGAATATTTTGCCTTCCTCTTATTTGCCTTATTAGATTAACAAATATGACTCTTTTTGCTGGCACTTGGTCTTAGTTAATGAATTTTTATTGAATGGACCGTGGTGAATTGATCGTGCTGATAGAATTGTCAAGTGCCAGGGACAAAAATGAGAACATTTAAAAAAAGGTTCATTTGTACATTTTTTCTTTATTATTGTGCCTGTTACCAAAAAAAGACGTGATTGAACATTTAAGCCTAAAAGAAAAGTTTGACCATTTTACTGCTTAGGTCACTTCACTTCTTGAAGGCTCAATTAATATAATTATAATTAATTATAAATGTAATTTACTTTCTAGACACAATAAAAAATGTAATTGCTAGATTGTTAATCGCTATTTTATAAACACATTTTAGTTCATGACTTACGGATTATCTCCAGCTTCCATTTTGTATCCATCTGGACACGAAATGGGAATACATTTTGCACCACCTCTAATATTTTGGCAAACTTCATTTTCGTTACATCTCAATATCCCCGTAGCACATTCATCGATATCTGCAATGTGAAAGAAACATTAATACAGTAGTTTTTAATCTATTTAAAAGGCCTATGAAGAATCCATTTTTGTTTTTTTTGTGTGTACAAATCACTATGGTCAAAAATGGCGCCAATGCATCATGCTAAAAAATATTGAAGGTCCGAAGCCGTTAAAATTAATTCAGCACTTTAACAAATAAATAGTATTTTGTAATGTTACAAACAATCAGGGAAGAATTTGTCAATTCATCATCTAGATCAGTGCTCCGCAACCTTTTATCTTACAAGGTACACCGACGTGTTCTCCAAAATTTCGCGGCACACCACAAGTAAAAATATACAGAAATTATATATGATATATGTGTTTATATATGATACAAACCACAAAAAAACCATCTGGATATTTTATAACCATGTCCACTACCAATGTAGGATACATTTACTCTTAATGGAGATTATCTTTAAAGAAAAGTTTCAGATTATTTAGATTTATTTACAAAAAAAAGCATCAGTCAAAAGGCTGCACCAAAGTATTGAAAAGTCTGTAAGTTTCCCACTTCAGTTGAATTTTCAGCATCGGTTATTAAAATCTTTCTAACATTTAGTGGTAAAAGTAACAAATAAACATTTTATCAATTTGGGTATGATATGTATGTACATATAACATATTCTTCCAACCAAAAAATAATTATTTCTACTTCTCTGTGATATAAGTTGCCTATTTGTAGTTTGGCATTTAAATTTTCACACCCTTCAAACTCCCGTACTTTTCTAAGTTAACTTTTTCTAAAAAATCTAAGAGAAATATATTGACTCATATTTCTCTTAGATTTTCTCAACGCCTTGAATTGTTTTAAGTTTCTCAGATAGAGTTCTAGTTTTCTTCATTTAAGCATTATAGTTTTGTCTTTTGAAATTTCGCGGAAATCAGTGGCAGATTAACCACTTTGGGCGCAATAAATTTTGGAGGCCCTGTTTTTTGAATAACATAAAAGTTCTGCAAACCTCTTCATAGAATAATAATGAATATTGAAAACTGAAATTAAAATGTTAGGGTTTTCTATAATATATGCTATTTTTGAAGCCCCCAAGATTTTGAGGCCTCAAGCGCGCTCCTCTTGCGCTTATGGGGTAATCCGCCACTGATATATAAGTTCAGTAAGTCCATTGCTAAGTAAGTCACAAAGTAAGCTTTAAAACATAAATATTTAATTAAAAAAAGCTTAATTCTTAACCTGTACATCCTATCTGATCTGAATCCATTTTATATCCATCGGGACACGTGCAGCGGTAGCTCCCAGGAATATTCTCGCACTCGCCATAACAGCGCCGGTAGTCGATATCGCATTCATTAACGTCCTCACATGTTCTGAAAAAAATAAGATAATGTTTGCTGTGATTTATTGGAATGACACCCAGGGGACTTAGGGATTCAAAATTAACTAAAAATGCTTTTTTTTTTAAAAACTATAATTGAAGACACAATTGGAGTTATTTTACGATATCAAATGTTGAGGATAATTTAACTGATATGGTTAAGCTGAGGATCAAACAAACTATGAACCAATTTATAAAAATCTTCAAATTTGTTATTTGTTTATAAAAATTAAATTACTGTAGATTTGAATGGTAAAGAAAAGATAATAAGAGAAAATTAAAAGCAAAAACCGATAAGTGTACATTATACTCTAGTACAGGCGTGGAGAATCTGCGGCCTTTTGGCTACACTGGTGCGGCCTTCTGGCCAATTCTCTAATTCTGTATTTTTTTGTAATTTCGTAAATTCTTGGGATTTTCGATGTCAAAATCCGTGAAAGACCTAAAAAAAAGATCCTACGCTGGTAATTTTGGGAAATATGCAAATTTCTGGGCTTTAGAAATTAGCATGAAATTGTTTACGGCCAAAAATGTCGTAGTCAATGTTTACTGCGGCCTTCATGTCGAATCAGAAACATGAATGCGGCCTTTAGAGAACAAAAGGTTCCCCATCCCTACTCTAGTATCTAACGTCTTTACAACATGGCTTACTTCACCTCTTGATGGCTCATATGAGGCTACTATTTGCAAGCAAAGTTCGTTCCAAAATGATTGAAAAGTGAAACTTTAATTTTGTTTTGTAAAACAATATTCATTTTAGGAGAATTTTTAATTTTACTTTACTTTGGAATAATAGTTTTAATTTATAAAGTCATGTTTGAGACTGATTATGAAAATACTTAAATTTGTTTTTTTTACCATGTCCGCTACCAATGTGGAGCATATGGACTCATAATGGAGTGTATCTCAACAAAAGTGCTTCTACGAGAACTGCTTGCTACTCAGTTGCTCGACCTCTCTTTTTCCAAAGAGAGTAGGAATAGAAGGATAGGGCTAGGACAGTACTAGTGGTTAGTTACTCGCTCTCGATACGCCCCGTTCGTAGGAAAGGATGGGTGGGAGGGGGGAATTCAAAACATCACATACATACATGCCTTCGAACAGAAATTCACAAATCGATTGAAAGATCAATTTATAAAACTGTCCATACTGGGATTTGAACCCGTGACCTCCATAGCCGAAGCCAACGACGTTGACCACTCGACCACACAGGCGGCTATTTTTATTTAGTAAATTACATTCATGGTCCATGTTTCAAAAATTTTGGGGCAAGCCGGGTTTGCAAATAATAGCTTCATTTGTACCCTGAGATTGGTTGTTATTTGATTACTTAGCTCCGGAAAACAGAAAGAATGAGCATGCTATATTTACCTACTATCTGAGCGCAGTGTGTATCCGCTATTGCAAGCGCATATAAAGCTGCCCCAAACATTAATGCATCGATGATCGCACTGACCACGACCACCATTTGTAGCGCACTCGTCGATATCGTTGCAGAGTAAGTGTGAGTTGGAGGATTGGGTAAATCCTTCATTGCACTCACAGTAGTACGATCCTACTGTATTTATACACGTTGCGTATGAAGAACAGACCTGCACAAAAGTTAAAACAAACATTTTACAAAAGAGGGCAAATTTTTCATTGACAGTTCCATTAATCATCCAGCACTTAACATATAATGAAGAAGGTCAGACTGTGAATTAGAGGTCTGTACGGGCCCGGGCCTCTACCCAGCCCGGCCCGTAGGCCGGGTTCAGGCGGGTAAGCGCGGTTAAGATTCGGGCTCAGGCCGGGCCCGGGTAAAGAATTTATTCCTTTAAAAAAATATTTCAGACTATGTTCGTGTCATAAGTCAGCCATGCTGATTTTAATTATTACCAGTTCTATAGAGAATCGTAAATTGTTGTAAATTTGTAAAAAACGAGTTTTTTTCGAGCTGAGGAGTATAAATCAGGCCGTCAGGTCCGGTTCGGGTAACAAGTGTTGTATTAGACTCGGGTCTGAGTCTTTCGGGCTCGGACCGGATAATTTTGTAAAATTTCGGCCCGTGCAGACCTCTACTGTGAACTAATATAATTTAATATTTTTAATAAGAAATGTAATCAATCATTTTTTTACGCGATTTTTTTTGGATGGCACTGGTTACTTTTTTTTACGCGATATACTCGTTCTTACACGATTTTTTTTTACAGAATAAATGGTGGCAAAATCATTTGTTTTAAAATATTTTCAATATAACACCATATGTGTATATATATAAATATCAACTAAGTGAGGGTTGGAATCAACGACTTAGTTACCTCGTACCAGAGTCATGTAACGCATGAGCGCTCGATGGAAAAGGGTCCCCAAATTTCTACATATTCAATATAAAAAAAAATACCGATAAAAAAATGCTTCATATGTATATTTATATATTAGATAGAGTATTATTTACATGGAGGTGCTGCATGGCGGCCATATGCTCCACATAGGGAGCAAATATGGTCAATGAAGAAGAAGAGTATTATTTTGCACTACACAAATGTGCTAATATATTAAATTTGAATCATTCAAATTATGTACACTCCCACAGATTTTGTCACTAACGACCCGGGTTTCGCCTTTCGGCATCTTCAGGCGTTCAAGCGCACGGATGAACTTGAACTGACGCTTAGTAAATGGATGTTTCGTGTTTATATATTAAATAAATGTATCACTGAGTCTAAAGCCATCGCTGGCGAAAAAGGGTAAGCTCATGGGAATTCCCAAAGATTTGAGTAGTGAGTGGTTTTTAGAATTATATTTATTTGTTTGTCGGCAAAGGTTTTATGATATTATTTATGATATTATTTATATAGGGTATAGAAGTGGAGACCCAGGAAGGTTTAGTATCTCGTTCAAAATCGGAAGACTATGTAACTGTGCCCTATTAATTTCTAAAATTTCCTGGAAAAAGAGCTTATGACTGTCCGTATTTGGGTGTAACATTTTTATCCCCTGTTCCTGATTGAACACGTGTCCTTCCGAAATTATGTGATTAGCAAAAGTAGACGTGTCCTTTTTCAGTCTAAAGGCTGCCATATGCTCTAATACCCTGATTTTTAAAGTCCTCTCTGTTTTGCCGATATAAAATTTATTACAACAAGAGCATTGTAATCTATAAATTCCAGATTTTTTTTTTTTTATTTTTTTTCCATGTCCGCTCCCAATATGGAGCATATGGACTCCTCATGGAGTTTATCTCAACAGAAATGTTTCTACGAGAACTGCTTGTTACTCAGTTGCTCAACCTCTCTTTTTCCAAAGAGAGTAGGAATAGAAGGAAAGGGCAAGGACAGGACTAGTGGTTAGCTAATCGCTCTCCATACGCCCCGTTCATAGGATAGGATGGGTGGGAGGGGGGAATTCAAGACATCACATACATTCATGCCTTTGAACAGAAATTCATAAATCGATTGAAAAATCAATTTATAAAACTGCCCGTACCGTGATTCGAACCCGTGCCCTCCGTAGCGGTAGCCAACGATGTTGACCACTCGACCACACAGGCGGCAGATTTATTTAGGTAATGTATTTTATCTTTATTGTTAACTAATAATTTGCCTAAAGAGCTTTTACAGTAAAAGGCTGGTCTAACACTATCAGCTAGTTGTTTTTTAATTTTAAGACTAGTATTTCCTAAATAAATGATTCTACGCCAATACCTAGTATGATCTATGTCCTTTGACAATGTACCTTGAAATAACATTTTTTCTGCAAGTTTAGTTTGTTTTTTTGATAAAAGATTGTCTATAAGAGACATATCGTATCCATTGTTGATGGCGATTTGTTTGATGATTTTTAATTCGATATTAAAGTTCTTTTCATTCAAAGGAACACTCACAAGTCTATGAATTTCTGAATGAAAAGCGGCTAGTTTATAAGAAAATGGGTGCATTGAATCCTTATGTATCACGGTATCCGAAAACGTAGGCTTCCGAAATATTTTAAATTCGTGAGAACCGTTTTCAATATTAATATTTAGGTCAAGAAAGTTAATATTCTTGCCTCCGACTTCTAACGTGAATTTAATATTTTTATCTAATGAATTTATAAAGTTATGAAAGTTAGTTATTTGTCTATCCGTTCCATTAAACAAGCAAATAATATCGTCTACATATCGGAACCAATAGACTATAGGTTTGGCTTCTGTTTTGTTTCTAAAAATTTTTTTTTTTTTTCTAAAAACAATAAAGATAAAATACATTACCTAAATAAATCTGCCGCCTGTGTGGTCGAGTGGTCAACATCGTTGGCTACCGCTACGGAGGGCACGGGTTCGAATCCCGGTACGGGCAGTTTTATAAATTGATTTTTCAATCGATTTATGAATTTCTGTTCAAAGGCATGAATGTATGTGATGTCTTGAATTCCCCCCTCCCACCCATCCTATCCTATGAACGGGGCGTATGGAGAGCGATTAGCTAACCACTAGTCCTGTCCTTGCCCTTTCCTTCTATTCCTACTCTCTTTGGAAAAAGAGAGGTTGAGCAACTGAGTAACAAGCAGTTCTCGTAGAAACATTTCTGTTGAGATAAACTCCATGAGGAGTCCATATGCTCCATATTGGGAGCGGACATGGAAAAAAAAAAAAAAAAAAAAATCTGGAATTTATAGATTACAATGCTCTTGTTGTAATAAATTTTATATCGGCAAAACAGAGAGGACTTTAAAAATCAGGGTATTAGAGCATATGGCAGCCTTTAGACTGAAAAAGGACACGTCTACTTTTGCTAATCACATAATTTCGGAAGGACACGTGTTCAATCAGGAACAGGGGATAAAAATGTTACACCCAAATACGGACAGTCATAAGCTCTTTTTCCAGGAAATTTTAGAAATTAATAGGGCACAGTTACATAGTCTTCCGATTTTGAACGAGATACTAAACCTTCCTGGGTCTCCACTTCTATACCCTATATAAATAATATCATAAATAATATCATAAAACCTTTGCCGACAAACAAATAAATATAATTCTAAAAACCACTCACTACTCAAATCTTTGGGAATTCCCATGAGCTTACCCTTTTTCGCCAGCGATGGCTTTAGACTCAGTGATACATTTATTTAATATATAAACACGAAACATCCATTTACTAAGCGTCAGTTCAAGTTCATCCGTGCGCTTGAACGCCTGAAGATGCCGAAAGGCGAAACCCGGGTCGTTAGTGACAAAATCTGTGGGAGTGTACATAATTTGAATGATTCAAATTTAATATTGAAATTCCACCAAGCACCTTCAGTCGAAATCTTAAATTATGCTAATATATTAATTACATGCTTGAAATGTGAATCATCTTTGGCCCACTACATTACATGATAGAACCAGAGGCATATTATTAAGAAATATATTTAATGATGTGTATTCAAACCACAGTAGTCCGTGGTACTGACTAAAAATGAGCTGATGGAATACATATACAGTGGAAAATCTCATAACGAGTTTAATTCGTTCCAGAATCTTACTCGTTATGTGAAACACTCGTTAAGCAAAACCATTTTTCCCATATAAAACAATGTAAAATACAATAATGCGTTCCATGCCGAAAAAACAATCAATTTTTATATTTTCAACGTGTATTAAAGTAAAATTACATACTTATAAATTGTTAAGAAGCGTAACAACCTGGAATGCGAAAAACAATGCAACACCATAAGCTTTTCGGTGGTCAGCTCTTGACTGAACTCTTTCACAAGCTCGTCAATATTGTTGTTATCCACCTCCAGCCTCATGGTATTGGCCAAAGATACAATCTCGTTGACTGTAGACTTCACAGGTACTGTTTTAAACCCCTCAAAATCACATTCGACAACGCTCTTTCGCAAAGCTTCTTCCGAGCTGAAGTGAGGGTTCTCTTGGTAACCCCTTCCCACGCCTTGTCAATCATCTTGAGGCAAGTAACGATGAGAAAGTGATCTTTGCAAAACTCTGCGTCACTCGTTATGAGAAATGTCACTCGTTAAGGGAGCATTTTTTCACAATCTGTTTTGCTCGTTATAAGAGGTACTCGTTATGCGAGGTTCCACTGTATATATATTAAATTTCTTCGGAGTCAGAAGAGTCGTCTTTTTTTTACACGATTTAACAGCCTTGATAAATTCACTTTTTTTTAGTTATTTTTTTACAGATAGTTTTTTTGAGGAACGTATCTACCGTATAACAAAAGAATTGATTGTATATTACTTACGTGTGACGATTCAGAGCATTCGTCTCTATCCTCACATCCCCCTGAGGCTAAGCGACGAAACCCTGGAATACAGTCACATAAATAGCTTCCTTGTGTATTTCTACAAGTTTGTTGCGAGCTGCATGTATGGTTGTTATACGCACATTCGTCAATATCTATAAAGAACAAACATACAACAATTACTTTTCTGTGCATTTTAATTTATTATGTAAAAAAAATGATTTTCTAGATGAGGTAACTTTAACACGTTAAGTGTTTTGTTGATAATATATTATTGATTTGACATTTTTTTTACATTATGTAAAACAAAAACAATTATTTAATAATTTTAAAATGGAGAAAAAGTTTTATTTTTTTGATTATTATAACACTGGCCATGATTTATAGATAGACGACTAATAATTATTAGAAGAAGAAAAACATTTTTTTTTGTACTTCTTTCACATTTTTAACAAAGATCAGAACCGTTTCTATCATGATAATATCATTCATTTATAATTTATATAATAATTTAACATGTTTTCCAAAAAAAAACTCTGATAATTCTCAGGATGATAGAAATTGGTATTGATCAACAAATGTAGAAGAGGTATAAAAAATGTGTTTTTCATTACATACAGTCCTTTTTTTACGTTATTTTTTTATGTGCGATTTCCCTTTTACACGAGTTTATTTGACATCACCGTACCTTTTTTTTTGGTGGCCCCTATGCAAAATCATGTGATGTGATTGATGACTCTTGTTAAAATACATTTATTGAATTCGTATAATTCGCTTAAAATATGCATTTTTGAAATTTGAATAAATGACTTTTATTACAAATGAGATCGTTTTTAATGTACATACTATTTTATGTAATATTTAAGTATACACATATAATGTATGTATATACTAAAAACTATCCGGATATCCGAATAAGTCCGGATAGTTTCAGTTTTACTATTCGATGTTCGAATAGTTGATAATGACGAATACTTGGAATCCCTACTTCTCAGTGACTCTTGTTTTGCATTCAGCCGAGTTCACTCTCTCAGTCAAGTACTCGGTTGGTCTAAATGAGACATAAGGTGAGTAATAACTACAACGAATCTTTGAAGATGAATACTTACCAATGCAGTTATCTCTGCTATCCATGGTGTATCCACGGGGACACATTTTCTGTATATCCGGCTTTTTAGGAATATTTTTTTCTGTATAGTGAGGAACTCTTTCACTATAGTAAGGTACTCTTTCAGTACAGTTATATTTTACCGGATATGTATAATCTGTATTATATGTATTATAATAACATGGTGAAATATTTGGCTGTAAATATACTGGTTCTCCTCTGGACTCCCAAAATGATACCATTCTTGGTAACGGCTTATATCTGGGCTCTGACGGAAGAGCTACTACACGACTTTGTGTACATCCGTGGTAATTTCCATCACCATTGCAGGGCATCTCACTAAAATGAGTAAATTGTATTGATCAACCATCTCTAATTCTCCATGTGCTATTTTTTATAACCATGTCCGCCCCCAATGCTGAGTTTATGGACTACTAATGGAGTTTATCAAAAATAGTAGGTATATAAAACTAGGACAGGACTAGTGGTTAGCTAATCGCTGTCACTACGCCGTATCTTTTAGGATAGTAAAGGCGAAAGGGGGGAATTCAAGTCGTCATATACATATCCATGCCTTCGAACAGAAATCCATATATCTGTTAAAAATTCAATCGTGACCTCAAGTAAACCAGCAAGTAAATTTAACCGGTTATCTGCCACAGACGTGTTAACACACCATATAATTTCGTGTTCGTAGAGCTGGCCATACAAAACAATATCTTTTAAGTTTAATTATCACACTATGGTTCCAAGAGATGTCACTATATGCATGATATTTTAAAATTATCAAATACGTTTCCTGTGACCTCAAGTACTGCGTGTAAGCACGCACATTTTGTATGACCGGCCCTACAAGCACGAAATTGTTTGGCGTGTTAACACGTCACTGCAGAGAACCAGTTAAAAGGTCCTCAATTTGATTGAGTTACGTTCCCTGAGTTCTCCCTTCCAACCCTAAGTTTCAATCGCACTGTACGTGGTATTTTGTGGAAGGTTGAGAAACACTACCCAAGGCGATATTGAACAATTATTGGCTTAAAACGCAATTTACTCAACTGTGTCACTTGAGATATTTTCCCAATTACGAGTCAATATGTTAACAAATGAAATATAACTTCTTCCAAAAAGACCCAAAGCCAGAATCAAAATTAAATTTACTTATAAGATACAGGGTAAATATCATAATAGTGAAAAAAAAACATACGGTTTCGGTAACTGTTCATGCTCGAAATATGTTGGCACGTTTTTTACACAATTGTAAGTTCCAGGCATGTTGACACACTGGTGAGGTACACCCCAACTGGCGCAGAGATGTTTTCTCTGTGCGCATTCATCAATATCTGAAAACAGATAACTTAATATAAATTAAATAGTTACAGTGAGGGATTGTAATGCCGGTATACCAGTGTTTTATTAAAAAAAATGTAATATTCCTTTATACTATTTCTACTTTTATTTATCAAGATCAGGACCGGTTTCGCTTATGACGAGCATTATCAACTGTTAAGAAATAAAATTTAAGAAGAAAAGTTAAATGCGGTTTTAGCCATTCTTACGCGAATGGCGAGTTGATTTTTTTTTTTGAAGAAGAAAATTGACAATATTGAAAATGAAAATGGCTAAAACTTAAATCTTACAATGTGAAGCCTAACGGCTAACTAAGATTTCGCTAAAAAGTATACTTTTGGAAAATTATCAACCCCACATTCTTTCTTATCTTGTCTTGTTCCTTCAATCACCTGTACATAACCTCGATAAGTGAATTGAGAAGTAGTAAAATTTATTTACTTTTAAGTACAATCATGTCTTCACTTGGTGTTTTGATGGTTTGCATATTTTTATTTTAGGTAGATACCACTATTGCAGTGTGTATTTACTGAGCTCACTTCACTTTTACGATATTTTATGACAAGTAGAATACTGTAACACATCTAACTCATTTTCTCCAAAAATACCACTCTGTACACCACACAATTTTCAAAACTCAACGAGCACAATACTGAACATATATTTTTTTGTTTCTCTGCTGATGTAAAAGGGTCGGTGAACAATGTTACACAACACAACAGTACAGTCAGTGGCGGTTACACGTACTGGGCTAAGTGGGTTTAGCCCGACTTGCATTTTTCACCCAAAATGTGTAGAAAAAAAAAAATCGATGGCTGAATAAAAATGAATGGCAATTCGGCAGCTGAACAAAATAAATACATTTCTAAACGTAACTAACCTTTCCCAAATTTATACAATATCTTTGTTTTGATTTTGCTCTATCAATATAAGACAATGCTATGTCTACTTACAATAATACTCTCGATTGTGTTTTGCAATAACCCTATCATACAGAACAGGCAACGTGACGTCAGTCTGGCGATACCTACGTATTAATAATAATAATAAAGGCTCGGATTATTTTGAAATTAGTGCAAGGTGACAAATGCTTTTTCGCAACACTCTGTTTACACTGGGGCGCAATCAAGCACGATTAGAAAATTATGTATTTTATTCACATTGGCCATACGGAAACGTCATCTAATCGTACACGACTGCGCCTCGGTATACAGCCTGCAGTCATTACGTCAGTGGGCTGATTCAAACTAGCCCATACATACAAAATCAGTCCGTACGGCTTTTTGTACACGGTAGTTCACTTTGAAGGAGACGAATTTGAGGTACAGTTTTTACTATTCTATTATTTCTTACTTACATTAGCCAGTGGCGGATTAAGCACTTTGGAGGCCCCAGGTGCAATAAATTTTGGAGGCCTCGCTTTTTGAATAGAATAAAAGTGCTGCAAATCTCGTCGTAGAATAATAATGAATATTGAAACTGAAATTAAAATGTAGGAGTTTATGTAATATATGCTATCTTTGACGCCCCCAAAATGCGAAGGCTCCAAGCGCGCGCCTCTTGCGCTTACACGGTAATCCGCCACTGACATTAGCTTTAATTTTATTATATAATAATTTATGCTTTGCAGTAGTGTCGTAGTATTTGTTAATTTGCTTGTAGATTCATGTATAAGGTGAAGTGGAAACATTATTCTTACCTTCACATGTACTTGTGATAGGATTAAACATGTAACCAGTACCACAGGACTGTTTTAAGTTACAGGGTAAATTTCCATACGTATTACGGCACATTGGTGGCATATTTGATCTTGGTGTGGTACTTTCATGATATGGGCCTGAAAAGAGATATTGTTTATTCTTTAATTTCCTTAACCATGTCGGCTGCTAGTGATTAGCATATGAACTATTATTGGAGTTTATTTCCAAAGAAGTTTTATATTAGAACAGCTTGTTTATCAGTTGCTCAAACTCTGTTTTTTTAGTATTTAAAATTGAAAAAATTACAAGAGAGGCAAGGAAAGAGTTAAATTTTCTTGTTGCTTCTTCCTGTATTTCTATTTTCATTTCACTCAAAAGTAAGTTAATCATAACTTTATTTTATGGCATTACAGCTAATGCCAATGTGCCAAATATTTTAAAGTTGAAAGATTATACGAGAAAAACTTGATGAGAATTTATTGTAAGTCAATCGAGATCAACTCGAGGTGAATTGACATCACAAACACCCATGTCTTAGGTCTGAAATTTAAATTTAAAAATCTTAATTTGACATTGACCTTACCGGGAATTGAAACTAGATCCGCCTGGTCGATAGAGCAAGCTTTAACCAACTAGACCAAAGCGGGCGATAATAAAACAAAGTTAATATTTCTATTATTCCATTGGTTGTGATAATTATCAACTTTAATTTTAAATTAAAAACAAAATTTCCACAAAGTTACAGATAGATCCAGCGGTGCAGCTTTTTTGCAACACTCTGTTTACACTGAGGCGCAATCAAGCACGATTAGAAAAGTATGTATTTTATTCACATTGGCCATACGGAAACGTCATCTAATCGTACACGACTGCGCCTCGGTATACAGCGTAAAGTTAATAATTCTATTATTCCATTGGTTGTGATAATTATCAACTTTAATTTTAAATTAAAAACAAAATTTCCACAAAGTTACAGATAGATCCAGCGGTGAGCTGCCATTAGTCTAACAAGGGGCTCGTTTAATCTCAAAGCAATTCTCGGTGTTTTGGGGAAGGAGTGATTTTTTATCATTCCTATGCAATTATATGCAATACTTAATTGAGCAATCGATTGATACTCAATAAACATATAATATGTAACAATATGCAGTTCCCCGTAAACTTATCAATCTAAATGGCTAAAATGTAGGTACTACTCTGTAAATTGAAGCTGTCGTAGATAATATAATATGTAAGTCAGAAATTGCAGCTATATACTAATTTGATCTGAGAATATTGTTTTCTCTTAAATTAACAATGGGGTCGCCAGCCTTAGAAAAATTTAACAAGGGGCTCGCGCGAGCCCTTCCGAGCCCCCTCCAGCCCACCCCTGGATAGATCCATTAAATTTTTAGAGCATTTGGTAACAAAAAGTGAAATTTCAATATTTATGTAAATTAAGGTATATATTTATGTTAAGATTCTTTTTTCGTTGGCTTTTGAATATATAAATTTGAGCACCCACTTAGTGTAAAATCGCGTGTTAAATACACACTTGATTTTACCAAAGTGTGTTTTTATCGCTTTTTGTAACTAGATGCCTCAAATATAGCGTTTGATTTTGATCCTTACGAAAAGATTGTGTGATCCTTTTATTTGCCTTTGTAGTGGGTTCAATTGTTTCGGTTTCAAATATTTCTCGCGATAGTTCTCCTAAAAGAATAAAATTAGATATTGTGACAACAATTGGTGAATATGAATATTTTCGAATGAAAAAGGCAGCCATGGGTATCTTTGTTAATTTGAAATTATAAAGGACCAACGGATTAACCTTTCACTCTTCATGGCCAGTCAATTTTCAAGATTTAATGTCACAGATTACGGTACTTTTTAAGATCACAGACTGCATTTTTTTGTATCTGTGCTTCGATATTTATGCTAGATATTTTTAATTTTTAAATCACATGAGATAATCCGGGTGATGTTTCTTAATGTCTTTTAAGATCAATACGAGAAAAGATTTATGTCCAAGGTTCCAAATATCGGAAGTAACACTTGTTTGTAACATATTTCACTGTCTCAGTTAGCAAGACAACCAATGTAAACAAAATTCTATTATACAAAGAGGAAGAAAAATAGAATGTGAAAATTATTTTTTATCAAATTAGGTTTTTTCATATATATTTTGATTATACAGTAAAACCCCCATTTACACCAAAGTTGGAAACGTGTAATTTGGGGTAGTGTAATTGTGGGAGTGAATCTCATACAAAATTAGGGATTTTGTTTTTCCGCGAAAATGCAAAAATAAGCCTTTCGATTGGGGAATTTGCGGTGAATATTTCAAGCCAGCGCTTAATTCGGGGTAGTGTAATTGGGGGTTCCACTGTAATTATAGTTTACTATTACTTACTAAACACAAACATATCAAAAAATAGTTTTTCGGTCCATGTCCATCTGGGAAGAATATTACTTGCTAATTGAGATTATATTACTTATTTTAATTTTTAGACAAAAAAAATACTTTACCTTTTGAGTAAAAGTCATCATCGTCTGGCTTTGCAGTTGTGGGTTCATCATCAACTGTCGTGGACTCTTCATATTGTAATAATAAAATCATTAGTGGCCTTATATAATATCGACTGTGGAAAGGAAAAAGGACGTAACCCACACATATCAAATTTTACAGGAGGTGCAAAAAACGTGTTTTGATGATTTTGGGCCATATGCAAATTATGAATTATACACAACCTTGAAGTGCACGGAGACTTCTAAACTAGTATTTAATTGACATAACCTAATATTAATTAAAGAAATTGTCTAGGTTAAACTTTTATTTTAGTCTTTTTTCTTGGTTTTAACTTTTTACAAGGTCATCTTTTTCAAACTTAAAATCTAAATTTAGATACAAATTCGGCATTTTCAGCTTCCATCCTTTTGATAGAACGTGTCAAGTTATCGAAAAAAAGCTATTTTAGAAAAACTGAGGGTTACATCCTTTTTCCTTTCCATAGTCGATATATAATAAATTGAATATTTACTTTCGTTTAAATTTGTGTTAAAAATTATATCAATGTCCATTTTTAGATTTGTATGTACTGAATTTCAAGAAATATAACTTATTCATGACATTATAATATAACATATCTTCAGTATTCATTGTTTAAATAATAACAATAGAGCAAAGAATTTCAAATTTTAGGATTATGCTTAGAATTAACTATTTCCAAAATGAGCGATATCGAGTTAGGTACGCAGATAGGGTAGTTCAAGCCTAAAGAATCGACTGGTCCTATTGATTTTAAGAATAAATGTCTAAAACATTGGTGTCCAACCGGTAGATTGCGATCGACCGGTCGATCCCAAAGCAAAATTTGGTCGATCCCAAATGCTTCCGTGAATTTCGAAAAAATATATAATTTAAATATAAAATATACAAAAATACTAAAATTGAATAATTTAAGCACATACCTATCTAATGGTATGTATTTTGCATTTAAAATAAACATATCTAAGTTTGAAGAACGGAAAAAACCCTAAATAAATAAAATTCTTATAAGAATCATGTTAGAAGTTGATCGTGAGAAAACTTAAGATTAAAAAGTCGATCCCAGGGCGAAAAAGGTTGGACACCCTTGGTCTAAAACAGAGGGGGCAAACTTTTCGGACGGAGGGCCAAATTCAGGAATTCAAAATGAGCGGGCGTGCCGCAAGTAAAATATCATTTTTATATGTACACTATTTATCATGAAAAATAAATCTAATGAGAGAAATGGATCTGTTTTACGTCTATTAACATTTTTAAAATTCAGGTGCTAATTTTGTAGTTGAGATTCTTAAAACATGTTGTAAATGTTCATCAGTGATTAAAGATTTTTATTGATGTTCGTTATTGTAAATGATTGTTCACATATATAGGTTGATCCAAAAATAACGATTATTATATTTATTTTCAATCTTTTTTTAAAAAGGCGTTAAAAGATTAAAAAAAGAATAGTTTTCAAAAATTTAATATTGTTTGCGGGCCGCAGAAAAATACGCGGTGGGCCGCATGCGGCCCGCGGGCCTCAGTTTACCCGTGCCTGGTCTAAAACAATGTCATTTTTCAATTTTCAATCGTATTTTTATGCAAATGTTATTTTGTTTGTGATATTCATTATAGTTTTTTTACTCTACTGAAAAGTTTGATTTTTGGAAATAGTACGTTTTTCATTATAGCCCCACAATTATGTTAAATAATTTTATTGTCGATTTTGTCTAATCAGAATTAATTTGAGAAAACGCATACATACCATTTGACAAACTTGTATCATAATTTTCCGTGGTTTGATCATTATTTTCAGATGAATCATCTGCTTCTGTTGACTCTAGAATGAAAAAAAAACATTTCTATTAGCATTACAATTCTGGGCAAGTCATTTATCAAGCTTGTTTATCATTGCAGAAATCAGAACTAAAATAATCAATCTAGAGCTTGCAGCTGTCTATGGTAATCTGGTCATGAGTGTCGCGAATGCTATTTTTATTAGTAATACTCAAAAAAGTATTGATAATTCCAATGAATAACATTGCGGATTGTGTGACCACCATGATAGGTAACTTGTTATGGTATGAAACCATTACTTCTGTGATACTAGTGCCCTCTCTTGGCAGATAACTTATAATGATCCATCGTCAATTACTACCAACCCTAAAATGGCAGTCATCTACAGACATCTACAGCATCATCATACATTGCATAAAGCTTAGTATTGTTACACCATTTTTTTATGGCCATGCCCACTTTAGATGTAGAGCATATGGAACCCTAATGGAGAATCTCAGCAGAAATGATTCTATGTGAGCGGGTAGTAATCAATTCATTTATAGAATGTACATATTGCATAACATTTCAAGAATAAGAATATTTTCCTTATCTTTTTTTATAGGGCTAGGATAGGAATAGTCTAGTAGACAGTTAATTGCTTTCCCTATTCCCTGTTCTGTCATTGACTATTCAGCTATATATCGAGACAAATTTTGAATATATAGTTAATAGAATGAAAGCACTATTCATCGGAACACCATCTCAAATTTATTACAATCTAGACACTAATCTAGGAAGGTCTCTAATACTGAAAATTTCTTTAACCAATGTCCGCTCCAGTGGAGCACGTGGCCTCCTAATGGAGGTATCTCCAGATTAGTAAAAATAGAATGATAGTGATAGAACAGGACTAGTGGTTAACTAATCGCTCTTGCTACGCCCAGTTACTGAAAATAAAATGCTTTTCGTAAAAATCCTAAAAATATATTTTTATATTAGAACTATTTTCATAATGTACGTTTCCATTATAATTTTTATAATTTTGGCCGAACACGACCCGGGTTTCGCCTCTCGGCATCTTCCGGTGCTATCCAGTGCGCGAGAACACTTTTTCTATGGAAGTCAATTTTTTTTATGCGATTTAGGATATACATATTTTAACTCGCTGTTTCAAAGTTATGCGGATTTTAAAATTCATGGAATGCATCCCCACTTTTTGTATGGAAGTCGGAAGCGATATTTCGAGGAACACATCGCATAAAGGGAGGATTGACTGTACTTATTTTCAAAATTAAATTAATATTACTGAAGTGGTCCATTTGTTCTTGGTTAGAATGAGATCTAACTATGATGAAGCTGTCAAAATTTCTAATAAAAAAAAAAAAATATGTTTACCATTCCATCGAACATTTTTGTTAGATTTGTCGTGCTCATCTGTGACAGTTTTTTCCGTGGAATCTTCGGATGAAAACAACCTCTTTGAGAGTCCATTGAAAGCTTTCTTACCCATCTTAGCCTGAAAATTATATTTTAGAATCAGCTTAACAATATACTATAGTTTGGGCTGAACTGCAAAGCACTGCTTAAAGTTATTCATTTAGTAGATAACCAATAGCCTACGAAATTCCCCATTATTAGGATAGGATGGGTGGGATGAAATTTTAAGCAACACAAACATCCATGCCTTCAAACAGAATGAACGAACGGTGTTGACCACTTGAACAATAGTTCATAGTTGTTTTGGATTTCCACCATTGTCAAAACTATGTTTCAATGAATATTCGTTTATCTTTAATGAGAAATAAAACTTAGAAAAGATACACAATGTATTATCTTACTTACTCTAATATCTTAAGTTTTGTTTTAAACAACACTTAAAGAGAAAAGTTAAAAGTCTTGTTTGTTTGTCCAAACACGCATGGAAATCACTTGAGAGCGGTTAACAATGCCGTGTAGTGGAATTTATTCAATGTAACAGTATAACGTGTTGTAAATCTGCATCGGATAGTTTTGTTAAAATATTCAATAGAGTTGGCATCACTGTAAATATAACGATTATGTAATTGTTTTCTTTACTTACCATGCAGCAAACATACATTGTTGTTCCAGAAGTGCCACATCGTGAAATTTTTTCATAACTGGCTTTTTTTATGCCTTCTTTACAATCAGTAAAGCATTTCTGTAATGAAATATTGCATTTATGTATGAGTAAAAAGGTCCAGATCCGTAGAGAGAATGAAGTATAGGAGAGGTTTTGAAAACCCAGTTTCAAGCAAAATTTGCAACATTCAAAAGCCAGTTTTTTTAACATGGTACCCCGGTTTCAAATATTACAATTAATATTTTTTTTACCATTATTCAATTAAAAACGTTAGTATTTTGATCATAAACTGTCATGATTATAATTAAAGCGAGATGAAATATACAGTTTAATAGACATCAATGAATATTATGTTAAAAATATAAAATTTTGTTTATTTTAAAATACTCGAGAATGAGGAAGGTATAACTACTACACTGCCGGATAGGAAAACAATGAATAAAAAAATGTTAATCTTAGTATCCTTTTGTAACATTGTTTATAATAAAGAAAGTATTGAATTACCCAATTTGCTATTTTTATTAAATTACCCTTTTTGTGAAACTACCTTAAAAATATCTTTGTGTGTATAAGCCCCCAGTTCCGATCAAACTAATTATGAAATGAATCTCAATTGAAAACAGGAAATAAAGTTGGCACTAATTGTTGGAAATTAATATTACAGGAATTATTCTATGTGTCATATACGTGGATACAACCTCTTGTTTTTTTGAAGGGAGTAGGAATAGAAAAGATACGGTTAGGACAAGACTAGTGGTAAGCTAATTGCTCTCACTATACTCTGTTATTTTAGGATTGGAAGGGAGGGAGGTGTGAGATTGGCTACGGTAGCCAACAACGTTGACCACTGAGGATACGTAAATAATTTTACCGTAACACGTTTATTTAGATAAAAAAAAAGCTTACCTCAGGCTTATCAGTGCATTTGTGTTTTACCAAGGCTTCTTTTATATCCTTTTCACATTTTTTTCGAAGAGCTCTGGAAAGTTTGTAAAATGCATTATTATATGTGTCAATCGATGTACCCTACTTTATAATAGATTGTTACGGGTATTGATGTAGAAGTGGCACTTTTGTATTTGTATAAGTGCCGAACATAGCTTAGTGGGGATAGATTCAGCAGAATCAATTCATCATAATTCATCTAACTAAGCGATACCGCCCCTAATTACTTAAAATAACTAAATTTAAGATGTTACACAATTATTATTATACACTAAGCCCATTACTAATACTCATTGCATATCAAATGAGGCTATTATTTACAAACCCAGCTCGTTTCAAATTGGTTAAAAAATTAAACTTGAATTTATTTTATAAAATAATATAGATTTTAAAAGTATTTTTAGTTTTACATTACTTCGGAATGATATTTTGTATGCTATCAACTCGTGTTTGAGACTGATTTATACAAATACTTTCAAAATTACATTCATGATTCATGTTTCAACAATTTCAGGACGAGCTGGGTTTGTAAATAATAGCCTCAAATATTAGAATGGCATTCAGTTGGCTGACTCAAATCCTCTGATCTAATTGGCTCTCAATGACTTGTCCATAAGATGCCATTGACTTGGCCACTTTTGATAGATAAGTTATTATTTGAATTGTATGTATGAAACACTTGTGGTACGATTTTGAAACTTAATCATGAAAAAATAAATTGTTTCTATTGTAATTCCCAGCCAAAATTATTCAAAAAGTGCCCCATCGGCAAAAACATGACTTGGCCTCGTTTGATACTGGAGGCGTCAATTGATTTAGTTGAAGACTTTACTAATAGATATTATAATATTTCTTTTACTCAGATGCGTAGTTCTCGCAGTATGTTTTTTTGGAGTGCGACGCCCTCTTGTTCAATTTATGAACTGGTGTGCAGTTAGCATAATCGCAATGGTTTTCAGAGTCGCAGCATTTTTTTTGATGTAGTGAATATTCTTCATTCTTTATTGTCGGCCCTGTAAAAAATAAATCATAATATTGTGAATAACAATATTACACTTTTGACCACGGCTAAGTGAAATAGAGAACAAGGTCCGTATGCGAGACCTTTTAACAATTTAAACGTGAGCAAAAAAGATCGCTTTCACATCGTTGCTTGCCTCAAGATGATTGACAATGGGTGGGAAGGGGTTACCAAAAGGACCTTCACTCCTGCTTGAAGAAACTTTGGCCAGAGAGCGTTGTCGAATGTGATTTTGAGGGGCTTGAAACAGTACCTGTGAAGTCTACAGTCAACGAGATTGTATCTTTGGTCAATACCATGGGACTGGAGGTGGATAACAATGATAGTGATGAGCTTGTGGAAGAGCACAATCAAGAGCTGACCACCAAAGAGCTTATGGAGTTGCATTGTTTTTCACAACAAGAAGTTATGGAGGACCGTTTGTTAGTGGAGGGGAGGGGAGGAAGTAGCAGCAACAATCTTCTGACGCAATAAGAGAAATGCTGAAAGCATGGGAAACTGTTGCATTGTATTGAGAAGCATCACCCCAATAAAGAGGTGGCTATGCGTTTTACAAATGTATTCAATGATAATGCTGTGTCAAATTTTCACCAAATTTTGAAGCGACAACAAAAACAAATGTCTCTAGACAGCTTTCTAGTAAAAAAAGAATAAACTAGTCGATTTTTTAATTGTTTTTTGCAAATCGAAACCGCATCCCAGGTTGTTACGCTCCTTAAAAATTTATAAGTATGTAATTTTATTTGAAAAAATGTTAAAAATATAAAAATCGAAAAAATTTTCGGCACGGAATGCATTATTATATTTTACATTGTTTTACATGGGAAAAATTGTTTCGCTTAACGAGTGTTTCACTTAACGAATAATATTCTGGAACGAATTAGTCTTGTTATGACAGGTTCTACTGTATATTGATGTGGAATCCCGTTCTGAAAAACATGGCATGTGAATTGTATTACGCTTAGGGCCTCCCAATTCCTCTTAACATACACACTTAACAGGCACAACTCATTCTTAACATACATTATAAATGAGAAATTCAAAGTGGGATTTTTTCCGTACACTGTTTGCAGGGTGGAGGAATATAAAAACATTAACAATATTAATTACTCGTGTTTGCTCAGGAAAATCTCATAAGGTTTTATTACAGTGGGGAGAGCATGAAAATCGTCAGATATTCAGAAAGCATTACTCGAAGTTTCCTTTGATGCACTATGAAGAATTGCTAAAATTATTCAATTCAGTATTCAATAACAACTAAACGGTGACAAATTGTGAAAAACATCTAACCCACTGACATTCAAAAACTAAAACAATAAATAGTTTTTTTATGTAAATATTTAGTCTAGAAGTTATTGTAAATTATTTATTAGATATTCACTATCGATAGTAAAATTGAGTGCATAAAATAACATTAGTATATAATATAATGTTATTATAATTACAAAATGTCACAATGTCAAACAAATATTTCTTGTGAAGTAATTGTAAATTATTTATTGGATATTTACTTTTGATAGTTAAATTGAGCGAATAAAATAATATTAGTATATAATATAATATTATTATCATTATTATTATTATCACAAAATGTCATAATGTCAAACAAATATTTAACATAAATTAAACTATTTTGCAGTTTTATTTAAAAGTAGCATACTCATGATCTATATTGCATTAAAGAAACGTGACCTTAATAAAAATAAAGATATTTAATGTTTAGATTAAAATAATAAATAAAAGATAATAAAGTATTAAATGATAAACAGAATTCATAAATAGGGTAAAAATAGCAACGTATTTAGTTCTACAGTTTTTATATTTATTGATTGATAGCAATTTTGGCTTTCGCCATTGTCA
Source organism: Himalopsyche anomala (assembly GCA_031772345.1). Taxonomy (NCBI): domain Eukaryota; kingdom Metazoa; phylum Arthropoda; class Insecta; order Trichoptera; family Rhyacophilidae; genus Himalopsyche; species Himalopsyche anomala. The sequence goes on from CM062823.1 coordinate 34,576,447, forward strand.
GAACTAAGATCAAATTTACATTTTCCTCTGTTAAATATACTGGCTACGAATACACAATGCATTATGTTATTCACTCTAACATCCTAATTCAAATTCAAATTATAATATTACATTTATTAAATATGACTCTAGTGTTTCGAAGAACGATAAGCAATCTGAGGTTTTTTAAAACGTAAATTAGGATAAATTAATTTAAGATTTCGACTGAAGGTGCTTGGTGGAATTTCAATATTAAATTTGAATCGTTCAAATTATGTACACTCCCACAGATTTTGTCACTAACGACCCGTGTTTCGCCTTTCGGCATCTTCAGGCGTTCAAGTGCACTGATGAACTTGAACTGACGCTTAGTAAATGAATGTTTCGTGTTTAAATCTTTATATTTATTCTAAAAGGATAAGCTCATAGGCATTATTCCCCAGCAATGGCTTTAGACTCATTTATTTATTATATAAACACGAAACATTCATTTACTAAGCGTCAGTTCAAGTTCATCCGTGCACTTGAACGCCTGTAGATGCCGAAAGGCGAAACCCAGGTCGTTAGTGACAAAATCTATGGGAGTGTACATAATTTGAACGATTCAAATTTAGGATAAATTAAACTGATATTTATTATTAATTACATTAAATTAAATTTATTAACTATGGCTTAAGTGTTTCGAAGAACAATTAGCAATATGGAATTTATCAATGTAAATTAAAATAAATTAAATTATAGTTCTGACAATGGTGAAAGTTGAAATAGCTATCAACTAATAAATATAAAAACTGTATAACTAAATACGTTGCTATTTTTCAGGGCTTTGAACCGGAACGGAACCGAAAACCATTAAAACCGTTATTTTTGCCGGAACGAAAACCGGAACCGATCCGAAAAAAATATCAGTTTTTTTTCATGCGAGTATTTTGGGCAAATCTTACTAAGTTACTATAGGGTTTTGAGATTTTCAAATTCCTCGGTGAGCTAAAAAGAAAAAACGAGTAAAACCGAAAACCGTTACTTTTGCCGGAACGAAAAAAATAGCGGTTCGGAGCCCTGTTATTTTTACCCTATTATAATAGAGTTCTACCAAGTAAATGTCAAGTCAATCAATAAAAAAAATCAGAATCTATTAATATGAGTTGTGATGTCATTCTTCCTTGTCTCATTTTATTGATTCTATAGGTCAATAGGTTTCAAAACTTTGTATTCCAGGGGTCACACTGTTTACAGGTCAAGAATAAATGGCACGGGTAAACATTCATAGATGCAAATAATTGTCAGCAGAAATAAACACAGCAAAATAGCTCAATAATTATTTTAATTTGAATAATTCAAATTTTTGTGTCAATCTATTATTTTTTTCTTTATTATTACTAAATATATAAAAAGGGAAAATATCGATTATGTAAAACAACCATAAGTGCAACATTATTCCTTCTGAGAAAATCAAGTTTAAAGTTTTAAATATTTTTAAAAAATTCAATGACTGCATTTTTCTTTTTTTTTTTTTTTTTGATTGAATAAGGTGAAGAATATGTGTTTTAAACATTTAAAAAATAAAAAGGGTTGCAAAGCTTTTTTTAAGCACTTGTGGTCTTTTTGTACTTAAAATATTTCATTAGGTGAGAAATGTAGGGACTTAATAAATGAATTGAGGCCATATTTTTTTTTATCAAAAAAACACATAGAAAATACGAATAAATAACTGTAAAATGTAAAAAAAAATACTGAAATAATGTTTTCCGTGGATTAGATGGAAACTTTGTGAAAGTTCATTTTTAATATAAAATAAATTTGATATTCCTCTTAATTATTTATTGATATATTGATTAAATATTGATTGTGATTATATTTCTCAAATAAGTAAAACACGTGTCACATTTTGTAACACAAATGAAATAACAAAATCATCTAATTTAATTTTATATTAAATATGGTTGTAAAATAAATAATTACTGTTCAAATATCTTAGATGCATAAAATATGAAAACTTTGTTAATGCTAAATATGAAATGACTCGGTAACTATTCTCAATTCCATTTTTTATTAAGGCTTCATTGAATAACTGCACCATGTATTTTCTTCTATACATCATAATTGAGCAGGAAACATTCAAAACCTGATTTGTCACAAATTTAAAAAAATGTCGTTTAATAACAGTTCTGATAGTACATAATAAAATCTATGAAAAGAAATCACAATTAATGTTCATAAAAGGTTTTTCCTTATGAAAATTAAATCATAAAGTTGACACATTCAAGAAAAACGTTATTTCTCCGACATTCGAATTCAATCAAAAGATGTTTTGTCCTTTCAATCAATCACAGAGTAGAAGCCGCCATATTGGATGCGTGACAAAACACATTTTGAAAAAAAATTATAACTTGACTGCATAGAATAGTACACTTTCTTCACTGATTGTGGATTTTTTTTATAGAAGTTGTGCTTTCTACGAGAATTTTTTAAACTTACCAAATTTATAATATTATTTGAATTTACGATGCAAGAAGATAGAGAAGACTAAATCGAAGTTGGCCAACCCAATGTTGGCTCTAGAAAATTTACACGCGGTAAATGATCTAAAGCCAAAAATAAAATATATATTACACCCAGTGGATGGAACGTTTTTACATCTTTCAAAAATTTATAAAAAAAAAAACAGCTCACTGATAGTGTAAAACCATCATTGTATTGCTGAAACTCATTTGGCAAATTAATTATTAATCATTAATCAACGTTTGAGCAATAAAGGTGGAAACATATTGCAAACACGCTACGCCATACGACGCGGTCTCAACCAATGGAGACCGTGCACACTCGTCGCGTTGGATGCTTGCAGTGGGTTCCTGTCCCATACAATATAATGGCAAATATGTAGCTATGATCTCATCCAACACGCTTACGTGTCGTCGGGTGTCAGCAGTATGTTTCCGCCTTAAATTTGGTATTTATAGATTGCAATACAGCAACTGTCAGCATTTTTAGGTTTAAATATAAGAGTAGCGGAACACGTAAGCGCCTTTAGATTAAGAAAGGTACGTCAACTTTAAAACAAATTACAAGCTCTACGTACTAACGAACAGATACAGTCATGCACCATGCTGGATTCATGTGGCAATCACGCAGGTTTTATTTAAGAAACCTCTGGCAAACGTAATCAAATTGGATACTATTTAATTTAGAGCTTCGACTGAATTAACAGTAATTTATTATTTATTTGAGTTATTGACAGGACTCTTGATGGAATTTTAATATCAAATTCAAAGCATCAAAATGTTGTACAGTTCCATACATTTTTCAGTAACAAAATTTAAAGGATAAAAATTTAAATTCTATTTTTTAACCACTAGACCACTATAAGGCCTCCGGTAGGCGAGTTGTTTGTTTTCATCAAGGTAAACTATTTTTCGCTTTTCATTATAATATAGATATGGTCCGTCATCTACTGACAGCTCATAATATTATTATAGTAACTCATTCAGTTTCATAGACTTAATAAACTAAATTCAAATAAAATCTTAAAGTTGGCGTTAGGGTTGTCAAAAAAATATTCATACCTATATATCAAAATCCAATATAAAAAATAATCAATTTTGCAAACAACACATTTGTCGAAATTTTAAAACAAACTGAATCATTGGAATATTGCATCAGAGTTGTCAAAGCATTGGTGTGGTAAAAAATCACTATTAGAAATAGTTTTGCGTTTCAGAAATTACCTATGCATACATTTTTAAGCAGATTGAATATATAATTGTAATGTTTTTTTGCTGTTTTGTCATATCAGTTATTCTATTCACACTTACTGATGTTTTTCAAAGGTCTTCAGAGACCTTTCCAAGAATTTTATTGATAGATACGTTACATTTTACTATATGATTGATATTCTTTTTTGTAGCAACCCTGATTTTGAGCATAAGACTTTTTATATGATTCGCTAAGATGTGGCCATTAACTTCCTGGTGGAATAATTTTAATGGCAACGTTTTTGTTTAGTTCTAGTAACGCCTAAGAATCACTAATTACACTAATATGTTGAGTTTATACATTTTTATCGTATTTAAAAAAATTCAGAGTACATCCGTTAGAAATTTTAGTTATTTAGGTTCTTTTTGTTTTTCTAATATAGAAATTTATGCAACAAAAGCACTGCAGTCTATAAATCCCGGATTTATTTAAGTAGTGTATTATATTTTTATTGTTGACTAATAATAAATCGTCGCCTGCTGTAGCCCAGTTGGTTAGAGCTTGCTCTACCAATCACGCAGGTCTGGGTTCGATTTCCGGACAGATCAGAGTGAATTTGAGATTTATTCAATTCAAAGTTGCGATCGAAGACTGGGTGTTTGTGATGTAAGTCCACATTATTTCCTCTCTTCCCATACTTCTGATCCTTTAATAACTGGGTGTAGCAATAGCGATTAGTCAACCACTAATCCTGTTCTAGCCTTATCCTTCTTTCCCTACTACTCACTTTGAAAAAATGAGGTTGAGCGACTGAGTAACAAACAGTTGTCGTAGAAAAAAACTTCTGTTGAGATACCTCCATTAGGATACTATATGCTCCACATTGGGAGCAGACACGGATAAAAAAATAAATTATTAGTTAGATAAATCTAATGAGTTTTACAATAAAAAGCTGGTCTAACACTATTAGCAAACTTTTTTTAAATTTTAAAACTTGTGTTACCTAAATAAGCCCCGCTGTATGGTGGTTACGCCACCGCACTAGTGGTGATCACCAGTGTCGGCCACTAGCTGAGTTTATTCGTAAAAGAAATTGAGAAACACCGGTGCTTCTGCCTAGTCTGCGCGTGTTCGAACGAGCATTGGTGTTAGTCGCAGCTTCTGAATCGAATGCATCCGCCGAGTACCTCGTGTGCAGTGTTTATTGAGACACATTGAAAAAATGTACAGCAGTTGAACGCAGCCACAACTGGCTAAGCTGTGGTCGAGTTCAATGGCTATGTGTGTGCGCTGTTGGTAACTTGCTAATGAAACTAAAATTGAGGTAAAAGAGCATTATATGGACTTGTAGCCAAATGGTCAACGTTATTCTATTCAGTTGTGGAGACCACCAATTAAAATCCTGAACCACTGAATAAAAACTGTTCTCAACAGAAAAACTCATGTTGAAATGTCTTTATTAGGAGTACACATTGCTCACTTTGCGAGCACATTGACCCCTAACATATGAAGACATCGCATGAGCCTCATATGGTCAACAATCAAAAAAAGAGTTGTGTAAAGTAGTATTACAGAAAATTTAGGCTGCGGTAGATCCGTTGTGTTAGGGGTACCAGAAAAAAAAGACTACAGACTCTCAAAAGAACGAAAAAGTATCGAATAAAATTATTTCACACAAAACAGACGACAATTTAACAATAGGAATATAATAACAGTTGTTTTAAATAACTTACCCGCATTCACCGCCAAAAACGAGGCACTCAAAAACGTGATAATGAGACATGTTTTCAGAAACATTTTGATTTGATCCCGTACTTGTTTCTGCGAAACTGATTCTCATGTCTTAAATACAGGAGACTTTATACATTCTTAATATATATATGTATATATATTGTATAAATACACATACGTTAAAACAGTAGAGTTACTTCAACGTCATTAACCCTTCAAACTACAAAGCGCTGATCTATCGGCACACTCAGGCTATGTTAAATAGCCTCACCAAGTCTGTCTATCAGCACAACGTTCCACTATATAATTTATATTCATCATAAATTAAAGATTGCCCTGATAGATAATTTCTGTGAGGCTTCTTGCTACAGTCTCAGTTCCCTAACAGTTAAGTACGCTGGTACACAAAGGGTTAACTTTTTTTATTGAAAATATGCAATACATATAGTTCTCGACCTTTGAATTGAATTAACATCTGATAATTATTAGGTTTACCCGGGAAATATTGCAATAAAGTAAATAAATGTTTCATATTAACTTAAAAGTTAATTAAATTGATATATTGAAATTTATAATGATAAATAATAATTATCACCATCAATCATAAAATGTATCTTCTTTATACATATTATTATAAAATATCAAATGATATCATAAATTTAGATTATGTATCGTGTTTATATTAAATAATATGGACTAATTTGATAAGCATATGGTTTTTTTATGGAGAGTTCTTACAAATGATTTTTTTTCATATGTACAACTAATTCACATCAATGTCTTGAATTTTTTGTCTATCTGCCCACACTAGAGGTCTGCGCCGGCCAAAATTTTACAAAATTACCCGGTCCAAGCCCTAAAGACTCAGGCCCGACCCGGCCCGGGCCCGTGTCTAATACCACACTCATTACCCAAACCCGACCCGAAGCCTAGATTAATACTCCTCAGTCCGAAAAAAAACCGTTTTTTTACAAATTTCCAATAATTTACGATTCTTTATAGAACTGGTAATAATAAAAATCATCATCGTTGACTTATGACACGTGAACATAGTCTGAAATATTTTTCTGAAGAACTGAATTCCTTAGCCGGGCCCGGCCCAAGCCCGAATCTCAATTGCGCTCACCCGCCCGAACTTAACCCGGGTAGAGACCCGGGCCCGTGCAGACCTCTAGTCCACACACATACCATCCCTATCTCTGTTGGTGCATTGAGTGAATGTTGACAGCCGGAACTAACACCTGACTGGCTATCTGCAAATTTATTAGGTAGCCTAACATGATTTTGGTATAAAGTTTTTATGCCTTTTTGTTTCTCTTTAAAGTTTTTTATGTCTGATTAATCATTTACTTACTATATGTATGAGAATGATTGTTATAAGATAAATATGGTTTACAACATGGTGGCCAACCTTTTCAGCAGCCGGGCCAGATTTTAGAAATGAGATTTCCTACCGGGCCGTACAATAAAATTTATTTTATTATTCAAAGCAAACAAGAAGTATATTATTTTTTTAAGAAGATATAACAAAACTGGGAATCAAACATATTTATTAGATTAGAGTTAGGCAATACAAAAAATAACCAAAATATAATAAATTGTAGTGAGACATCTGATTTTGTTTTTCAGAATTAAGTGCATCAATGTTGATAACGATTGATGTTGTTGCTACACGCAAACAGTTTTCCAAACGCTCATCAATGATTCGTGTTCTCATTTGAGATTTAATATGCTTCATTCGACTAAAAAGCTGTTCACAAGTGTAAGTGTTTCCAAATAGCGAAATCATCGATATAGTATGTTTGTAAAATGCAACATATTTCTCCTTGTCCAAATATGTTTTGTAAAACTCTTCCAAACCAACCTGATTGAATTTCTCTTTTAACTGTGCATCACAACACATTTCACAATGTTCCATTTGTATAATTCTTGGCAATACATTCACGTCTACGGAGAATGGCGTTGCAAATGCAGCAAAAAGCATATGATGCTTTTTAAAATCTTGAAATTGGTCTTCAAATCCAAGTTCAAGTCGGATATCAACGAAACGTATTTATCCGCCGCCATTTGTGTGTTGTCTGGCTGCAATAACAATGCAGGAAAGTGAGAGAAGATTTTTGTCCTTAACCGTTGTTCCCAAAGCCCAAGTTTCATTTGGAATGCAGAAATAAGATCATACATGTTATTAATTAGTTGATCTGTCTTTTGTAGACGAGTATTAACAACATTTAGGTGGCTAACTATATCGATAAGAAATGCAAAGTCGCTCACCCACTCCTTGTCTTCAAATTCTGAGAAACTTTTTGACTTGCTTGCGAAGATTGATTGTATTTCTTGCTTCAAATCAAACACTCTTTTCAAGATTTTGGCACAGGTTAGCCATCTTACTTCTGCATAAAATGTAACATCATTATACTCTAAATCCAGACTTGAGAAACTCTTGGAACTGACGATGATTCAAACCCTTCGACTTAATAAAGTTCACTGTTTTGATGACCACCTGTCATGAATGACATGATCCATTTTAAGGGACTTGGAACATAAATTCTCCTGATGGATAATGCAATGAAAATTTAGCATCGAAGTATTATCAACTTTGCAGCCTTCATTTTCAATAAATTTTACTAAACCTTCGTGTTTCCCAACCATTGCTGGAGTACCATCTGTTTTTAAGCCCGATAGGATTGTGAGTTGTAAGGAAAAGCGATTCAATGTCGGTGTAACAGCTTCTACCAAATCTCGTAAGGAAGAAGTGTCCTTAAGTGGATACAGTGCCGCTAATTCTTCCATTTTGTTAAAATGGACATCAACGCCCCTGATAAAAATCGCCACTTGGGCAATATCTGTTAGGTCTGTGCTTTCATCCGTTTTGGATGCTCGATTTTTTAAATGATCTTCAATATTTTTTTCAATGTTGTCCACACGCCTAGTAATAGTTCGACGAGACAGGCTTATTTTTGAGAAATCCGTATTCCATTTCACCATCTGAATATGGCTTCGATTTTTTGCTAGTATTATGACTACTGCATAACTAGCTTTTACATAGCATGTTGACTCTTGAGCTGCTCTAGTTAATATCTGACGTTGTGCAGAAAGTTTTGTTTTTAATTCATTTACTTAGTCTTGTCGAAATTGCCTTTCGTACTTATCAAACTTATTTGCATGTTATATGTTATACTATTTCAAAACAGAAACAGAATTATTGCATATCAAGCATATTGACTTTGTTTTAAATTCCACGAAAAAATAGTTCACGCTCCCGGCTATCCACACAAGATCAGCGTGAGGGCTTTTTAAAATCAGCTTAACGTTGTGATTGTGAAGAACTTGTCACGATAGTTGAATCAATGTACTGAGATACCTTTATATATGAAATATGATACGAACTACGCATGTTGGAATGTTCTTTTGGCGGTTTTATGTACACTAAAAGAAAAAAATGTGTGCATATGCTCTGCGGGCCACAAGTAGACGCGGGTTGGCCACCCATGCTTTACAACTTGCTACTTGATGTGTTTGTGTTAATTTTAACAGTTTGTTTCAAAATAACCTTTTTCTCACGCATTCACTTGGTCAAATTAATCATTTAAGATTGATTATAACAACAGTGAACATAGCCATAATTATTAAATTTAAATTATCCCAACTATAAAAAGTGAATACAAAAATCATATCGAGTATAAGTGACTACCCACAAATAGTGTCTATAACAGGGGGGGAGGAAACCTTTTAATTTCTAGCGGCCATTCATTTATCTGATTCAACATAAGGACGCAGTCAAGAAAACATTGAAAAACTCCCCCCTTTTTTTCAACTGTCGAACATATAATGAGTTGAAACCAAACTTCTCTTTTTCCTAACACTTACGTATAATTTTTTGATCAAAGTGAATATTTTGATCAAGCCAAAAGGCCGCATCATAGTAGCCAAAAGGCAGCGGGTTTCCCTCCACTGGTCTAGAATCTAGATTATTTCACTTGGGGCTCCGTCCATGAGCATAATAAGTTTGGGAACCACTGGTCTAGATTTAAAAAATGGAGAATATTTACACTTCTATGTTTTATGGTTGATATAAATAACATAGCCGCCTGTGTGGTCGAGTGGTCAACGTCGTTGGCTTCCGCTACGGAGGGCACAAGTTCGAATCCCAGTACGGGCAGTTTTATAAATTGATTTTTCAATCGATTTATGAATTTTTGTTCAAAGGCATGGATGTATGTGATGTCTTGGATTCCCCCCTCCCACCCATCCTATCATATAAACGGGGCGTATGGAGAGCGATTAGCTAACCACTAGTCCTGTCCTAGCCCTTTCCTTATATTCCTACTCTCTCTGAAAAAGAGAGGTTGAACAACTGAGTAACAATCAGTTCTCGTAGAAACACTTCTGTTGAGATAAAATCCATTAGGAGTCCATATGCTCCATATTGGGAGCGGACATGGTAAAAAAAAAAAAAAAAAAAAATAACATAGAATTTCAATATATGAGGAGCAAACATTCAAAAAGTGTTTTGTCACATAAATGCAGAACTTGGGAAATGATGAAAAATGTGTCATTTGATAACATAGCCCAAGTTCTTAAAAATTTGTTATTTAAATTAAATTGTTTACGAAATGAATTTCAATCCACGTGTTTTGTATAATCTAGAACTCTTGGATTAGTTAATTTTTTGGTTTGAAATGTGGACAAAGCACTATTTGAATGAAAATGAAGAGTTTTTAGTTATATCATAATTATTATAATAATATTTTATTAATATTAGAGAGCATATGTTATTATCAGTGATTTTTTCCCCATGTGATGCGGTGGAACGGCTTTCCGGCACCTTTTTTCTCGACATTTTTAAAGTTCCAAATCAATATTAGTAAAATATGATTTTTACTTTCTTTTGAAAACTTTTTATTTGTTTCTGTCGGAAGCCATTTGAATTAGACTTAGACTTAGTATCCACTATTTCCCAATCTTCGCCCAACAAATCGACCGAGCCAATTTACTTATAAACTTCTTGATATTCTTCCGGAGTCAAAATGGGTTGTTATTTATATAGCATTCTATCTGCTGAGCCTAAAACATGGTCTGCTAGTAAATAGCTATGACAGTGTACAGGCAGTGGAGTAGGAAGGAGTCCTGCCGCCCGGAGCGGTCCTTGAATTTGCCGCCTCCTAAATGTCCTCTAATTTTGTTTTCAAATCACTTCTGTTTTTTTATATATGAACTAGGAGTTTTTACTATAGGTGGCTTAATTTTTTTTTGTTTATAAATACAATTTCTCGAAAAGTTTTTGAAAATGCCGCCCCAAAAATGTGCCACCCGGGCGGGCCGCCCCTATCGCACCCCCCTGCTTCGCTACTGTGTACAGGGGAATATAGTTTGACTTCTTTTATTATTGTTTCAGCTGTGAATATGAAATGCATTATTTTTTGGGCAGTAATTTTTTTCATATTTTATGAAACACATCTATCACACAACAGTCGAAGATTTTTTCCTTGTACATTTTTTAAATGGTGTAGCAAGGATGATAAAGTTTTTTGTCTTCCTTTCTCAGCTTTTTCTTCTGGCCAGGTAGACACGGTTTTGTGGCATCGGGATCAGCAATGCAGAAATTATAAAAAATGGGTTGTCATGGTCGTCTCTTTATAGGCACTGTTTGTATTGAGGAAGCAATGGTAGTATCTTGTCTCAGTTTGACAGGCTGAGAATATATTATAATAAGGTGTAAAAACGTTACATCCACTGAATGTAGTATATATTTTCTTTTTGGGTCCAGATCGTTTGCCGTGTGGAAATTTTCATTTTCTAGATCCAATATTGGCTTGTCCAATTTACTCTTCACTATCTTCTTGCATCGTATATTCAAAAAATAAATTTGCTATTTAAAAAAAAAGTTCGAAGAAAGCACAACTTCTGTTAACAAATACAGTCAGTGAAGAAAGTATACTAGCTCCAATTTTCATGCAAAATGTGTTTTGCCACACATCCAATATCTTCTCTGATGTGATTGGTTCAGAGGATCTTTTGATTGAATTTGGGTGTTGGAGAAAACACGTTTTGCATGAACTTGTCAACTTTATGATTAATTTTTTATAGGAAAAAACTTTTTTTTAACGTTAATTGTGATTTCCATTCATAGATTTCATTATTGACTACCAGAACTGATATTAAACAGCATTTTTTTAAACTTGTGACAAAACACTTTTTGAATGTTTGCTCCTCATATAGGCTTAATTAATTATAAAGGTGTTTTGGGTGATAAAAATTAAAGGCCATAGTGTTTAATGATGCAAATACTTTTATTTGTAATGTCATTTGAAATTATTAATTTACAATTTTACACCAAGCTTTTATCCCTTGTTCATACTGTATATAGCGAACAAATCTCATCCAGAAAGGCATTTTTTTTATAAATATAATATTTTCTAGTAATATTCAAATGCATACGAATAAATATCCAAAATCAAAAAGTCACTTGAGAAGATTCATAAAATTATTAATATCTTTTTTTTCCAAATATTTGAATCTATTTATCGGATTGTTAAAATAAACAATTATTTACGAATTCATATAAAATGGTAGTTATCATTAATCTATGCTATTTTTTTTCATATGATATACCAAATTTTGAAACAGTAACTTGGCTCTGTGGTACATTTTAGTGTAGTCTTGATGTACTGTCCCACGCACATTTTTATTAGGCTAGCTAAAATTTTATAGCTATAAATCTCTTCTATCTTAAAGGTAACTGATTTTGAGGTTAACTTTTGTACATTGATTCAAAAAATGAATTTGAGATGTTATTATAGCTTCATAGTTATAAAATAAACTTGACAATTTCTTTAATTTACTGAATTTTCTACAGTATATGGTAGCTTGATTGATTTTGGATATTATTTTAAGTATGCATTTTTTATAGAAGATTGTTTAAAAAAGGGAGGTTGTCAACTTTTCTATCAAACAATACAATTAATTCATATAGATGCATACAAAATATTAAATTTATGTAGCTAGGAAGCTTAAATTGCTAACATAAAGAAAAGACTATGAATTTAGGCAAACCTCAATAACATACTATGAATAAATATTGTCATGAAAATAATTTGGTATGATTTATTTATACTAAAAACTTAGAAGTTTTACTCGTTTAAATTTAAACCTATACACTAAAACCATCGAATGACACTTAAACATAAATTGATATGGTTTATAATACAACATCCACGATTAATTTGTTTTACTTATTGTAAGGTTAGGTTAGAATCAAAGTTTGAAGGATTTTAAGAATGAAACATGTTGAAATAAGTAATGTTGAATATGTTTCCAGTTGAAATTTATCCATAAATTGTCAGAATTTTCATCAAAAACATGTAGACATAGGTACTGCATTTCATACATATTCTAAGTTTCTGAAAAAAAATATACATTGTTCAGAAGTAGATAATAGGTAATTACTTACTCAAAATATGACATTTGTGTTTTGGCATATGTCATTAAATCTCGTTTTAGGTGTATAATGCTGTAAAATAAATTATAACAAACATAATAATATTATGTATTCAAGTGTGCAAAGTCATAAATATGAAATTAAACCAATTATTAAAATCTAAGCGTCAGAAAAATGCCGTGGTTCTTAACGGGGGCAGTACCACCGTTTAGAAGTCTGGGGGTTCGTTTTCAATTTTTCAGAATTTGGGGGGCGCTGCAGAAATGCGAATGGGCGATGCACTTAGTCAGGGGGGGACTGATATATTGTAAGACTATATTATTACAATATCATTTATTTTATTTGTATTTTTTATCATTTTTTATTTGTAATTTTCTAATTTGGTTTTTTTTGGGGGGCGTTGGATAACATTGGATAATTTATTTCTGCTCAAGCATTCTTTCAATACGGTTAGAAAACGCTGTTATAGAGTATTGTAGCTTAGAACAGTGCTTCCCAACCTTTTTCATGCCACGGACCCCTAAATCTGAAAACAATAGTCTGCAGACCCCTGAAATTTTTTTATTTCACATCTTCATATTTTATCACAAAGAATGTTGAAAGAATGAAAATTTTTGTGAAAAACCTGCGGACACCAGGATGCACTGGCTTAGAGAATTGTTTCAATAACTAGCCATTGTTAAAGAAAGTCTTGTATATCAACATTATTAATTATATTATGACGACATGTGCTCAATTATTATGAATTTTAGTTTTTTAATATTGACATTAGTTTTAGTATTGACATTAGTTTTAGTATTGACAATATTACGATTCTTCGTGACAATGTTTATATTCATGACAGAAACTGCAAAAGAAAGAAGTGATTTAGTTACATACTTAAACATTAAACAAATTTATGCAATATCCAATTTTATATATAACTAACAATAATTCATTTTTTTAATAATAATAGCACTATACACAATATTATTAATAAACAATAAAAACTGTAAGCTCTCAATTATTACGTTTATATGGACAATAAATTATCACTAATTTAATAATTACATACAATTCAATAAATAAGAATGTCTGTTAACAACATTCACGCCAAAGACAGACCTCCCCGTTCTAAACAATCTTTCAATGACCCATAGAACATTTTTATGAATATACACCCATTACATATTTCTCATTAAACACTAACTCCATGATATATAACATATATCTATACTTTTTACTAAAATATTTGAAATACTTTTCAATATAATTTTATTATAATATAAATAACATGGTGTGTTTTTTGTTGTTCCAACGTTTATTAAATTATTTATTTATTCCTCCAATCTTCAAAAACACTCGTGATGCAGTGTTTACCGTAAAAGTCAGTAATTTTTTTTCTTTAAATAATACTCCAACGCATACAATACAATAGAACCGTGGCAAAAGAAGTAAATATCAAAACAAACAGAATAATAAAATTACTCGAGTCTAATAAACAATAGATAATTTAAAGATTTTGACCAATTACAATATTTGTAGTCGTTTTACAGTTTTTTGTATAAAATATTCGATGTGTCGACCTGTATATTTCTTATTGATTATAACATTCTACTAGTAACTTTTTATTTTATAGAATCGATCAAAATGAGAAACAAAAAATCATTGCAACCTTCATGCCAAAAGAAACTATTAAATAAGTAAGTGAGTAATATTTCCAAAGTCAACTTATTCCACTATTTGCTATTTTCGAATAAATATTCATTCCAATAATCAAGAAAGAAACTGAGTTTAGATATTATGTATTTCACGTATTTCCTCAACTATAAGACCAATGTTTCTTTTTTTGTTTGGGGGGTGACTTATGATCGATTGTGTCTCACAATCACTTTTAAAATTGCAGCAGTCATGACGATTCTTAGAAGTATAACATGGCGGTGACATTATCTCAGAAGAAAATAGTGAAATAATATGTTATTAATTAACCCTCCAGAGACTCTCGAGAGCTTTTTCTCATTTTTTTTTCTTTTAAGCCATATTGAAGTCACGGATAACTTTGTATAGAAACCCCGCATGACTATTTATATAGTCATGCTTATCCTTTTATTACCGTATACTATTGTGTACGGACGTTAGTAAAGACGAGTGTGGCCGCATGGGCACGCAAACATTCGGGGTTGAAATATAGCTAAACGAGAAATTTTTAAAAATAATTACAATTTGACCTCTTTAGATCAACATAATTTCAATACAAACATATTAGCAAAAGAACTGTAAATAATTTCGTAACAGTTTCAAAAAGTCCATTAAAAAAATGGAAATTCAAAGAATCGCATGTGCTTTTGGTGGCCGTTTCTTTCCCCGCGGCTGATGACTTATTGAAGTCTGTACCCTTCTTAACCAAATATTAGTAAAAGAAACGATATTCAAGTAGAAAAAGGATGAATAGTCGGATCAATAGACAACGGTGTTTACTGTGACCATATGGTCATGCTCGTCCTTGGAGGGTTAAGACACATATGTGCTTCGTCTCTTTGAGAAGCATTTTCAGAATGAGTGAAATACTGTGTTAAAATTTTTAAAAAATAGTGAAAAAGGCAATATCTTAATTAAATGATGATGCAGCATCAGCGATTCTCAGTCAATGTATTTTAATAATTGGAGATTGAATTTAAAAAACATTTAAAATTTTGATGGTGTTACTATATAATAAATTACATATGCAATACAATAAATATACTTCAGATGCTTTTAACTGACATTTTATGACTAAGTTTTAACAAGGGTTTCATGATGTTTCTCCTGTCTTATATTGTCTTGATGGCAATTGATAATTGAGGAAATATATTTCTTGAACTGAAATATGATGTTTGCTAGAAACAAGACTATTAGCTTCATGTGTTTTTATATGAAAGCATATTCATACTGCTTTATTCACTACATAGTTCTGTAATCGGTTGAAATAAATATATGATATATTTTTTTGAAATATTGAAATTTTTACTCATTTCTTTCAATCATCGGAATTAGTGGATTTTGGAAAAAAACATTTCAATTATTATTACATTAACATATGTAACAATTACTGCCTTTAGGGTAAAACTGATGAGACCACCCAACTATATTCGATATGTTTTTCTATAATGTTTTCAAAACTGATGCATAAAAGATACATCATGAATTTATTACTGTTTACTTGCTTTGTCTTATTCAAACATAATTTAACATTTATTTTACCTTGGGCGACAATTTATTCAGTAAACATCCACAATAGTATGTTTCCGAGTGAACAAACAGAGGGGAAAGGTTATCATCTTAAAAGAGGACACACGTCCGAACAGTTTTAAAACAGATTTTCAATATGCGATCACTTCGCTGGGAATAATATATTCATGAATATTTTTATACAATTAGCCTGAAATACTTCAGAGATTTTATGGTCACCGTCTAAGAATCGATTCACATCCAGCAGTGCGCTCACCGCACATTGAAGGTAATAAAGTACAGAGTGTCTTACTAGTTAAGAGCGATAGGCAATATGTTTTTATTATCATTATAAGATATAATTAATATAGAAGAAGATAATATATGTAAGAGACTAAATATTTTTAGTTAAGCGCACATGCCGTGAGAAGGATATACATATTTTTTTATAAAGTTTATTATTTTATTATTATATATAATATATAGAGGAAAATACTTTTTTTTATTACTTTGTATCTATATAACATTATAATGTTTTAAATTTTTCTTTTGAGCTTCTCTGTTTAGTATTATGTATTAATTAATTGGTTTCAAATGAAAGTTTTTGTGAATTCTATTTTGAAGAAATAAATATTTTATTTATTGCTTTATTCATACCTTAAATACATTATTTGACAGTACGAAAATTATATTGTAGAACAATTTTAAATAAAACAAATGAAATCATACTGAAACAATAATGATGTAAAAGAATGTTTATCCATCAATATTATGAATTGGTTTAACTCGATTGTAGTGAAAGAAATTTTATAGATATATTTCCAAATCTGTGCCATGATCTCTCACAAAGTTATTCCTTATTTCAAAATAAATTATTTATCTGTACGTGTGTCAATTCGATGATTTAGTTTATGCAGATTTTTTCAGAATACTATGTGGATTTCAGAATACTCCAATATCATTTTTTATATTGTCTACAAAAGTGGATATGACAAATTAAGTATGAACAAAGCAATATATAACTGTAATTAAAATTGGCAAAGAGTTCTTCGAAGAAGTGATAAAGATAAACAGTTTGTAACACGTGTTTTATTAATATATTTTTGAACAATTATTCGTTTCCGAATCTCACCATCGACCTACAAAAATCTATACACTTGTTATCATAGATTCTAAAAAATACTAAAATATCATTTTATCTATAATTTCAAAATGTTGATGAAGAACCTATTTAATTTTCAAGGACACGCTTTTCTGAAATATGATATATAATAGTTTCATTGCTGATAAAGTTTTTTTGTTTTTAAATGGTCGTAGTGATTATTTCAAAATGGACGACCGATTTCAAACAATACCTCTCTATAACCCGTTAATGATATATTTAAGATCGATTACTCGTCAAAGTAAACAGTAAAATGATAGCTACGGTTGCTAAAATAGTATTATTAAAATATTTAAGATAGTCGTTTTGATTGCCCACCTTAGCTTATTAGCCACTGTGACACACTAAGAAAAAGAGTGATTCAATTGTGTTATAGCAAATTTGTGTTAATTTTTTCAAATATATATTTTATACTTTAGCTCTATTTAGTTCTTATAGAATAAAATTAAGGTATTTATTATCTTGTATTTTTTAAGAATAAGGAAAGAGAAAAAAAGCAAAAAGAGATTTTTTAAGAAGAGGAGATTGGAAAAATATTTCTTCTTTTGTCTTGATTTATGTCTATGTTTTAATAATATATATTTTTCGCTCACTATCCTGTGCTGTTTCCCTTTTATTATTTTTTGCGTAGGTGATTTTGCCTAAGATGTTGAATTCTCTGATAGAATAATAACATATTTTTTTTCATAAGTGTTAAGTGATTGTTTTTTTGCAAGATATTGTTTATTTCAAACATCATCCACAATGATGCTTTGCGGAACACTTAGCTGCAAAGGTCACATTGCTATCTATGTCGAATAGATCAAAATAGTATTAAGAATTGCAATATGATAAGAGTAGAAAGCGATGTATAATTTAAATATACGTTTGTTTTCTTTCAGGAGGAACACATATGAAGTCATAATATTTTGATGATAAAGCAAAAGAAGAATTTATGAAACATAATATGTAAATTTAATTTAATTTAGTGCACAATGTGACCGAGTTGTCTACCAATTGTAACTTTGTATATATAGTTTGATTTCACAAAGATGCCTTATGTTTTGACTTTTTCAAAGAACGACTACTGTAGTAACAATATTTGAAGCCCAACTTTTATTTATCATTAATTCTATAATCACGTTTAACTTTTTGCAAGAAGCATTTTTTTCATTTCTGATCTATTTTTAATTTATATATATCATTTAAATTTGTTTTATTATTTCATTATTATAAATTAGTTATTTATTTATTACGCTAAGTCTTTACATATCAACCATATTGTATATTATTCAACGATCGATACGAAAAAGCGAACAAGTATTCCGAATCCTAAACCTGAATTGCCATATTATAAGTATATTTCATAACAATTAAGCTACGTATTTTCATTTAGTGTGGTTACACATTTTTCCCTTTAAAGGGTTTAAAAAAATATTGAAATAGTGTATATAGATGTACAACAAATGTATACAGGCAAATGTAATGACTATATGCATATCTTCAAGAAATGTATGCAATTGTACATTACATTTGGATCCCCCTGGTTATTAGAACATCTTATGAAATGTAATAAAAAATACATTTTAATAAGCCATGTTGCTGTAGTGCTATTGTCAAAAGTTTAGGTTAGATCAAAGTCAAGGGTGACATGCCAAGACATTTTGGTTAATATTTATCATTTACGGACGATCTTTGTCCGAGAGCAATCAAGGTGCACCACGTTTACTTTGCTAGTACAGTATACACTTTTATACTAGCGATGACTTTACTCGTAATCTTTCCAATCTACGTACTTTTGTTATTCCTTTCTTATTCTCAATGTTGAATAATATTAAAGCCAATGAAAGAAATGGACTGACAGATGAATTAAGTAGCGCTTGTTTGGGCTTGAAAAACACGGAACACTAACATTCAAATAAAGATTTAGCAATTGCAATTTGGCAACCAAAAAGTAACTGATGTTAAGAGTTTTCGCTTTTTTAATAAATAAATATATCAAAAATATAGTTCATTTTTATACTAGCACTGCAAATATGATAAAATTAAGGTTAATTCTAGATGTCACACGTGTCACATTTATGAGACGCTGTGGTCAAAAGTTCACCATCACTGGGTTACGTCCATATTGATTTAAATGATTATAACACAGGTAGGCTTTTTCGAGAAACGAATTCAATAAAATAATTCTCCATTAAATTTTTATTTTAAATAACGACTCGGTGGAAAACTCTATTCATATGGCAATTACAGGCGTCGGTTTTCTTCCGTTGAAGTAACAATTTTACTATTTAAATCCATCGCCACAAAACGTGGCGTCGTCGCATGAGCCCTACAAAAATTATCTATCTGAGTTTTTCTAATATAATTACAGTCCATGGTTTTAAGTCTCCCGTGAATATATATTTTCCTCTGATCCGTCCGCTGCTTGCAGAATAGCTCTTCGGCTCATTTGGATCTGAGGCTTCATAGGCGCAGTATCCGCGTGGAATACTCGCTAGCCGGAAGCCCTCGTGCAAAGGGTCACAAGTGGAGTTTGCGGTAGCTAGAACCAACTGGAAGCACCGCCAAATTTAGTTGACAGCTCGCCAATGCCTTTGCCGAACATATTGCCAACCTGAAATAAATCAAAAACATATATGACAGAGACAGCTCCACAGCTTTTAGTAGAATTAAAATATGTTTTTGAATCATTCAAAAATAGGGGATAAAAACTATATAACGATATTACTTCTTCTTCTTCGACCATATTCACTCCCTATTTGAAGCATATGGCCGCCATGCGGCATCTCCATGTTTCCCTGTCTTCCGCCAATTGCTTTGCTTCCTCCCATGACATGCCAGCATCCCTCAGTTCCGCTGAGTACATCCTATAGATAGTACCCAACAGACGTCCGGGGTGCCAGAAGCCCACCGGTTGAAAGAAGAGGCCGGCAGGATTGAGGCTTTCCAGAGGCATCCGCAGCACGTGATCCAGCCAGTTCCAACGTTTCCATAACTACTGACATGATGAGGCCACTGGCTTGTACGTTCCCGTATCTTCGAATTCCTCAATCAAACTCACCCCCATTATCCGATGCAAGCATCTGTTTTCGAAGCTCAGTATATGGTTTTTCTTCGTGATGTGCCCATGATTCACTACCGTAAAGCAGTACAAGCACAATGCAAGCGTTGAATAAGTGGCATTTGGTTTTAATCGAGTACAACTGTGTGTGTTCCAGACAGTTCGCATTGAGTTGAATGTGGCTCCAGCTATTCCTAAACGAATGACGAGCTCATTTTTGGACTATCATCTTCGGGGATATGTACGCTGAGGTATCTGAAGCTGTCGACCCTCTCGATGATCCGTCTCGCGCTGTTCAGGGTCCTATTAGAGTCATGACAGGTTTGATTACACATCACATTGGTCTTACTCAGTGGTGGGGAACCTTTTCTTCTCTGCGGATTTCCCAAAATTATCAGTGTGGGACCTTTTTTTTTTAGGTCTTTCAAGGATTTTCACATCAAAAATCCCAAGAATTTACGGATTTGTCCAAATAAGTAATTCAAAGCACAATATGATATGTATGAAAGGCAAACAAAATGGATAGATAATACTTAAAGACACACTCAATTATTGTTTCGAAGCATCAGGTGGGCAACTTAGAACGGTTTCGACCGGGGTCGACGTCTTGGCCACCGCTGATATATATATAAACAAATAGTTGCCCTAATAAACTAACACATCACACTTTGTTACTTGTAACTAAAGAAGCAGTTACGTACATATAATTGTTTCTTTTTTACTTAAATCTTATATATCTTATATCTTTTATATATATAAAAATGACTCTGTAAAAACTTTGGCGTCTATGGATTCGGAAGCCACAGGTCCGATTGCGATAAAAATTTGACAATAATTTAGCTTGCCTGTCTGGGAGTAACATAGGCGTATTAAAATTAACAAACAGTGTCGAAAAACTAAAATATTCGTAGATTTCAATGTTTTTTACCGGTCAAACTCCCGAGTATTCCATTCGAATTTGAATTTCATTTGAACGACATCCATTTTGTTTTCATTTGACAATTCAAATTTGATGTTCGATTGTTTCGATTTCATATCTGTCAAATCTATGGTCTAAATTTTGACATTACATTTAAATGTGTTTCGTGCATAAGTTGTGATTGTTTGTTTGTTATTTATGCGATGTTTTTAGATTAGTTTCTGTACTCTTTTCACTTCAATTAATACTATACTATTTATATAAAGAACGTCAAAAAAATATTTTGTGATATTTGACAGCAAAAGTACATTGTGAATTATATTACATAACGTTAGTAAGCCATTATTTTACGGTTATTTTTAAATGCATGTGAATAAATACAGTACATAATCCCTGTGTGCACTGTCAATACTTGATGGAAAAGCATTCTATATTTATATTAAACGGTTTTTCTCTTATTAAATGTTCTTATATAATCACGAATGCGAAATTATTAACAAAGAGAGTTTTAAGTGATTATTTTCATGATGTTCAACGAATATTGTACAATATAAGATTTCGACTGAAGGTGCTTGGTGGAATTTCAATACTAAATTTGAATCGTTCAAATTATGTACATTCTCACAGATTTTGTCACCAACGACCCGGGTTTCGCCTTTCGGCGTCTTCAGGCGTTCAAGTGCACGGATGAACTTGAACTGACGCTTAGTAAACGAATGTTTCGTGTTTATATAATGTACAATTTCATTTTTATGTTTTGTCAACTATTATATGTAAATGTTAAGAGTATTTTGATGGCTATGCATGCATTGATTATACGTTTTAGGTTTGAAAGACTTTTTGAACAAGGTTTTAAACCAGGGGTGGGGAACCTTTTCTTCTCTAAAGGCCGCATTCATTTTTCTGATTCGACATAAGGCCGCAACAAACATTGACTAGGGAATCTTTGGCCGGAAACAGGAATTTACGGTCAGATTATGTCAGGAATTTACGAATTTGCATAAAATTACAGAATTACAGAATTGGTCAGAAGGCCGCACCAGAGTAGAGTCAAAAGGCCTCAGATTCCCCACGTCTGTTTTAAGCTATTAGGTGTGTCAAGTCATATAAGTGTAGATGAATAAATATATATCTTATATTCTGGAATTCATATTTTTAAGGTTCCCATATACTACAGATTACTAACAGTAAGAACGCAATAACATTAATTTATGTTTTTTACTATTTATATTTGTTTTAGGTAGTTTTTTAGTGAGGCACATCTTTTTAGAAACGGTAATCATAGAACAATGATTTTGAATACGAAAAAAGACTAAACGTATGAAATAAAAGTCACACATCATGATCAGAGTGAAATGAATGTTTGTTTGTTCGTACTTTAGGCGTTGCCACACCGCTCGCCCAATTGGAATAAAACTTTTACAAACTTTTTGCTTGCACTTCCGGGAAGGTTATAGTACAATTAAATTACAGTAGGTGGCGCGTGTGTTGTATCATTAGACAATCGGCAGCAAACGTCAAACAGACAGAAAAAAAAGCATGCACTTCAATATACACAATTAAAACGCAAACACTTTCTTTCTTCGAGTGACATTGCAACGCTTGCCGGATACCGGCTAGTTATTATATAAATTAAATTGATGTAACCTTTTGGTTCTGAGCATAAATCTATAAACTGAAAATATATTGTAACTGTGTTTACCTTTCCAACCACGGCAGTAACATTGCCGAGCTTTCCTTCTTCCGCTAATGACTCCAGTCTAGATTTTCCTTTCACTCCATCTTCTGATCCGTCTTCACCACCCCTAAGGAAAAATACATATTCTATTAAACCATTCAATCCTTGATATTATTATACTGTATAATATTCATATGAAAGAAATGTCAAATAAAAGACAATCATATATTTATGAAAGCAAATATTTCTTACTGCGAGTCGTCTCTCTGTGACATAATAAGCGAACAAGTCGCTTCTTCAGCCTGCATGCGAGCTGACACTGCTACATAAGCTTTACAGTGAAGTTTATCGTCAATCACTCCTTGTAACTCAAAATCGCTGTACATTTTCTGAAAGCAGCAAATTAAATTCATTAGCAAAACGTTGAACTGAAAAACATTTACATATGTTTAGATTCTCATTTTAATTGTTAGTGTGACATGGATAAAACCTCAAGTCAGAAGTGCTTATTTATTTTTAAAAGATATATATATATGTATTGAAGAAGGCATCAATGAAAGATATTTCTTTATCTTACGGAAAATGTTTCAAAACTGAAAATAAAAATCAAAATACCGAGACGGTGTAAATACTGAGGAAGTATTTATTTGGCTGTAAATATTATTGTTATTATAACATAGATACCTTAACAATGATAGACAGACAGGCACATTGATGTGGATGAAGAGCTGGTCTCTCTGCCAACCAATTGCTGACTAAATTTAGTTGAGCGGCGTACCACTGCTCGAATAAGGTAAGAATCCATAATTCGTCGGTAACCTAAAAGTGTGTATAAAAATTATTAATCTGTTTTAAACATATAATTCACATATCTGATTTTAATTTTTTTATGTAGTCCCTTTCCACCAAGTTTTTTCGGTACCATAAAAGTGAATAAAATTCATTTACCTTCGATCTAATTTGATCCATACAATTTCTCATGAATGTCACATAGCCTTGTCCCATATCTTTTCCAGACCCAGACACATTCTGAAAAAAAGCACATACAACTGTCATATAACACGTGCAACCTTTAATTTAAAAAAAAAATCATAACATAGAGACCATTGAACATTGTTTTTTTTTAATAAACTGTTCATGAAACAGTACTATTGTTTTATGATTTTAAAACAAACATTGATATGTGCTTGGACGACTTATTGATATTATACCAGGACTATAGTCAGGTTAAAAAAAACGACTCTGACACCAAAGAATTTTTACTTAGTAATATTAAAAAATGTATTCAATCAGATCATCTTAGTCAGCCTAGCATGCAGTGGCAACACTATGAACTAGTGTGGCTTGAATACACATCATTAAATATATATAATTTTTAAATGGGTCTGAAAACTCCCAACTCCGACTCCTACTCTACAGCCCTACATTATACAGCTGTATTTTTAATCACTTGTCAAAACTTGAAAACAATTTTAATGTAAACCATTCATATAACGAGAGCTGTAGTGGGCCAATGCATCGTATACCATTTACTTTATTCATAGAAATAGAAAGTAGTTTAATTAAAAATATTCTACAATAGAGCAAGGAATGCTTTTTTGGTAAATCTTATTGTGAACACACTGTAAATTTTTGTTGTAATCTATTTTCTTTTCTCTAATCGACATATATATGAGAATATTTTATGGGATATCCGACAGAGCATGTAGAGTGTTTAAGCGTCAAACCTTTGTAAAGTTTATGTATACAGGTAGTTCCCGACTTACGATGGTTCGACATACGACAATACGCACTTACGACCGAAAAAAATAAGATTTTTTAAAAATTTGAATTGCATCACGAGACACTACAGCAGATGCATGCATAAAGTAAAATAACATGATAATGCAATACATATTTGCTCATATGTACAAATTTAACAATAAAAAATAATATATAAATGATTTATTTTAATACATCGTCGATGCACATCAAATGTGATATATGTATGTGACTCTGGGTGCATACTGAGATAATCGATAAAAACTGTTAAAAAACGAATCGGAAAGTAACACATTGACGCACCAATTAGAGAAAAATATTTTATTCAGTATAAGAATACATGTGCATATTGCAAATATTTACTATTTTAACAAGAAAATGGTATTTTATTTCGTTTTTGTACCATTTTTAATATTTTGCTGTCAAAATATTTTATTAAAAATAATACAAATTTGATAACTAGGCAATAGTTTAGTCAATAGTCGCGAGCTGTCGACTTTTGGCCAAACTAAAGTAATAATGAGGCAGTCTTAAGCGTAGCATTATCTACATGCTGTATTCATATGAAGTCGAAATTTTGCTTAAATTTCTAATAAGCCGTAGTTTTATGTGCACGTCGCAAGATATCTGTGGTTTCAACTTGAACTCCTGAAGATGCCAATAGGCGAAATCAGGGTCGTTAGTGACAAAACTTGTGTGAATGTGGATAGGTTAAATAATATCTTTTATATTTTGATAATTTTATTCCTGTATTTTTTTCAATTATCTAATTTTGATCAATTATTTGTATTCTTCAACACAATGGTGTTATTTTTTTACCATTATGATGGTTTTTTTTGCAGTGTGGTATTATTACACTTAACAATATTAACTTATTACATTAATGATATCAAACACAAATTACAAAAAAAAACTACTTTTCCTATTTATTCTCCATTTTTTATATGTTCTGCAATAATTAATGATCACATTAGATATCTTCCATAGAATTCTTTTTATTTTAATATAAAAAGTGTAAGCCTGTTTTTTGAATAACTTGTGCTTTCACACAAATTTCAGCTAGAATCTTGTAGCACTGGCGGTTTGTTTGAATTTCAGATGAACAAGATTCTAATAGAAGTTTAGGTATTTCTAATTAACCATGAAGAACTATTTTTAACAATATTTCATTAATAGTTATATCAAGCCAGTGCCATCATTGATATGTACAATCAAAAAGAAACTTGAAAACATTTACAATTTTCAAAATACAAGCATTCAAAATTTCAAATGCCCATATCTTTTTTCCTGCAGCTGTCCACATAGAATCTTGTAGCACTCGGCTTGCATAGTGTCAAGTTAACAGAATTTTAAAATGAGATTCTATTATCACAACATGTATGTGAATGTTGTGGAAAAAAAGACAATGTAATTATAAATGTAATTTAGCGGCCTGTGTGGTCGAGTTAGCCGCCTGTGTGGTCGAGTGGTCAACATCGTTGGCTACCGCTACGGAGGGCACGGGTTCGAATCCCGGTACGGGCAGTTTTATAAATTGATTTTTCAATCGATTTATGAATTTCTGTTCAAAGGCATGGATGTATGTGATGTCTTGAATTCCCCCCTCCCACCCATCCTATCATATGAACGGGGCGTATGGAGAGCGATTAGCTAACCACTAGTCCTGTCCTTGCCCTTTCCTTCTATTCCTACTCTCTTTGGAAAAAGAGAGGTTGAGCAACTGAGTAACAAGCAGTTCTCGTAGAAACATTGCTGTTGAGATAAACTCCATTAGGAGTCTATATGCTCGACAAACGACCAAAGTTCAGGAACGTATCTTGGTCGTATGTCGAGGACTACCTGTACAGCACTGCATATTATTAGGACTAGCTGTAAGCCCGTTGACCTCAACGGAGGGATTTTTGTTGCATTTTTAAGTAGTCAGAAAAGTTACTGGCGTGAAAAATAAATTACTAACCTATTTATTGAATAATCCAGAAATTCTGATAGTAAAAGAAATATATCTCGGGGCGTATATCGACAGCCCTGCCCTGCAGTATTTAAATTGTAAATTATTTATTTTTGGAATAATGTTCTAGTTTGCTAACAACTATTTTTCGTAATAGCAGAAATTTCGTAAGTTATTGAATTTTTCGAATAATGTTTAAGTTTGTTAACAACTATTTTTCGTAGTAGCAAAAAAAGTCCTTGTAAATTACTTAATTTTTGAAATAATGTTTAAGTTTGCTAACAACCATTTTTCGTAGAAGCAGAAATTTTGTAAATTATTGAATTTTTGGAATAATGTTTAAGTTTGCTAACAACTATTTTTCGTATTAGCGGATATTTCGTAAATTATTTAATATTTGGAATAATGTTTAAGTTTGCTAACATCCATTTTTCTTAGAAGCAGAAATTTCGTAAATTATTTTATTTTTGGTATAATTTTTAAGTTTGCTAACAATTATTTTTCCTATTAGCAGAAATAGACCTCGTAGATTATTTAATTTTTGGAATAATGTTTAAGTTTGCTAACAACTATTTTTCGTAGAAGCAGAAATTTTGTAAATTATTGAATTTTTGGAATAATTTTTAAGTTTGCTAACAACCATTTTTCATAGTAGCAAAAATAGTCCTAGTAAATTACTTAATTTTTGAAATAATGTTTAAGTTTGCTAACAACTATTTTTCGTATTAGCGGAAATTTCGTAAATTATTTAATTTTTGGAATAATGTTTAAGTTTGCTAACAACTATTTTTCGTATTAGCGGAAATTTCGTAAATTATTTAATATTTGGAATAATGTTTAAGTTTGCTAACAAATATTTTTCGTATATATATAAATAAATAGTTAATTAAATTATTATATATAATTGAGCAGCCCTATATAGCCTCTCACAACCCTGCAGTTTGAAATCTTGGAATTTTCAGAACAATTCAAATTCGTTTAGTGCAAGGTTTCACCCACAGATGTCATTATTAGTTCACTAAAAATTTAAATAGAGTTTTTTTTTCGTCACTATCAATTGGTTTCGTGGAACAGTGAGTAAGCTGTCCGAACGTCGCGCATGAAAATTGGGGCATGGTATCGAATCCCATAGCTTGAGAGAATATTTTTGGTTAGTATGAAAATTAATTGTTTTTACACTTAATGTCATGACTTCAAAAATTCACACATAGACATCAGAGAAAAATGAAGAAATGAATTAATGACGACAGCGGGGAAGGATGGGGGGGAGGGGGACCGTCTTTCTTGACTTCATCGAAAAGGCGAAATCGCGACCATATACAAACGAAAAAAGTATGTCTTTAGTATGAATAAAAAAATGTTGACAGCGTGACTGGGGCGGAGGAGGGGAAGGGGATATCGGGGACAATTTACAGACGGACGGACGGACGGACATTATCGAGTATTAATATATAGATACTTCAGTTGAAAGGCATATAATGGATATTCTATGCTGTGAAAATAGTCCAACTGCAAATGGAATGTAATAAAAAGAAAAAGAAATATGACACCGGGATCATTATTGCGGTGACAGTGAAGTGATTCAACTTACAGCCATGGTGAGTAACGAGCCAATGAGACTGCCTTCATCAAATCTCGTCAGTTTTGCCATCACTGCTTCCAAAACGGCAATAAGCCGTGTGCTTAATCCAGTGGTCATATTGTTAATGCACTCATCTATTAATTTATCCATCTTACTGTGGTATGAGTGCTGAAAAACAAAGATAATGTTGACACACTGTGGTTGGTTCCATGACGAAAGCTTAACATATTATGACAACCGAGACAAAGTGCAAAAGCTCAGTTACAAGAATTTTAAATAAGTTATCAATTTTCTTTTTATATATTGAAACAAATAGACTTACCACATCAACTCCGTCAACTGTACATAGCTTGAAGGCCTGATTCTTGGCATCTAAAATCACGTTCACCATCGCGCACACCTCCGATGGTAATATGTAGTCCGTTGATATGAATGTTACACTCTTTTTTAAACACAACTGAAATTAAACAAATCATAAATTAAATAACAATCTTCATTCATTGAGATGAATAAAGTATTGATTACATTCATAAAAAGAGACTTACCTGGAAGGCGGCTTCCGTTCTTTGGACACAGCTCTCCATCATATCGGTGGCCATCAGTTTCAGTCTCTGTTCTAGGTGCGTTCTGAATTCTACATCTGGCCAGTGTAGATCTCTGATGAAGCATTGAAGAGCGTCCAGTTTCCAGAATAACTCTTCTGAAGTACCGCAGCCATTTCTAAACAAAAAAGCAACATTATAGTTATATCGTCATGTGAATATCGTCATCAAGAATCGAACAACTGCGAAAATATTAATTCTATTCTCTGTAGAATGTCTTACTTTTAGAGATTTGCAGCAAAGAATACTATTATTAGACAAGTAACAAAATTTCTATGAGAAACTAAGCTAAAAAAATCATAAATGTATGTTATCCCAAAAACTATATTTATTCTTCTATTTGTAGAATGGCAAAACTAAATATATTGACAAAACTAAGATAAATATATATCAATTCGAAAGGTTGAGATAATTTTGTTATTTTGAAACCATATGATCTTTTAAATTACTAAAATAATGAAGGTGCTTTTGATGATGTTATTTTCTATTAGTTGACGGAATGGATAACAGGGAAATAATGGTGTATATTTTTTGAACCATGTCCACATCTAATCCAGAACAAATGGGCTACTAATGAGGTGTTGCAACATTTTATTTTTTCTACAAGAACTGCTTTCCTTTCAACCTTTCCTTTTTGGAAAGACTAATGATGAAAGATTGAAGCTAAGACAGGACAAGTAGTAAAATAATCGCTCTTGCTAAGCCTATTTTAGGACAGATGCGAGGGAATTAAGACATCATTCACGATTTCGTAAATTGGTTGAAAAATACATAAATAAACTTGACAAGAATATCTGTACTGAGATTCGAATATGTGGACAAATCAACCGAATAGGATACCTCCGATTAATTGGCTGCGGGTCCAACTATAATCAAATAAAATTATATTTTTTTTACCCCTTGATCTCCCATCTTTCCTTTTCGAAGCCTTTATGAAGACTCTGGGCAATAGAAGACTCCATAAGGTCAACGTATCTCACCACCAAGGGAGCGAAAGTCTCTCGGAGGTGTTCATGAAACCGGCCATTCTTCAGATTATCTATAATCACCCGCAAACATCAAATAAGTAATAGTACAAACAAATATTCTTTAAACGTTGAATTTTAAAATGATCACCTACCAAACTTATAATATTGAATGCATATTTTATCATTTTAGCGTCTTATCATTTTCTTGAGTATACAACTTTTAATTAGCAATTATACAATTTTGTACAATTTTTACAATTTTGTGTATTTTTATGATTCCCTCTCCCCATTTACTAAAAGTCACAAGATGTTTTACTTTCTTTATTTTTAAGCCTATTAAAAGAAATCTTATTTCTTAAATTATTGCTGAACATTATATTTTAGATATCCAAAAGAAGCAAACATTGTCAAAGAAATCTTCATGATATTTTATTTTGTGACAATATATTTTATATGATCTCCTTATCCTCTCAATCATAAATCATCACCCAAAATAAGACCCCGAACTTCTTACAGTGTGATGGACTGCTAATAAAAAGAACTTAGCTATCTATTTGAGTAATTGACGCAGAACATTAATTCAATCTTTTTCTGATCATTTTAATCGCGTATAATAAATGAATAAATTTGCTTATAATCTATTTACATAAAACATTCTACTTGGAAACATGCTATAGACATTGGGTACAAGACATTTCGTGCATCTACAAACAAAATAAAAATACTTCATGTGTAATTCGTTTATGAAATGATTTTTATTTTAAAATTGTTAATTTGATGGTGAACTAAGCTTTTCCACATTTGTAAATTACTGAGATTTGGCCATTGAATATTTTAAGCTTACTTTACACGGGTGTTTCTTGTGAAAACTTCCATAAAATATTGCACACTCTTTTCACCACTGACAATAAAATTGAACACTCATTGATTTGACAGTGAACAGTTTTACGCAGCATGGATCTCTTAACAGATGTGTTAAGTGCAATCTTAGTAAGTGCAAGTATTTCACTTATTTCTTTTCACCACCCTAAAATTTTGTCTTATAAAACTGTTTGAATAAAAACGTTTCTGAAATTTACATGGAATAGGTCAGTTAATTTGTAAATATGAAAAGATAACAGATAGTTCATTCAATTCAGACTCATTAAAATAAGCTCAATGTATTTTTCTAATATTTGAGACTGTTTTACAATGAATGGAGTCGTTGCCAATAGTAGCGGCCATAATGAATAATGGAGGCGAATTAGTGAAAAATATTTCGTATTTCGCATAATTTATCAGTGTTCTTCATATTAATGTGTGATTTTAACGCGATTATCAAAGCTTCAATAAACATTTTAAATCGTGGCGTTGTTTTTAGCTTAGTTTGAGAAATTTTTCGCCGAAATAATCCATGATTAGCATTAATACACTTGTACCTATAAATAATTATTATCAATTGAAAAAAGTATTAAATGGGGCAAGTTGATTATTTGTGTTAGTTATTTTAAATTAATTATAATTCTCTTTGCATTATTTGAACCAGGGCTGTGGAGTCGGAGGATATTGAAAAATTATTAGACTATTCATCATATTGATTGGTGAAATGTATTGATCTGATGGTGTAAGATAAAAACAAATGATTGAAAAAAATCAATTTGGAGTCAGTTTTAATTTAAAGCCGGCGTCGGGGTCAGAGCCGTTTTCTTTTTACCTGACTCCACAGCCCTGGTTTGAACATTCTTAATGATTTTCACATTTAGCTTATGGAATATTTTCTAATACCTAAATGGTGACCAAATCTTACAGTAAAATATAAAACAAGTCTCATTAGGTTACCACTGTTTTAAGAGTTATTCAAACATGAATGATGACCGGTTTATGTTACTTCAACATTGTATGGTAACAGTTAATTATCACCCGTATTACTTTTTGAGAGTTTTTTATTCATTGAAATTCTTTATCATGCTTAATAGAAGTTTGTTTATTTGAATTACTTATCGGATGCTAGTAACAAAATAGTTATCATTTCAGTCAGTCAACATACAGTTGATCTGATTTGCAACAATTAATTTTATTGAAAAAATCATGAGTGTTAAGGTATATACTCCCACTCTATCATAGATCACTTATTGTATTGTGAGCTTCATAGAATACAATAATACATAAAGTGATAAATTAGCTTGTTTTGAATTTTTGTAATATTTAGTTACATTCATATTATTTGTAATATTTGAATATATCTTATTTACATCAATGATTGTTTTAATCAATGATATTTTCAACAATGCCATAATAAAATGATGTGCAAACAACAACAATCACCAGGTCTCACTATGAAATGTTGCATGACAATATACTACCACTACCAATATACGGTACTGATATGGTAAGTATATTTGAAGTCTTTCAATTCAGACTTCGTAGGATAGGAATATGTCGAAAAGCGACTCTCGTATATTAAAACATGATTATAATTACTACAATTGTGAAAAGTTTGGGATATATCTTCGATAGATTCGGTGGTGACTTTGTGGAAGTTCATTTTGAATATAAAATTAATATTCCACTTTTATTGCTACAACTTGTGACACATGTTTCGCCTCTTTGAGAAGCATCATCAGACTATCGCAACGTTTACAAATAAACTAAAAATTTATTCAAGTCTTATGTTATAAATTATAAAATAAAAAAAAATCAGGGTTTATCCTTTTCTAATGGACGCAGGGAGGGTAAGATGCAAACTTTGATATTACTAATTAAAATCTAATTACTTCCATTATGCGTGGCAAAACACAATGGAAATAAGTTCATCAATGGTGATCAGCCTATCTTATTTAAAATGTTATTTACTAATGCTTCCTTTCTATTAATGACTTTATTAATTAACAAAATTTGCAAGCTATTCATTCTTAACCCTGTACTATTTACTTTATGGAGTTTTTCAACATTTTTATTTTTATCAACATTGTGATCATTTTCTATCAAATGATTCGCAAACTCTGAAAAAATATTTGAGATATCTTTTCAATATAAAAATTTCAATACAATACACCCATTTAGCAGGAATATATTAGAACATGATAACTTTGTTATTCCACGTGTAAGAAATTGTGTGACAGAACACGTAGAATATTAAATTGAATTTCTACAAAGTGACCATCAAAGTCATATAAAATATAATAATTCATAATTGAATCTTATCAATAACAAGATATAATATTATGTAATCCGTGTTCATTTAAAAATTCAGTATTCTTAAATTTCAACAAAAAAAATTTCTCTTTTCAACATTGGTTACTTCTGGTAACTTCTTTGATAGATGGTCATTCATTTTATAGCAAAACATGACAGGTACATAAAGATTAATTTAATAAATTTCCAAACCTTGTAAACTGTAGAGTTAGATAGCAGTAATAGAATACGTAAAATGGAAAAACCTTTGCGACTTATAATTCTAAAAATAATATCATTTCTTAATTTTATTTGGATTAAATAATCTAACGGTTTAAAAAACTGTAGAAAAATAAATAAAAAAAACATACTAAAGAAATGGTTTGGTTATCAACAAGGTTTTTCTATTTTCATTCATAATGATAACAACAATATAATAAATCTGAAAAGGTTCGAATCCACACTATGACTGCTGTACTCGATAGTTAGATACTTGCCCACTAGATGGTGGAGGCTGTCCCATAAATTCTACTCAGAGAAATAGAGAAAAATACTTGGAGGTAAGTAACTAGTGATAATAGATAGAGGCCAACGCTAGGGTAACTTAGAAAGGAAATAGACAAACGGTTACCAGCTACCGCCTGTCGTTGTTGTGCTGTCATTCCATGTGAGCCGGCTGTTGAAATAACACGTTTCTTGAATACATTAAGTTCCACATTGTGTCTTGTTGACAGATTCAATTGAAATATTGTGTGATGTATAAAAAAATATTGTGAATAAATAATTATCGTTATTTATATTGAAAAGCAACAAATTATTTCGTAAAAGAAAATCCTCATTTCAAAACTATTTTAAAAGAGAAAATATTCAGTATACCTGTATTTAAACTAAGATTTAAACTATTGCATGTCCAAATTTTAGGTACTTTGACTATTAAAATATTCTGTATCAGTGAATTCATTTCTACTCTAATTGTAAATTTTGGTATTATAAATAGAAACTATGATAATCATTTAGATAAGTACTTTTCAATCGCTTTATTTCAGAAACTTTCTTCAGTTCGTAAATAGTAGGAACTCCTATACAAGAAGTATACAAGCAATAATTATCATTTGAAACGCATTGAGTTATAAGTGTTTAGATTGTATTTTTGTTCTTAAAATAGATCTAAGAATTTGCATGGGAAAATCAACGGCTCGTATATTTAAATAATATTTTAACTTACTGATTACGATTTACATTATATTGAGAGCCCACTTTTAGTCTGGAGGAACTGAATTACAAATACTAATAGTTTACCTTTGATAAATATTACTTGTATTCCTATTTAATGTTTTATATAACAAGCGTCACACATAGACTATTATTGTCATGTAGGTTAGCCTTCGTGACTTATGTTTGTTTTCATTTTCCTGTAAAATTTTTCAAATGTGACTTGCAAAAAAGAGTCACAGATTTTATTACCCCTCGGGTCCCTTGAGTCACAGATAATATGAATTATAGAATTTTTGAACATATTTTAATGTAGGCAGTGTACTATAAAGTTCTTTTTTGTGGTAAATAGTCATATAAATGTTCATATGCTACATTCAATACCTTTTGAAAATCATTAGCATAATGAAAAATTGAAAAAATGATTGTAGTGTCGAAAGATCACTGTAAATAAATCAAAATCTCGCAAATAGTTACGGATGACAGTGACTTTCATAAAATTGTTAAATTTTATGAAAATGAAACGGATAAATTATTTAAAAAAAATAATAACTTTGTACCTTCTGTTCGCAAATAATCATTGAGAATTTGAAATAATGGAAAAGAGTCCCAAGTGTCGGGCGGCTGCTCGGCAAGAACACGATCCATGTCAACTCCGAACAGCGCCCAGAAGATCTCGGCATGCTCAACCAGGAGGTCGGAAAACCACGCGAAGGCCTGGATAATATGTATATTTCAATGAGCGCCTTATAGCTTCATAGTAAAACATGAATCATCAAATTAATAATCATGGGAGTACAGTTTGAAATCCATGGTAAATACTGTATTTCAACCCTCATACTATTATTTACTTCTAATAGTATTCATATAATATTAGTCAATTTCGAAGTGTCAAAAACACTTTTTTATGTCATAAAATTACCATGAATTTCAAATAAAAGAGAAAAGCATCTAGCATTCATTCTACTATTTCTATCATAAAATTACTAGTGAAAATAAACCAGTGCAACATCTGTCATCGTTTTATGCAAATTAAACAATTTTTCTATTATTTTGAAAGCAAAATGTTACACTGACAGATTTCCAAGCTTATTTACAAAGCATACCTAATCCAACATTAGATAATAATTCATTAAATTTGTGTAGCCAGTATTTTC
The DNA here is from genome assembly GCA_031772345.1 of Himalopsyche anomala. NCBI lineage: Eukaryota > Metazoa > Arthropoda > Insecta > Trichoptera > Rhyacophilidae > Himalopsyche > Himalopsyche anomala. The sequence continues at coordinate 34,611,659 of CM062823.1, forward strand.
ATGATAAAAAAATTGTAGTTTTTACTCCATATGTTTAAAATTTCAAAAGTATTGGTATTAATTGCTTTTCCATAAGCAGTAAGTCAATCAATAAAATCCGGTCTATCCGGTTCTCCAGTTCAAATGTTCATTATATATAATAACAATATGATAAGAATCTAAAACTGTTTACAACAAATTGATGTCGCCTGAAAAGCTTCGAAATGTTACATGTAATAAGCATAGTGAATTTATTTGTATTTACGTATCACAATAGTTGTTTTATATTAAATCACGATGTTTTAATATTGATTACATACCCAAAGTTGCTTATATTGAAGTGACTATTAATATGGTTGGGTTACATTTCATTACATTAATCATTTTAAATAAAGATCATTGTCTGTATTAAAAAATAATATGTATATTATACTGTACTGTTGTGATGTCCTCCGAGCGAGCGTGTTATTATGTAGGTATGCACAGTCGTAAGCTGTAGAGTAAAGTACATTGAAAATATCTACAATCTATTCGTCCACTAGCCATCAATTAATCATTAGGTGTACAATTTCTACGTGACCAATAGACAAACAAAATAATAATCTATTATAAATAAATTAACAACAGTAAAAGTAAATAACCTGCAGATAAGTTCCGCCACAAAAAATTATATTGACGAACCGTGAGATGTTATTTTAATATATCTATGTTTTTAACCCTTTTAATTTATCAACGATAATTTTTATCAATCAAATATATTGACTGCTAATCTAAAAACTATACTAGGGTCAATTTTTTCATGACATAAAAAATAGCTTAAATCGATATATTGTAACTTTTTTCTCATCATACTATTGCGAACATGACAGATTACTGTTTTTTTGTTGTTGTTAATAATTTGATTAGATATAGTTATACAATATAAGAATAAGAAGAATATAAACTTTATGTTTCATTGAGTAAATAGCAAATCCAAGTTAAAGAAAACTAGTGACATAGAATGACTCAACAATCTTGGTTGTCGTGTTTGATAGCCGATTTCATTGTGGTTATGTCAAAAAAGAAGAACTTTTGTTTTATTTCTTGATTCTTGATTTCATTTTGATATCTCTATGCTATGTTTTGTAAGTACACAGAGCCCATAGGATATAATTGTTTTTGAGTATCGTATTATCCAATTTATTCTGTTTACTATATATTTATTTTATCTATTTATATTATCACTTATCATACTTAAAACGGGAAACAAATGTACAAGTTAAATATAATTTGAATCAGTCATAAATATATTTATCGCTCATTGCTTAATGTAAAGTAAAAAATTCTTATTTAAATATACCAAAAGCTGTAAATACAAAGATGTAAATTAAAATAACATCACAAAATATAGTAATAATACATTGGCTTTCTACGCAAACTGCAATCGCGTTTTATTCTACGTGTGACAACATATAAAGCATTTTCTAAAATGGTGATGAAGCGAAAAAACAATTTTGTTTCTATAAATCATTTTCATATCGAAGCACATCAAACTAACAATGTTTCGTTCGCCATTCTTTAAATGGTTTGGGCTTTTTTCATGTGAAAAATATTTCTGATGGATACTCTTGTCCCAGTTTTGTTTACCAAATGATCAAATTGATAGTTTTTATTATAGAAACAAGGATTCTCGTAAAAACAAAAGGTATTTGCGGATTTTGGTGACGCGTTGATTAAGAAATAATTAATTTACGTGATTTGATTGCTAAAAATTTTTTTAGTGTTTGTGGCAATTGTTTGACTGTGATTAAAGAAATAAAAACATAAATATAAATTAAGTGAGTTGAATTTTAATTTTCTTCAAACTATTAATTCTGATTTTTTATTGCTTTTACTAAAAAATACAATTCAAGATAAAAATATCTTTGAGTAATTCCCTGTTACAGCGTTTCCTAGATTTTGAGTGAACTTTTTTTCCAATTTAGTAAAATTTACAGCTAATAATAAATATTTTTGATAGATTCAATCAAAACTATGTCTAATTCATAAAAAAATCTGATCTCTCAGATAATAGTTATTCCATTTTAATATAATATTTTTTATGATCTGTTTGTAAGCTAATGTGATTGAAAAAATAATCATTGTAAAAGTCACTCCGGTATTATTTTTCAACAAAAAAATAAATCAATTTATTAAAATACCTAATTAATATTTAAATATGAACTGGTTTACCTAGTTACTTAGTTCGCAAAGTGGCTAAAAAAAGTGAATACAGAAAATAAAAATAGGCATTAAGTACCAAAAAAAAAAAAATTTAAATAAAAGAGTTTTATGTGTCACAAAGAATATTTATGCATACTTACATTTTTTATGTTTTTGTGTACTTTGTGCTTTTTTTTATTTCTGTATTCATATACCTATTTAAAAATCGTGTCGACTAAAACTATTTCTTCTTTACCTTCGGAGCTTAGAACATTACAAAACGAATGAAATGTTTGTTTAAAATGAAGTGTGACATCTATTTTCTGTTTGGTGAAAATCTTCCAAAAAGAGATAGGTAAATTTACACATATCGAATCTATACATCAGGGCTGGCTTACTGGTAGATCACGATCAACACATTGATCGTGTTTGCCATTACGAGAACACATAACGGAAGACTGAAAAAGATTTCCACATTCTTTCCTTCCATAGGTCACATATTTCATAACATATATTCCAATTATTTATTTTTTTCAAACTCTCGACTTAAAAATTCAAGTTCGCCAACACTGTTATGTCGAGTCGACGGAAAGAATGTAGGAATAGGGTGTGTAAGATAATGTCATCGCCATTATCTTACTCACCGTTATCTCATTTCATTCAATATGTCTAATAGTGTGAATTTTAAGCCTCTGCTGTTGTATAGCGACCAAACCACAGCAAATCGACAATCAAATATGAACAAAAGTTTTGCATGCTAATTTTTTCATAGACATGCCATTATTTTTGCAAGAACATTTCAGGCAAGTTTTTTTGCTTACAATCTCCAATAGTAGCAACTATTAAATTGTGTCTGACATATTGGTAAAACATTGTAGATATAACACACATAATGAATATGATCATGCTAAATTATCGGTAAATATTGCATATTTTTATCTTATCCTTTATTTGAGTGGAGAGGGATATATTTTATTGCATTGGCTGTGAAAATTCCATCAGTACTTTCAAGTGAAACAATTCTGATCTCATTATGTAATACTCTAAACCAAAAGGGAAAATTTGAAAAAGTTTGTTACCTATTTTTGTGAATAATTAAAAAAGTAGGAATTCAACCAAGTATCTTTCAAATATGTTTCAAGTTCACGTGATTTGTTATTATGTGAACCTGTTAGAGTGGTAGAATATTTAACGCCAATTCTATTCTACCATATTTATAATAGTGAAAGAATGACTATCATATTGTTCAGAATTTAATTTCTACGTTAATAAACATGATAGCTTTATTGACAGACCAAATCGGAAAAGAATAATAAATATATATAATATTGTGAATGGTTGTGTGATTAATAATATATTATAGTAAATCTATGATAACAATATTTAAAGAATCAAGTGATCTTTAACATAATGTCTTATATATTATTATTAATATTGTTTAATTACGTTTGGCTGACCGCTAGAATCCGTTTTTGAGTTATACACCTGTAAAACAAAACGACAGAAGGAGCACACACCATAGAGAGAGAGAAGTAGATAAACAAACAACACAGATACACGCCAAAAGTGCAATTGATGGTTCACTTAAAAGATTGTTTGAATTGCATTTAACGGAATCACGATAGAATTTTTGATGATAAATCTCTCTAAATAATTTGTAACAAAAATCTTCAATAGATGTCTATCTCTATTGATTTTAAATATTATTTTCAATCACTTGAAATTTAATCAATAATAATAAAAAAGTGACAAATTTAGCCGGGTTGGCTGAAACTGCCAAATCCTCAGTTTTATATAAGGCCTTTTGAAATATTTTTTTATCCAACAATATTGAATAAATAAAAAGAAAATGTCTGCTCACTTATCATTATGGAGATCTATTGGAAAACCTAATAAGACTAAGGATGAAAAATAGTCCATATCGTCGGATTAGTGCAAGAAAACACTAACTAAGAGCCCAGTGAAAAAAGAGACCCCCATTTCTACATATGCAATATAACAAATTATCTTGCGCGACATTTGCATGAGAGCCTGAAGTTTCTAGCTATGCCACTGTCTGAAAAACTTTAAATAGTTATTTTATGTCGTTTGAAATCTCTAAAATGTTACATAAATAGAAGTTTCTGACTTTTTTTTGAGCAACATTTATAGAAGACATCAATTCAATCATTTTTGAAATCGCGGAATTCGATTTAAAAAAATGACTGGTTAGTGACTTCTTGCACTAAAACTGAACATGATAGCTTTCAATTTTCAATATTTTTTATTGATGAGAGACATGTTTTTCTTACTCATGTTTGAAACAAATAATTGTTATAATAAGTAATTAATAATAAGAAACTAACGTAAAATGAATATAGTCCTTACTCTGATTGCAAAACAAATCAGTTAAGTGAACCATAGATAAAGAGGCACCCAATATCAATAACATTCAGTGTGTGATTCCATAGACACAACATACAGAGACAACATTTATCTTACAACTTTCAACAATTTTATATTTAATTGAAATCAACTGTTAAAGGAAGAGGGTAATTTCAATAAGAAGAGATCATCAAGATGTGCTTGTCAAAAGTTGTTGGAATTATTTGGACCATCAAAAATCTTTTAATCGCTACCATAAAAAAATCAATGTTTATGACTTAAAATCTTAAATTATATGAAAAAAAACAATAAAATATTCACCATGTTGCTTTGAAACTGTTCATGGGTATATTATCTATATATAGGTAGATACAATTTGTTGACATTTGCAAATTGTTTTTATTATATTTGCCTTATTAAGAACAAAGTAATTAATTATTCTTGAGGTTTCATGTATTTGTATAATAACTATTGTTGTGAATAAATTAATAGTCATCGGTTTGAGTGAAACAATGTAGCTACAATTCCTCAATATTCTACAAAATCCGATCAGGCCTCACTTCGCCAATTGATAATGTAAAATATTTAAACAAAACATAAGATTTTTGATGGTGTTCAAAGTATAGTAGTTCAGATTATAAAGAGAATTCAGTATAAATGAAAGTAGAGCAACATTAATAGATAGTTTCATTCATAATATGTCATGATTATTAAATTACTAAATCATTTATTAATCTGATATCTGAATTATTAAAAAAATATAGTTTTCAGTATTTAAGTAATGGTGTAATTGTGAAATTTACCTTTAATCTGTTATGACCATTGGTATAATTTTATTTTATTTCTACTGTTCCTGCATTATTTTTAAATCGTGTTTCCAAGCTGTCTATATGATTGCAAGAGATACTGTGTGTTTAATACTGCGATTCTGGGCCCATTAATGTTTAACTAACCAGATGATTCACCAGTTAGAGAATTATGTTAAAGCAAACCCTTTTTAACATTTTATTGTTTTTAACTGTCATAAGCTACAACTGAAACAACTTGGTACTTTTTGGTTGCTGCAGAAGACCAACTTATAATGTGACATTTCTTGATTTACATTTTTATTTTAGAAGTTTTAATTAACAAATTAATAAAGATTACACCATTATTTATTACTTTATTTAAAAGAAGGAACGCATTGTGCATTTTTAAATTTGTGTATTATTTGAAAAAAATATAATCTTAAATCCGTACAATGCGTTCCTTTTGTTCTTAAAACTATTAATTGATAATATTGATACACACAAATTTAGCTAACATTGAATTTTGGGAGTGATAGTCCAATCATATCGCGGGAAACCAATCAGTAGAAGTGTGTATATTACAAATTGTTTTTTTTAACTATTTCTATGAAGAAAATAATATTATTTCTCCGCTAACCCTCAGTTTGAACAAAAAAATCCAATAAATGAGAAGTTTATCAGTGTTTGTAAGAAAACGAAAAATTATATTTTGTAGCACTTATTCTAAAAAATTTAGACATTCAAAACAAACAATAACCATATTATTCAATTTAGTAACAAGATTCTTTAAAAAGCAAAATTTATATAGGTTCCATTTTCCATATACGATATAAATTGACAGTTTTTTTTATTTCTTTTTAGTATCTTTATTAATCTTTAACATGAGTATTCAAATTCATCTATTAATTTTATTTATTTTTCTAAATTTAATAAGTTCTAAGACATACATTGTGTATTTATTCAATAAATCTTAGTATGATAATAATAATCGTCAACCATGATAAATTCTCTATTTGGTCTGTATTCACTTATGAGGGCTAGTAAGGCGATAAATAAATATTAAATCTTGATGAAAATAAATTGAGATGTAACTTCTATGATTTAATAAATGAGTGTTTTTCCGACTGAAAAAACACGAATATTCTATATTCAATGAAATTAAACTTCCGTATTTCCTCGATTATACGACGCATAATTTTTACTGTTTTATTGTTTGTGAATTCAAGATGCATTTTAAAATCGATCGTGTTCTACAATTTCTGTAAAAATAAAAAAGTCATGATGATCCCTGTAAGAGGAAAATACCCATAAAGTTGTTAGCTTTTAGGGGAAAAATTCCGTAGGAATACTGAAAATTAATTTATTCTTCAAAGATGCACACAACAATGTTTTTGGGCCGATTAATAACAATCTGGTACTGAATTTTAAGATGTTTGACTCCGATGGTGATGCCATGGAAGAAAGTACACACTACACGTTGATGACATGGTGTCTTATAATTGAGGAAGTACAGTACATATATTTGGGAAGGTCCTATTCATTGAAATTTTTTCCAACCCGGTTGACTTATTGAAATATATTGATTTTAGATTAAGAATATTACACCTCATGAACGGCATATAGGTTTCTGAATATAGGTCGAACACGAAATATACAAAAGATGTTTTCGTAAGGTTATCTGGAATATGGTATAAATAAACAATTGAAAATAAGCATGAGCGATTTAGGGATGATAATAACCTCTGCGTAATGCTCCTCGTTTTGCTGCAAAAGGTCCACACACAGTTCTGCCAAATGAATAAGGTCTTCTAATTTTTTAGCAGGAGTTGCCATCGTCTCTCCTCGCAAATCCTCTGAAATGATTCAAGAAACAATTTAATAATTGAACCGCAAAAAAAATCCCATAACAATCTACTAGGTTTGAGATTTAGGTAAAATTATAACTAAGTTTAGATGTTTGCCGGGTTAGTAGTCAAGTTATCCACGCTGATAACTTCGATTGCAGTGCTAACGGGCTTGAACTCCAATTCGAACAGTTTCATCAATTGATTTTTCAATAGATTTATGGATTTTTGTTCGATGGTGTAGATGTTTGTGCTGTCTGAAATTTCCTCCCCTCCTTCAGATCATAAAAGTGAGTTTTAGCAAGAGCGATTAGCTAACCACTAGCTGTATCTTTCTATCTGTTGAAATCTGTTGAGATCATCTCTGTTAAGAATCTACATGTTCTACATTGAGAGCAGACATGTTGAAAAATAAATTTAATAGTTACTAATTTATGTAACCGATGCAGGCAGTGTTTGAAGGAGGTCACAATACAATGGTCGATCTTTACCTTCAATATTGGCTTTTTGAGACAGCTGTGTGTAGTTTAGTAAGGCTGCAGTCTCAAGGCTGGTCTGGATCATCGCTCTCACCTCCTCAGGCGGGACCGGCGTAACAATGTCCTTCATTAAAACTCTTTCTAGCAAACTAAGAGTGGCCTATGGAAAGTGAAAATATATTATTAATTTATGGGATAAACAGACCAAGACCTTTACCAAACTAATCCGGATTTGATAATACAGTCGAACTTGGTTATTACGAGGAAGATGGGACCAACTGAATTTGCTCGTTATAAGCCTTACTCGTTATATCAGTCGTCACATAACATAAAAAGTCGCAATTCAAACAAAAATACACAATCAGAATTTATTTACACACATATTACATTTTTCTGTCGATCCAATTTTCTTATAAAATTTAAAATTGATGCTTGTTTCATTGTTTTCACTCTCATTGTTCTTAAATTTCTCCTCAAAGCACTCAGCCTATTAAAAGACTTGGGTGGTCTCAGTGCTCTGTGCAAAAGAATTAGACTAGCTCGTCCAATATATCACCAGTATAAATGTCTAAGAAAGAATTAATCATTACTTCACTGCCAAAATTTATTTATTGTAATTTGAAATTTAGATTGACATTGATTTATTGCTGAATGTATTTTTACAGAAGTCAGTTATTCATAAATGTTAAATAATTAATAAACAAATTTGAAGATCTTATCTCACCTTAAGAGCACCTTCTGGTCTCCCGAAAGGAAATGCATATCTGAAGTTTGTAATCTGATATTGAAGAAGTTCTCTAAGTCTTTCTTTGATTTCTGCAAATTTGTCTTTTTCCTGTACTGTGATACTACCTACACCGTCTGGTCTGTGAACACACATATTAATAATAATCAGTAAAAATTCGTAACATTTTTCAAATCTTTTTGAATCATAGTTCTTATAACCATAATCAATTAAATTTCGATACATTAGAGCTGTCATTATTAATCGAGGAATCAGTGTTTATGAACAGCAAAAATCAGGAGACAATAAAGTGAATAGATCACTCTGCGTGTTCAATTAATCTAAATAGACAGTAGCGAACTTCTTTAGAAGTTATAAAGGATTGTTGATGGTTATATAAGAAAGACTATGTAATTTAAAAAGTGAATCAACTGTTTATCAGTGATGTTTAATAGTGAAATGTATAACAATTTTCTCATAGCAACAAGTCATAAGACATAAATTATTATTTTTACAGAAGACAACTGAAATTTAACATGATTTCTATGTTACATGTCTTGAAGTGACTTTTTTACACTCATTGTATATCTTAACAGAATTTATTCATTGATTAAAAAATATGTAGTTATCTCTTGTAAAAAATGATATCTACCACTATTGACTTGCTAATATAATAAAATTATTAATTGTTCAGTGTTAACAATGTAGATGAGAAAAAAATTCATTGTCCCAAGAATGTTTATAAAACTCCTCGTGTGTCCTTCTTTTTTTAAGAAGTTTTAGAAAAAAATACAATATCAGTACATTTGAGGCTGATGTGTGGAGATAAGATATAAAAATGTGGTATTGTATAATTTGTTTTGTGATGAGAGTTAAATAATGTGATATTGAAAACTTGTATGTAAAACGAAATATAATTGTACTCCAGTTTCGTAGGAATATTCATTAAATTGCACATATATCAAATAATCGTAGGATAGTAATAAAAATCTACGTACATTCCATTTCATACAAAATGAAATAAATTTTTCTACAAATCAATAAAATATTGTTTTATAGGGAAATCTCACGAATTGATTTCAAGAAATATTATGTATTTTACGAATATTAAAAACTAGACATGGTTTTTCTTGATATGTAAATATTTTCTACGACAAAATGAAGAGAATTTGGTGTTCCTTTTTTATTTAATATACATTTAAATATTGAATTAAAATAAATTCAAAAGTAATTTATGACTTGATTGACATTAATTAATGTGAATTTAGATGTGAATTGTAGAAAAAAAATACCATACATTACAAAAAATTAAATTCATTGGGTGTTTCTTCATTAAAAATCATTTCTATTCTTTGATTATTTAAATGTAATTAAAAAAATATAGCACCATCTAGTGGCAAATTTATAATGCCGTAAGTGAACTTTCCCTTTAAAAACTTTAAAACCTTAAATTATAATAAATAATAATAAAATTCCTATAAAAAACTATATTAGTGCTGTTTTTTCATAAAATTCACTACAAGAACACTTTATTTTACACATATTGTATAATTTAAAATAAACAATGCAAAAGCAACTATAATGCTACGTTAGCCATTTCAGCAATCTTTTTTCATTGATCAAGCGACGATACTGATATTCAGCTGTTCGAGTCGGATCATACAATCAGCGATATCGAATTTGAAAACAAAACAGATATGTTTTTCAATTTCAATAACTTTTCAAGCCTAATTTTATTTAGCAGAAAGCAAATGTGAATTTTTCACTTACCGTATATAATTTTTGTGCTTTCGTAGTAGAGAAAAAAATAACTCATGAATAAAAGTTTTAATAATTATAATAATAAAGTGGCCCAGAAAAAGAGAGAGCTATATCTTTCTGAATGAGAAGTTTGTTAAAGTTTAATTGTTGTTTTTGTATTCATGATTAGTATTCAAAACAGTTCATAGTTGTTTCATCAACTTTAAAATCAAATTAGTAACGGGGAATAAATTGTAATTAATCTAATTCTGCAAGAATTTTCAAATAGTTTTGCCTATGATTGAAGACATTTTTTTGCTTTTCAGACGTTGAAAAAATAAAATTTAGAAATATTGTTATTTGTTGTCAATATCTTATTTTTATAGGAAGGGAAAGAGTGACTTGATCAACACCCTGACCTCATACAAAAACCGTTAATTATTGAGCTTTAGCAAGTAGAAAATAAATATTCATTATATAACATAAAATTTATGAAAAAAAAAGTCAAAATTCATCTTCTGGTTTTTTTTGTTGGATATTTTAGGTGTCATGCATATTTTAGAAAATATTTTTAATTTGACAGACGAATGATATGGCTCCCTCTATTATCTTACTTTTTACTATTATTTTTTATGATTTTTATACCTGAAAATTTCATTGACTCAAAATTCAGTCAAAAGCATCATTGTCGAATGTTCTTCTACCCTATCGTTCCTTTCTAAGTGATCTTGAATTATGAGTAAAATAATAAATGTGCGAACTGGTAACAGTCACTCTTTTGAAGGTGAACATACTACCAGAAGTACCAAAAAGAATACTAATTCTTCCATGGTTCTCCTCGTGGAAGTTGTAATGCAATTATGAATTAACCCACAGAAATATGTCAAATTAACAAGTCATATTCAGAAACCACAAGGACATGTCACATTAACAATTTGACACATTGACAAGTACAATATAGAAAAACATTTCACAACACTTTCGATAAATTGTAGTGTTAATTGTATAATTTTTAAATGCGCTGTTCTCAAATTAATGTTCGCTGCAATATAGTTTTTATAACTTAAGCACGTATTTATTTTAGAATACTTCATAAGCATATTAATGGTTGATTAATATGAGTGCTTCAGAAACTATAGAAGATAATTGATCAGAATAGATACAGTAAATACTGCAGGGCTAATTTGTTATTGCATTACACATCCAAATAACCAAGACAGAAAATTATTTCACGTTTGGTTCTCGCCGACCCGTAAAAGGAATAAGGCGCCAAGTTAATCTTCAGAGGCCCAGTTTTTTTTTTTAAATCAGAGCTCAAGCCAAATATTCACACTTTCATATCTGTACATTAGAAAATAAAGCATTCAAGTCCATAATAATAATTCTGCTGACAATATTATCACCATAATATCTAACAGAAATGCAGAGCGGTCTTCAAATAACTTTAATGGGAGATTAGAAATCTTGTGAATTGTTTGCTGAGGTTCCTATTTTTAAATGCAGTGATAAGCATGATTTTTTACATAAGCGTATGAATCAATACCCATTTTCATTCTTCTAGTGCAAAAATAGTTCAAGAAGGTTAGTAACATAAATGTGAATAAATTCAATGTATATACTTACTTAGTATGTAAAATAATAGTTGTCAAACGACAGAATTATTTTCACCAAAAAGGTATAATAATATTTTGAACACATCAATTAGATCTGATGAGGAAATTTAACACCTTTTCTGTTGATCCAATATTTAGTTTATGATCATAATAATATAATATACAAAAGAAAATATTGCAACAACACGCAGTAAAGTTTTAAAAGGGACAAATTACATGGTATTAATAAAAACACAATATTCCTTTGTACTTCATTCCACTTTATTTAATAGGTCTGGACCGGTTTCGCTCATTGCAAGCATTGTTAACTGATAAGAAATATAATTTAACAATGCTATTTATACAAAAATGAAAAATTGTAAACAACAATTGGCATTGAAAATAAATTACCAATTACATTATAAGTGACTCTAAAATAACACAAAATTAAAATGTTTAACACATATAACATATAATTAAAAAGTCATCCAAGATTAAAATTTTTAAAGTGGTGACTGAAAGTCATTATTCGTTACAAACATTATTCAAATTTGGGATTTTTTTTTTTTTGACAAAGTGATAAAATGTGATTAATGTAGTTAAATAAAGTGGAATGAAGTACAAAGGAATATTGTGTTTTTATTAATATAATGCCTTTCCACCAAGTATTGACAGTGAACACCCTAGAAATTACATGGTAGTTAATACAGTGTTTCTCAATCTTAACACACATACACTGAAAATAAGGTGAAGGTTTTCTGCACCAGTAACGCAGGAATAAAAAAATACTATTTATACAGTTAAGGCTCTTAGATTACCTGGCATTGCTTGAGTGAATAAATGAGATTAAAAGAAAACCGCATTAATTTAATGATCAAGTTAGTACTTAAAATATATTTAGTTCTTAACCCTTCAGGCACATAAATCTAAAATAGATTTTGAATAGCGACTGATTTGTATCCAATTAATAGCAGAATGAGCCGAAGATGAACAAATAACTAGATATAAAAATGATTTATTGGCACTATATTGAAACACTGAAGACTCTGACCATAGCGCCAAATATTATTATTTATGCATTTTTAAATATTATTTGAGTACATAGCTTCATTTTAGAATGTATAAAAATCCAAAATCCTGCTATCTTTCAAAACTTCATGGTATTTTTTTCAACAGACGAGTTATTTTGTATTTATAAAATTACGATATAAAGTATAATTATCTAAAACTTCAATCTAATTTTTATAAGAAATCAAGTTATTTGAATAAAATCGGTGAACTTTTGCTATTAAAAATAGACATCAAAACAGAGCATGTTTTTTGCCGTGCTGTGCAAGTCATCCGGGCTTAAAAGGTTAAAAAATATTATAGGTACTTTAAAACAGATAGACATAAAGATAAACACATAAATATAGCATAAAAACTCTATTGTCAATTGAGACTTTATTAATATGCTATCCAAGCCATTCAATCTTTTTATGAGCAAAAAAAAAATGCAAAATCTTACAACCGCACAGGTTTTGAATGCTGATTATCACAGCCATTTTAAAATTGGAGCTAACTTTTTGGTAATTGCAGAAAAATGTTGCAAACTGTCATTGGTTATCAGACCACTGATTGAGAAGCACTGGCTTAAGCTACTTTTAAATGATCAGTTGAAATGATAACGAGTGAAGGCATTTATTATAATGATTTAAATTATATATTTGATAGCCTTTGCACTAAGTCTATATTCTATTTATGTTACAGCAGACTCCTCTTGTAAGAATATTCATGGGTGTACAGTCTTTTTAATAATGAACTGAAATGCGTGATTGCAAAAGCGTGACTTTATGCTTCATCTTGTAACCCACAGATATATCCGTATTGTTGTGTATGTAGATTCGGTTGGAACTCAGATTTGAAAACACGGTCCTCGGAATAATAACATAGTCACTCACCTATTGCCGTGTACGTGTGACGCACAAAACGCAAATGAATAATGGATGAGCGTTGGATCGATGGTTTGAGATCCGGCCTGGGCCGTTTCGAGAAGGTCCGAGAGGTAACACAGGTGCCGATAGCAGCCTCTCACTCCGTATCTTGCACAGTACTCGTCCAATACAAACACTTGACCGGGCGAGAACCAACCCTGGAATGACACAAAACAAGCGTGTAAATTTTTGAGTCACAATAAGCATATTACAGTTTGCATTGATGTTTATGCTATGGGTTTGAATCTATGACTGATTTTTCAGTTGATTTATGGATTTGTGTTCAACGGCTATCTCATGGCTAAATTTCTCTCTCACCTATCTAATCCTAAAAAACAAGGAGTATCAAGATCGATTAGCTAACACTAAACATGTTTTAGATTAGTGGTTCCCATGTGCGGTCACAGTGTCTGCATGCGGCCACCAACAGCTTCATAGTAAATATTGATATTTTAAGTAGTGTTTTTTACTGAATATAAACTTATAAGTTGATTCATTTTTTATAGTAAGTGCAACTGCTATTTTTCCACTTCTCAAAACAAAAATTTGGTACGAATATGTGAAATTTCTGTAAGATTTTTGTTGTTTATAATGCGGCCACAGTAAAATTTTCTTTGAGAACCACTGTTTTAGAGAAAATACTTTGTTCCTCTGAAAAAAAACAGATTGAGTGACTGCGTGGCAAACACTTCTCGTAGAACCACATCTGTTAACATTCCTCAATGGAGGAATCCATATTCTCCCAATTCGAAGCGGTCATGTTAAAAAAATATTTGTGAAATGTTTTATTACAGAAAATCAAACTGTTATAAAATAAATTGTAATGTCATGCTTTTCATTTCAGAACTAGCATTGAAATAGCGATTTAACCAACATAATTCAAGCACAGTTGTCATTAAATTAAATACATCAGAAATTTTAATATTTTTTTTCGTCAATATTTTCATGGACATTAAATTATTGTTCTGAATATTAAAAAAACTCTCATGTTGTCATATTATGAATACAAAATTGTTTATGTGATAATTACGACATTGTTACTTACCAGAGAACAGTAAGGATCGTTGAGTCTGTATTTTAGAGTAAGCGTTTGTAAGGTTGAAAATAGTGTTGCATGGTCAAACGTACAAGGATCTGCTTGAATATAATCCTCCATTCCATGCTTTCTCGCTTTGTCTGCATCTGAAAAGTTACATTTTCAACATGGAAGTCAAATTGTTATATTATTGAAAACTTATTATTGAACCAGAAATTTAACCATTCTTTATTAATTGAATAATATCATCAGTATACTGCCAGAAATGGTTTAGTCAAAAATTTGGTGTTTTGAGTTATGAATGCAGATCGATAGATTTAAACACACTTTATAGTCTCAAAAAACAAACTGACTAACGGATTACGAACTTACACGGATTTTTCTGATGTTCTTTTGTTACCTTTAGGGTTTAAATTTTTTATTGTGCCTGGGACCTCTTATGTGCTTAATCCACCACTGAGTGTGCACTTTCTTTGTGCACAATCAATATGAGTCCCATTATTCTACTAAGAGCTATTGTTATCTCTATTCAGGGACCAAAGTACACCTTTGGGTATGTTAGGTGTTTGATATCTTAACTGATATGGACAAAAAGTTATTTTCTGTTCTTTTTAAATAATGTAGCATGCATTAATAGAATGTGTGTTATTTTGAAATGCTCTGAGCTGGATTTCCATGTGGCCATTTTGGATTAACTGTCAAAAATGACATTTGAAATTTATGGTGGGAAATTATCAGTAAAATGTCAATGATTTGCACTAGAAAAGTGTGTGATCAATGAATTAAAGTCGATGCTTACTTGCAAAGTTCCTCAAAATATATTTACCTCCCATAATCTTGATGTGTGTGTCGCTAGTGGTGGGTGGTGTAGGTTTGTGACTCTGCCCCGTCGCTCGATACATTGCCATCACCCACAAATGACATTCATTCTCATCCGTTACTCCCATTAAAACTGACTCTCCATCTCTTACTGCATTCATGAAGTATTTGCCACCTTCTAGCTCTGTTAGAATAAACAAAGGCTACGTCAGTCATAAATAAATAATTTTCTTGACCATATAAACTTTGCTTCATGCGTCTATGAAGTATTCATTCTGAATAAAAATATATTTTTAGTCTTCCGTTTTATAAAAATGCATTAAAAATTTTCTGTCAAAAATATCACATAATTCGTATTCAAAAGAAAATGTTTTTTATACATTCTCATTAAATCAAATTACTACTAAAAACATTTAAATGGATGATAAAATCAATTGAATATTTACCCATTCCAACCATAAGTTGTGCTGCAATGAAAAAATATGATATTAGAATAGATATCAAATCATTTTAATGATCAATAAAGAGTCATCTGTGTAGGACATCACAAATTATCACACAAAAATGAGAACGGTAGAAAGCAGGGAAGAATGAATAACATCACATACATCCATGCCTTTGGATACAAATCCATTACTGGTCTAACCCATGACCCCCACTCGAGTGGGCAAAAGCCAGCAGAGGTAACCACTTGGCTACAGGACTGACATTATCATAGCTTAATATAATAGCAGCATAAATAATTTTCTTACCGCTAGCTGGTTCTATGTAATCTACTGTAAAGCCATCGAGTTGCATCATTTCCGCCGGCTCGCTCTTCTTGTCTTTATACGAACAGAGGGCGAAGGTATATTGAGACACTTGAACTAAGACCATGTATCGTTTCTTCCATTTTCTCCATACTGATTTCCCCACAACGTAGAGGTGTCTTGAACAATGAATTAAAGAATTATGTACAACAACATTATACACTTCTTTCCATTAAAAAATAATTTTAGGATTGTTTAACTTTTAAATTTTGTAAAAGCCGATTAAAATTTTTGAGCTTCAATTATATATGTTTGGAAATACTTTCTCAACTTATAAACAATAATGGAAATGGCCCCGGTATCAACTAATGATGAGAAAAATAAACAATGAAATAACAAAGTAAACAGTTACTGTCATAGCATGTTTTTATTGTCCAGCTGTTAGGGCATCAAATCTTAAATACAATCACATATATGTTATATGTGGTCCAAAGAAATTTCATATTTTACCAATATCTTAAAAGATAATATTGATACAATATTACTTACCCAGCGTGCTTCATATTTAAGGGTTTGTCGATTCGGCAAGCAATTTTAATTCTTAGGTCTTGGTCGGGAAGATTTTTAGGCACTGTCATTCGATGCCACTCTGGGGCCTTAAAAATAATCGACAACATAAAAATAATAATATTTTGTACCTATCTCATAATTATTTGGTAGATTAATTAATATCTGAATATTCTCCTCTAGTTAATTTCATCTATACATTGAATTATATTTTGTGATTATTTAATGAGCTTTTTAAATTCTACCTTAGATGTTTGGGGTGTCGGCCTGAGCACAACTTTTCCTAATTCTTTATCCTCTAATGCAAGCATTGCTGGATTTTCAGTGTATAATTTCACCTTAACTGCAGGTAAAGGTTGTGTTGTACTGAAATCCCCTTGGGTGTCCCACCTATGATTAAAAGTATACATAATAGATCAGAGATACCTTCATTTTCAACTCGTTACAACAAATTTAAAGAAATACAATGTACGGTGTTTTTATGGATATTTTCTTTTGTTTCGCCTCATTTGCTTAAAGGGTAATCCCCCTCTGCTCACTTCATTCCAGAAAGGCTCAATATGAGAAATAGTACCGAATTGAAAAATGGCTTATCTTGATCTTGTTTTCAATCACCAAAATTGTACTTCTTCAGCTAGTGTTCTTAAGAACAATGAAATACATATAAGTTATTGAAATAAACTCACATGGGTTTGGACGCTTCCGCTTGATCCGTTTGTAATTTGTCTCCGCCTTCAACTTCCATTGTGCAATAGACAATGCGATTGGGGGCCAAAGACTTTAATCCTTTCACCTCCATCACCACAACCTTCATACCACAATAACAGAGTAAGGAAAAATTTTAACTGTTAAAATCCTCCAGTCAATATTTGATTAAACAGGAATTCAATTCGTATATAAGCGATATTAATAATTAATTAATCATATCTTGAAATCGTCGTCATTTAAAAATGCTGGTATAATCAAACATATTTTATTCTGGAATACCAATAACTTCAAACAAATTTTTGGGGTTCTAATTTTTCAGTCAGTTTTTGGAAATCTTATGGAATTTCATTGAGCGATATTATCTAATATGATAGAATTTTGTAAAATACTCTAATCATCTCGTAATGCATTACAATGATACTGTTTAAATTGCTTGACATAAATTTATTGTTAATATTTTCAGTTTGGTAGTCAAAAAAAAATATTGTTTATGGCAACATTATTTGTAATCTTATTTACGGTAGTCCAACTATTAATTTGGTTATTCTTTTCTTTAGAGTAGAAAACTCACTGACAGATAATCCATCATGGCCGCCGCGTCAACGCTACCAATAGAAAAACATACGTTACATAAACAAAACATTCATTATTATTGTTATTATAACTTCATTCTTTATGTCAACATAAATATTGTTAGTTTTCAATTTACCGTGATGGAAGGTAGACCTCAATCCCGGAAAGTTATCGTAGACGTGAGTGAGTTGATTCGTTTCGCACTCCGCTTAGTGGTTTTGGAGTATTTCTGACGCTTCTTAAAGACAATTACGCTTCTTAGGTATGTAAAATAAAAAATGAAATTATAATTACAATAATAATACATATTTGGTTTATGTGACGTATGTTTTCCTAATAATACATATTTTGTTTATGTGACGTATATTTTTCTATTGGTAGCATTAACGCGGTGGCCATGATGGATTATCTGTCAGTGAGTTTTCTACTCTAAAGTAAAGAATAACCATTAATTTTATTGTAGAATTCATTTGATATGTTTAATTTATTTCAGTCCAGATAGTAAACTGAAGATTTGTTATCAAGTTTTACATAATGATTTAAATGCCGTGAAATGATTAATCATTATTTGCTGCTACTTACCTCATAACAGGTAGAAACTGTACCTTACCAGAAGCCCTATTGAGGTAGCATTATTTTTAATTTTTCACAAGTATTTTTTAAGCAATCAAATAATGAATGGGTGGCAGTGATATATGTTGGAACTGTGGGATTTCAGATTAAATGTGCAAAATTCTATTGAACACATTAATATTGTTTATTTAACTAAGACTATTTTTTGTTAATAAACTTCTGACGTGCATGATACGTCAATAAATAATACAATTATTCAGCTTAATAATCGTATTGTATTCTTGAAATTAACTCTGTGTTATAAACAATACTCTAAAATACTCTAGAATATAATTATACTATAATACAGTAGAGATTGCTTAACATCATAGCCATATAATAATATTTTATTTATTGCATCAATCAATATTGTTGTAGGGGAGTGATTTCAGACCATGAAACAGTGACATCTATTAATGAGAAAATTGTTATAGTTTTTTTTTTACAAACATTTGTAAAATTAAGAGTTTCGAAAACATGCCAGTTGATTCAGATATTATTTTTGAATATTATTCCACTAAGCATCTGCTGTATATTGACATTACTATTTAAAAAAAGATTTAGGGAAATCATTAAATTAGACATTACATCAAATTTTAAGAGTTAAGAGAAAATTTGACTTTTTATAGTTTGAGAGAGATTAACTTTCACAAAATGGAAACTTTCAACTGTGGATTATACGATTATTGTGAAATATGTTTTATATAATAAAAAATTGTTTATGTACTATTTTATGTCCGATGGAAATAATTGTGAGGGGTAGGTTGTGCTTGTCGTTAAGGTCGGACAACAATGACAATCCATTACCTCCAGCTGGAAGGTGAGAACGACATCCATCTTTGTCAGTTGAGTGTCGGCGTCGGCAGAATCTCCTTCCAGTTTGGCCAGTGAGCCTTGCGACCTAAAACAAAGTTGCTTACTCAACTTTGGACTTGGGTCTCCGCCACCGTGCGATCTTTACACGTTAACCACCATCACCGACCACCAACCGAGTCAACACAACCAACACCGATACCGATCGAAAACAAAAAATGTTTTTGAAATTAACACACAACGTTTTTATTATTAAAAACACGGTTTTTGAGTAACGAAAACAATGCAGTTTGTTAGCGGTTGTAGTAATTTTTTTTAGTGACGGTCGAAAAAAAAGAATAGTAAAAGTGATCGTTGAAGAAAAAACCAACATTTTTGTGACAAAAAAAAAATTAAAGCAATGTGACATTTGTTATAAATTACGAGGTGGTTGTTTAATTGATTTGCAACAATTTTTATAAAGCAATAAAAGTGTCGGTTAGAATAAAATAAAAAAAAAACAGTACAGTTTTATATAAGCATTAAATGCAATTGGTTGTGCAGTATGAAGAATAAAATCATTATTTCATTGCCGATAGAGAACCAAATAAACAGTTTGTCGATGTTGCCAATACAAAGGTCGATTGAAACGTTGTTTCGTCGTAAAATAGATGCGGGATGTTAAATAAAATGGTTTTTATCAACATAAAACGTTCACAAAACATTTAGTAATATTACCACAGTCAGATGTGATAGTGGGGTGTAATGAACAATACAGAAAATAAGTTAAAAAGACAACAGTCATAGGCAAGAGGACATTTAGAGGTCATCACAGTAATAGTATCAACGACAGCAAAGTGAGGGTTATTCAATTTGGGTTTTTGTGTTAGATATAGATGCCATTCCGGTGGTGAAACAAAAAAAATATTTTACACATTTACCAGTGAGACATAAAAATTTAATTCGATCGGATTCAATGCGATCGCAAGTCATTTATTTGCGAAAAATAACATAAACATCAATTATAAACATTGATCATTTCCAGCCAGTAAAAAAATTCAAATAAATAAATATTATATCGTGTCAAATATTGTTAAAAATTACATATTTTTAATTTATTAAAGATGCAATAATTGCAACAGTGGCGTTAGATGATGGTTGTTATTTATTTAACAAGATGGCGTTTTGGGGAAATCGATCGAATAAAGAATGTTTGTCGTCGAAATAAACAGGGCGGACATTTGCGTTTGATTGATTTTTAAAAATGTAGTGTCCAAAAATAAATATATATATATATACAAAGGGTCACCATAATCCAAAAATGAGTAAGCGTAAATAAATCAACTTGATATTGTGTGAGTTGACAAATAAACATATTTTTTTTGTTATAGAGAAAGCCGTGAGATATTTTTAAACAAAAGTACATTTTAATATAATTAAAAATCTATTGGTAAATTACAATCTTTTGCTATTGCATTTACAATCGTTTAAGCCTACTTAAACAAGCGTGTCTAATTTTCGAAAATCTAAAAATGTGGAAAAATTACTGATTTACGAAATGAATCAGTTCAGCGAGCCTAATTAATTGTTAAATATTTAATAAGACACAATGGAATACTGAAACCCCAGTTATAATTATTTTTTTACCCTACTCATGCAATCTACCAGGTGGTAAACAAAACTTTAATACTCTGTCAAGTGCCGCCATCTGTGAATGCCAAATCACTTCAGTGAGTGGCATCTGTACATCTTTTTTGAGGCTTCAAAAATTGGTGTATAACCTGGATGAATGTTTTTGACTTAAGAATTTTATTCATGATTATTATAAAATGTGTTAAAACAAAGTGACTTACTTAAAACTTGCAATAACTGCGGGTTGTCTAAAATGAAAAAAAAAACAAACACAAAATAATTAAGAAGCGTGAAATGCTCACAAATGGATTGAATATTATTTTTACAATGAGCTAAAAAAAGCTATCTTGATTTCGGAAATTCGGGATAAAAATCGATTCATTATTGAATAAATAAATTAAATACATCAAAATCTATTGTGCTTATCTCAAAATAGTACTCAATCCATTTTTATAAAAGCTTAAATGTGCCATCTATAATACATACAAACGAAACTATTCTAAGACGGGCAATTTTATAACAAATCACAGTACTCCACAATTGACATTTCAATTAAGATCTTATAAAAATATGTACGGGAATCATGTTAAGAGTTGATACAGTATTGTGTAGAAAGAAAAATACCCATCTTTCATTTGATTTAAAAACGTAGCATCCTCCATAATATATGACCATTGCGGAGCTAAAAAATGTTAATAAACATTTGCCAAAACCTTATTATTAAGTAATTACTGATTATTAAAAATGGAGGTAAACAGTTTCATATTTAATGTAATTAAAGAATTGAATATATTGCCTTTTGTTTTATGATAACTTGTTTAATTACAATAAAATACAACCACTATAAATTTCCATTTGCATTCTTAGCTTAAATATGCGTGAAATTCTAAATAAATCTTGTGATAGCTTATTAATGTGTAAATAGCAAAAACTCAGTGAAATTAATTGATATAAATGTGTTAACTAACTGCATTGCCATTTAAAAAAATACTAGACATAGATCAAGAGTAGTCAAATTGATTATTGTGAAAAACTAAAAGATGTGGTGGAAAATCCCACTCAAAGTTTTTAACAACCAAATAAATTACAACAATGGTATTATTTTTATACATCGAAATCAGTTCTTATAATGAGACCGATTGTTTCGTAAATATGTTTTTGAGCAGTTTTTAGTTCACACATTTATTTTTAATCAAACTATTATATTACAAAATGGTGTCATTAGCATATTTGTAAATGTTCTTAATTACTTTGTCTAAAATTATTTAAACACACCTACATAATATTGAATGTCTAATACTGCATTATGTTAATTATAAAAAATACTTTATATGAGTCTTGCTACTATAAGTGTGATTGAAATTATTATTGTGTTTTCATATAATTATTTCATTGAACATGCGAAAAAAAATATGATAGAAAAACTAAATAAGATCAATCAATAGTTTATAATTCATATGTGATTGTTTGTGGTTTTCGTGAATATAAACAACAAAAAAACTTATTTGTGTTGTACAATTTTTTAGGTTCACAATTATTATATTGATTCAAAAAACAAACCGAAGACAGGAACCTTAAAAATTGTTCAAAACTTATTGCTCAAATGGTTGTGCAATTCAATTGTAAAAAATCATGAATTCGATAAAATGGTATTGAAGGAATATGAATTGAAAAATATTGTTGTAATTCGTAAACAAAATATTTATATTACCGTTGATAATATCTTCACATACCAAACTTGTTTCTATGTATGTGATAGGTTTACTAACATGGGATAATTTTATTATTATTTGTGAATCAAGTAGTTAAAAATAAAAAAATATTTTGAATCATGTTTGGCTAATTTAACAATAATGATAATTAAAAATATTGGCAGAGAAAAATATTCAAACTGTTAATAAAAATGTATGTAGGCAAAAAAACATTATTCTTTTCAAAATACACTCTCAGAATATTGTAGTAATAGCATTTATTTGTTATAGTTTATATACAAGTATGAAAATTAAGTAAGGTTTCTTTGTCAAATATTGCATTTAAAAATAGATGTCAGCGTTTCTTACTGTCAAGAAAAGTATTTTTTCTGATAATATTCCATATACACATAATAATATTGACAAACTCATTTCAACAATTATGCTTTGTTTTTAACAATTATCTAATTCAATTTATTAAGAACCTCTTATACATTCAAGTTTGTACATAAATCCTTACAAAATCAATGCATCATTTATTCAAATCGATGACTTAATTTATGGTGGGTATCTAAGGATGTAAAAAACTGTAATCTTTATTATTTTAAAAAAATCATTCCAATAGATGCTTGTTTCAGAAAAAGTTAATAAATACATTTTTTAATCAATGTCATTCGCATGCCCAGTTCTGCAAATTCGCACAAAAAAAAGACAAAACCTAGAGGATATTATTTATTATTTTCTACAAAATAACAACATACAAATCTTTGCAATTTAATCTTTTAACCTTTTGGATATGATAGTTATATTGATTCTCTAATATTGACGGCAACATCTGATGGAATTTTATATCATTTGTTCATTTTTAGACCAATCAATTGTACACTGTGATATGAGCTTGTTGATTCGGGTGTATAGGTAAAATTTTATTAATATTGATATTCATTCAAACAAAACGTTTATTGTTGTGAATTGTATAATATTCATATTATTACTTTTTGTAAAATAATAAATACGTAGTTTCAAAGATTGCCTTCAATTGAAAATTGCAGATTTGTTTAATTGATAAAGTTTTACTCAATGTCAATCAAATTGAAATTCATTCGATTGTATAAGTGTTGTATACAGCTAGTAATTTTACGAATGCTTTATAAGTATTTCACCTAAAATATCAATAAGATATTGTATATAATAATATAATGTTTATTAAAATTTTTAGCAATATATATTAATGTTTTGCAAGAGATAATTTAGTCATTTAAAATTACAGCTGTTCTTAAACTAACAGGTTGTTGAACTATATTGTGATTTTGTAATCTTTGATTCAAGTGGTCAGTAAAAAAAGGAATTTCACCAATATTTTACATGCCTACATTAAGTTAGATAAATTCAAAAATGCAAGATTTAAAACTTCATTTCAGAAAAATCTATCATTCAAGAAAATTTCTTATCTATGTATTATATTTATCAAAGATTAATTTATCGATCATTAATTTTATTAGTCAATTCCATGACGCGTACCTGTGGTTGTATCGCTTTAGTTTCTGCAGTCCGTATTTGGAGTCCATATTTCCTTTGGAGACCGGCAAGGATTCTAAATTAGCCATTAAAAGGTTGATTGAAGACTTCAACTCTTCAATGTAGAGGGACTCCATCTCTTTCAGTACAAACTTGGGCATAAGTTTGCGGTTCTAAAACAGGGAACCAACCGATTACAGAACTCACAGTATTTTAAATCCATTTTTAAGTACAGTATTTTCTTTGTTGGAGAGTAAAGGATAAGAAAAAAATATATCTGAGTCAATCAAAGTTATTACTTAAGTTATTCATATAAAAGATTTGATGTTACAAAAGCTAGAACTCAGTCAGGACTCAATCGAAATCCCGTTTTCTCACACATTTACATGTATCGGTATAAAATAAACAAGAGAACACCGATAACATACATTTTCGTTGATAACATCTCAAAGAAATGGTGCTATAGTTTGCGAGTTTATTTTGATACAGAAGCTGCAAAAATCACCAATAGCCGTACTCAATTATACACAAGCTTAATGCCTCAAGAAATAACTCATATTGCAATGTGTATTTAACTTACTCTTTCCATTTCTGTGACCCTTTGCATTCTTCCATCTAATTCTCTTCTAATTGCAGCAGCTTGTTCATCGGCGGAGTCCAACTAAAATCACAATAGTTAAAAATATTATTTGGAATGCTTATAATCAAAGATATAGTCTGAGGTCGCTTGACAAAAATTCAGTATTAAAATTGAATCATTCAAACTGTGTGCTCTTGAACGCCTGACGATGTCAAAAAACGAACTATGGGTCGTGTACAATATTTGAATGATTTTAAATAGAAGGCTCATTTTTTATTAAAAAAGTATGTTATATAGTAAAATATTTTTTATCTGTCAATAATTAATGATTGAAATGCAAAATAGAATGACATAAAAAATGCTATTGCAATATTTTTCTTTTATTCATGCTCGTTCCCAATGTGGAGCATATGGGCTGATAATAATGAAAGTATCTCAACAGAAGTTTTTCTACGAGAACCGCTTGTTACTCAGTTGCTCAACCTCTCCTTTTTCAAAGAGAGTAGTAGGAATAGAACGTTAAGGCTAAGGCAGTGGTTAACTAATCGCTCGCGCTACACCTAGTTATTGAGGGATCAGAAGGGTGGGATGGAATTTTTATACATCAACATAGATCAAAAAATGCTGAATTTGAATCGTTCAATCTATGTACATTCTCACAGATTTTGTCACTAACGACCCGGGTTTCGCCTTTCGGCATCTTCAGGCGTTCAAGTGCACGGGTGAACTTGAACTGACATCAAGTTCATCCGTGCACTTGAATGCCTGAAGATGCCGAAAGGCGAAACCCGGGTTGTTAGTGACAAAATCTGTGAGAATTTACATAGTTTGAACGATTCAAATTTAATATTGAAATTCCACCAAGCACCTTCAGTCGAAATCTTAAAAAAAAATGCTGTTCGTATTGGAACCCGAGCACGTGAGATCCGGTACGGAAACTAACATCCCTAACAGCTGAGCTATAGACCCGATATTGCAATGAATATATAGTTTTATGTTGATATTAATTAACAGTAATTAATTAAAAAGTAATTTTTACCAATAAGGCATTAAACAGCAACTGGTGTTCAAACTTTTTGATTCCGAGAATTTGCTGGAACATGTCGTAAAGCTGTTCTTTGGAAAGAATACATTCTGCGTTTAAGCTCTGCTGCTGTAGTCTTGAAGGCCTCTTCGAGTCGTCGTCTCCAGGGATTCCTAGTTTAATTTTCAAATAAGAATTTATAAAACAACAAAAAATTTAAGTACCAACATTAAAAAATTAATACTGTTATACCGTTATCAACAATTATCTGCACTGAATTGAAATATTATATGCTTTACTATATTTTATTGAATGTTGAATACTTGTAAATTTAATGACGTCTGAAAAACACTAACGTATTTTCCACCCTTTTCCTTTGGCAACGTTTTTCCAAACATTTTTTTTTTTTAAATTATTGGAATTTCATAAATAAAACATAAAATTCAAAATTAAAAAATCATATTGAAACAGTCTTCAGAATATTGACAATATATAATTGTTGATCACTTTTAGGGTGTTCACTGTCAACACTTGGTGGAAAGGTATTGTGTTTTTATTAGTATAATTGTTGATCAATCCAAATAATATAATACTTCAATTCACAAAACAAACAGAGGCTCTTAGCATTTTTATTCATCTGCACCCCCTTAAAAAACATATTCCAATTTTTTGATTCCGTAAATTATATTTATTGCACGATATTTTTTTAATGAAAAATATATACGTATGAATACAAAAAATATTTCAATATTCTTTTGTTGATTAGTGAATTTAACCCTCCATGGACGAGCGTGACCATATGGTCACAGTAAACACCGTTGTCTATTGATCCCACTATTCAAAAATTTTATCGAAACATCAAATTATTTACACTTATTTTGCTAATATATTCTAATTGAAATTATGTTGATCTAAAGAGGTCAAATTGTAAATATATTTAAAAATTTCACGTTTAGCTATATTTCAACCCCGAATGTTTGCGCTCCCATACAGTTACTTTTGTCCTTACTACTGTCCGTACAAAATATTACACGGTAATAAAAGGATGAGCATGACCATATAGTTATGCAGGGTTTCTAACAAACGACATTTTTTTTTTTTTTTAATTTTTGCTAGGAATAAAAGTTATCTGTGACTTCAATATAGCTTAAAAAATATTTTTTTTATCGAAAAAAAGCTTTTATCTCTGGAGGGTTAAGATATATTTTTTTAATATGTCAAAAAAGAAACTTCTCCCGCACCCCCGGAAATACTTTCTCGCACCCCAGCTTAAAAAACGCTGCGATACATTGATGGGTAGATTTGAAGACATGATTTTTCATTAGCCTTTTAGCTGCCGTAGATAATTAATAGTAATTATCTAGCACGCCGGCTATAGTTTGCAACTATTAATTTAATTAGTTATTGACGAGGTAACTCGTCTGGCGTGTTGAGCATGAAAATTTTTACAAGATATCTCGTTTGTGGCAGCCATCAAGTTAAACAGTTATAAATAATTTTAATTGAAAAAATACATTTCATATAAGAGAAATGTTTATTCAACTTGATGTGATACAAATTTAGTAAAAATAAAATCATTTTTGTCTATTGCTTTGAGTAATATTAATTGGGCTGTCTATACTTGATTGAATTTTGAAACTTTTTGACACGTTATCTGCGAATCGCAAATAAGAGTGATTTATCTGCCGTTTGTGATTGATTGATTTAATGTGAGAGATATATTTTCATATATTCTTCAGACAGATTAATGAGATACCATTCCAATATCAAATAATAATAAATGATGACATATCTTGACTGTCTGTCAAATTAGGCTATAAACTATTTATGACATATTTTAAATAAGATTATTGAAAACCATTAAGAGATGTCACTAAAAACTTATTTTTTTACATTTTATTATAATAACTAAGATATTTTAATTTGTCATGACAAATAAAATATCTTACATTTTTCACATATCTGTCGAAAAATATGGAGAAAATACTTAGTTACCTCATAAAACAAAGCAAATAAAAACAGAATGAATTCTTGTTTTTATGTTAGATTATAATGATGATTGAATATTAACATGTAAGTTTCATGTACAGTAAAACCCCCTTTTACACTGTAGTCGGGACCGTGTAATTGGGGGTGTGAATCTCATACAAAATTAGGTATTTAGTTTTTTTCCCGCGGAAAACACAAAACTAAGATTGCCCTTAGTTTTGCAAAAAAAAATATATGGACGAAATATTTAGTTTTTGTAGTAGTAAATATCCCACACACAGACAGACGCCCAGCTATTTGTGTATAGCCTGGCACGTGTTGAATACACAGACGCTAGCCAACATTTGATTGTATGTGCGGCACTGAAGAACGTCTCTTAGTAACGACAATGTAATGCGACCGTGCAATTGAGGGACTTGCGGCGAATATTTCAAGCCAGCGCGTAATTCGGGGTAGTGTAATTGGGGGTTCGGCTGTATTGTCCATGGATTTTTGTTACCTTATGTGATGATACTGTTATTTATGTAAGTGATTTCACTTCGAATTAATTAATAACTGTAAAACATACGTCATTGCATCATTAACAGTGTTATCATCTAACATGCAATATTTTTTTTAATATACAATTTTATTATATTTTCTAAAAACAAATTGGAATTAAAATCAATGATAAAAACACAGTATTTTTATATAAATTATACCTATCTCACATTGACTCAGAATGGATGCCTTCTTAACAAAAGATATGAACACAATCAATAATGATTTCTTAACATTATTATAATAATAAAGCATTCGAGAGATGGAAAAGAAATAAGGACATTCTCTAAAATCATGCATGATTGAACTAGCTTGTTATGTTGGTATGCTCTTATCAGTCAGACACTAATTAATATTAATCTATGCTTCATATTTTTTAATATTGCAGTTAATTCTTCAAATGATACAAATCATCCGGAGTGGTCTATTAAAGATATAGGTTGGGCTATGAAAGTATAAAGAGTTTTCATATACAAATTAAAAGATTCAATAGGAATGATTTGATTTATCATTTTGCAGCCAACTGTTTTCATAAACTCATAAACAAATATTCTTTTTATGGCATGGTTTTTTAGTTTCTTCGCGATGTAGAGCATACTGTGGACTTGGAATAGAGTAAGATAATCGAAACATTTCATGAGAACCGGTCATAAGATTGCAGATAGAAGGATGGCATTATATCTCAACTCGTAATCAAGCATCATTTTATTATCCATCAAATCATTGTAATGCAAGGCAAACTTTATGGTAATGAGAACAAAATGCTAAAATAAAACTAAATATCATCTACAAACATAAAAAACAATAAAATATTTGTGCATAAATTGAAAGTATTTATGTGGTGAAAATTTTAATTGTGTAAACTTAAGAAACAAATTTTAAATAAAAAATAAAACAACTCAGAGTACTTGTACAAATTTCAATAGCACACTTGAAATATTTGTTTCTAATATTTGAATGCATCCATATTGATACTCTCGTTCTAGAATGCGCATTTTGTAATTTTAGGCAGACCGTAATAAATCAGTTCGGACACAAATAAAGCTTTTGTAAATAATAAACAATCTTTTGTTTTGATAATGCTTTTTTTTACTCAACCAGGATGACTAGTTTTAGAGATATATTTTTTTTAACGGATGCGTTTGTCGCGAATATTTCATAAAAAAAATGCTCGTGCAGTGTGCTACTCCTTTTGCGCACAACGCGCGAGCGGATAAAGGTTAATAATAATATTAATTTAATTTTGTTTATCTTGATATTCCATACAAAATTGATACTATTACCATTTTCAGAATAAGTTAACTTCATATGGATGGACTTTAAGTTATTCTTAGACAAAGAGATCAAAGTGTCATTTATAAAAGGCACCCTACCCTACCCTCTTTTATAGATTGTATACCGATCTTCCTTTGGATCAAATTTGAGGTACTTTTTTTCCTAAAAGGTAATGGGTGTTTGCCTTTTGACTTTCAATTTACATTTCGTATTTATATTAGAAATCCTCTCAGAGACAATTTATCATTTTGCAGAAACTTCAATTTATTTCAAATTTACTATTCTACATAAAAGTTAGCACCAATGGATCAGCGATCTGGTGCAGAAAAAGTTAAAACTGATCGTGCTTGAAGTGTAATTTATAATGTAAAAATATGTTTCATAGTAAACTGTTTATTTTACTTCTTCTCAACTAGAATTATAATAATAAAAATAACTGTGTTAGAAACATGTATAAACTTACTAAACAATTAATAGTGCAAATGTATATCATTTGAAAAGTGTTTTAAAGGTTTAAAATTGTATCATGAAATAAAAACAAAACGGATTAGTAAATTTAATCAATGTGATAACAGACCAATGCTAAAATAACAATATTTTAAAAAATCAAAAACAACCATCCAATTTTCTTGACGTTATTTAAAAGTATATGACAGTGCGTTTTGGCATATTATATTACTATAATTATGTTTTCCGTTAAGCACAATTGTATTTTTTATAATAAATTTAGAAAATGATTGACAGCAAAGTTTGCATGAAGATCAATAAGTCTTTATGGTGCTTTTTAAAAGTAATTATGATGGATGTCGGATCATTAAATAATGATGATAAATGTGGGATAACGAGGAATGCAAAATGATAGATCAGAGTTATTATTATAGCATTTGTAAGTGTAAATTGCATCACTGTATGCAATGGACAAAGTAGTAAGATCTGCGCATTATTACAATAATTCTTTGGTTGATTAACAAACAAAATCCTTTCATTATAAGTTACATTTATGCCCGAAGTATCAATTGCAAAAAAACATTAGCATTATTAGAACAAACATTGTTTTTGAAAGATGACATTGTTAGTGAAAGATTCAACTGAGAAATAGTTTGCAGGCCAATATGTAATATTGCAATTTACAGTACAGGCTCATTAGAGATTTTACTTTTATATCACTTACTAAATAAAATAAGCATTACAATTTGGTATTCAAAATGACTTTCTTTTATTATTATTTCAGCATTCCGGGCCAGTGATACTTTGTTATTGTGTGTGTTAGTATAAAAACAAAAGAAAGGTAAAATTAAGATAGTATAGCAGCTTAAAAGAGGCGTTCGGCTCTTACCTGTTATTCCTGTTTGGTGTGGAGTGTTTTGAGTGAGTGCGACAGAGACAGATAGACACATTTAACACCCAACACACATACATTAACAAGCAAATACACACATATAAGAGATAGGGGTTCCATACATAGAAGGGCTCATTAATCAAAACTTCACTATGAAAAATTTCAAATACATTGTAATATAGTGACAATGCAGCGATAATTGGCTGTCCAAACTTACCAATAGTTTGTTTGAGTAAGAAGAATGAGAATTTTCACAACAAATATTTTTTAATGGTTTGTTTCGCTAAACATTCTAACCTAAACATTATAACTTTTTTAACGAGTCTTTATTTGAATATTTAAATGTACATACAGATTCTTCCAATCACTACATTTCGCCTTTTACCTGAGTTGTAAAATATGCTTAGTAAAAAAATCGAAACCGATTTCATGAGTTTGAAAAACTCTTTTTGAGAGCTTAAAAGACCACAAATTACATCTTTCTTTAGAACTGCCATTTGTTTAATGGATTCTTTATTTGGTTTCAATTAGTATCAATAAAAACTCACTGTTTATTAATTCCTTTTGATTGTCGACATTTTAACAATTCACTAAATTCTTTTAACTCTAATGATTTCGACCTGAGTAATAAATAATCATACCTAGATACTTATTTCTTGCGGTTGCAACCATTTCTTAAATGTTTACTAATATAATTATTAAGCTGTCAATTAGGTACGCTGATTAGATATTTCATATTTTCTATGTTATTCTTGTCATAAACAGTGACGGGAATCTAAAAGTGACATTCTATAAACTAACTAAAAGGGTGTGCGTGTTTGCTTCAACTAAAACTAAGCCCGAGGCTCGGTTAAGAGTTTTGGAAAAGTGTTTGAAATTTTTCACAGTTTTATTGCATTAGATTTATATATTGTAATATTATAGCAACAATCATTACTTGGCAGGGATTAAATATGTTTTGTAAAGATATAATGAGGCACTAAGCATCAAACCCACCTAGTCTGTCCAGTTGGTATGACCATTTTGTATTTTTTGACTGATTTAATAGTATTATTTAAATATGAATAAATTGTCCCTTTATTATTCTTCTTTTATATAAACCCATTAAACTTAAGAATTGTTAAGCTACAGAAAGAGATTCTAGCACATTTTTAAAATTCAATGTGACAATTTTTCTACTTTTGGTAACGGTATATTATTTAATTAATTTGTATATAGCTTCTCCCAATCTTGGCACCCAGGAAAACTGCCTTGTTAAAGTCGTTAAACATTTGGTTTCATCATAATCATGCTGACGCTTGAACTTTCCTAAAGTAAACCTGTTAACTCTCAACCAACCAAAATATTTAGGGATCACTCTCAAAATCCTAACTCGCCTCGCCACTAACTTTTAACGTTATTTTAAGAAATGTATTATTGTTGGAAAACACGTCTAGACTTAGTGGGTCGCTTTAGTGAACTTTTGTTTGAATTGATATTCACCACAAAGATTAACATATAACAATGAAATACTTACCACCGAAAGTCAAAAATAAAGAAATAGCACGAATTGGTGAAGCAGATAGATCGGTAAATATTTGGGATGGTCATGAGGAACTAGATTACTTTAGATAGGCATCAGCAGAAACGGAATCATCACAGTGTTTTTAAAAATAAGTTTTAAATCATTGTTTCGGTAAAGTTTGATGATCAGTGCTCCACGTTGATAATATAAGTAAATCAGGTTGGAAGTCAAATGCAGTAAGTTTATCAATTGTATAATAATATGATGGAAAAAATTATATTATCAATGAGAAATATTTACTTAATCGATAATAAAAATCTTGTCATAATTATTTCAGGAACTATCATGATTATCGTGTTCCTTCATTTGCTTAAATATACAACATGATATTTCACATTCTACTGTACAATTTAGTAAAGTAAGTTTCTGATTATATTATGATGAGGATCTTTAAAATGGTTTTGTGTCGTTGAACATTTTCCTTGTTCAGTTGTGAACCATGATCAAAATGATATTGTTAAATATTATCAATTGATAATACTGCTTAAAATAATTGAAACTTGCGTTGATAACCTACAAGAGTATGATGAATTAATATATAATTGACAAATTTTAAGGATTTATTGGTACTGAATTGATTAATGAAGTTATCAATGAAAAATATTGTCGTTTTAACATACCGGTTCCCTTTAATATGCAATCGAATTTAGCAAGCCACGATGTAAGGACAGTTTCTTTGCTAAGACCGTCGATTTCAGGTAATGATCTGAAAAAAAAGTTCATTTCAGTTAATTAAGCTTCTCAGCAAATAATCCAGTTTTTTTTATCACATATAGATACATTATTTCAAAACACAATTTTATTCAAAGCACAGCACAAAAGACACTGTACTCGTATATACCTAATCCTTTTTTCAATGTTGTTCTTGAAGACTTCTCGGAAGTCGTAATGACTGCAAGCCCCTGACTTCACCATGTCCCCAATCCTATCTGATCTAAGGAACACATCATGGTAACACTGGACTGCGTTCTGGAATGCTTCGTCAGCCAAAATTTGAGTCTCGCCTTTCAGGAAAGCCTGTAAACAACATATTTTTTTATTAACATTGTGTATTAATTTTTATAAGCAACTGTAGAGAGTTGGCATTGAATTGAATATGATGAAGTATTTTTGAAGTAGCCAAGGTTCAAAGTGGTTTGACAACTCTATATTTTGTAAAATTTGTTTATAAATGAGATGGAGCTATCCGAGTCTTATTTTTTACCATTCTCCAATTACTAGTACATTGAGGGGTTCAAAAGTAATGACAGCAATTATCATTATAACCATTTTGAGAAAAAACTGAAAAAAAAGCATAACTAACTAATTTAATTTGTGTGTGATATACTTTAAAATTGTGATTCACAATGTATTCATCAAATATACTGGGCAAAAATTTTGTCATGTAACTTTTTGTATTTGGGGAAATATTTAGAAGAAAGAAACTGAATTTGTTTCTAAGGGGAATTAAAAAAAACGATTTTTTATATAATGAAAACAGATTTGCTACTGAAATTTTAGCACACGAGCTTAAGAATTTTTAGCTCTCGTGATTAAATCATGAGAGTTAAAAATTCATGATTTAATGATCATCTATAAATTGAAAAAAAAAGTCTTCATGATTGCTGTCTTTGCTTCTAGCCCTCTCATATATTGTTTTTTCTCAACCATGATCACTCCCAATGTAGAGAATATGGACTCTTAATTGATCATCTTAAGATAACCTGTTTTATGAGATCTGGTTGTTATTTATTAACCAAGCTCTCTTTTTTAGAGAAGGTAATGACAGAAAGTAAAAACTAGTAGTTAGATAATCAATCTCGTAACACCTTCTTTAAGATTCCGATGTTGGGAGGGAATGCAATATTACTTCAGGCATTTGAACACAAATCTATAAAATGATTGAAAAAAAATTCCATATCGGGATTCAAATCTGTGGACGATCCAACTGAATAGCACCAACGCCCAAGAATTATTGAGCATTCGGATACAAGACCGGCATGTATACAGATAATTGAAACATAAGCATCGATCTCAATGGGAGTTCATAATTTTTAAGAAAGTTTAATAATTACCTGAAACCTGGCCTGTATTGTCTCTAATTGGTGAGGGGTAACTTTAGTATGACGCCTTGTCATGTCTGTCGGTTGTTTTGCATTGAATGGATAAGCTACACATCGGGAAACAAAAACGTACAGCTGCAATCTTCTTTTCCTTTCTTCTTCCACTCTTTCGGCTCGCTCCTGATGACAAGAGAAAAGGGAGTTTATGAAAATATAAAAACAGAATTAAAAGTAATAAAATGAAAACAACTAACTTTCTTTCAACGAGAGAACCTTATCATGATAATGTATCTCAATTCAAAAGAACAATAACATATATCAGATACAGCGTTATTATCAAATATTTTAAATTATTTCTGTAGACTGAGATCTTGGAAAGAGTAACTTGTTCTACGAATATTTTGCACAGCATAAAAAAAAATCTAGTAAATTTTAACTTGATAAACAAGCAAGCTTTTGCGGTTAGCCAACAGATAGCGTTGGTTCCGTCAGTGACAGTAAAAGTTCTTCCAAACACTAACTCTTCTCTCCGTCTAATTTTGCTGTCTCTCTCGTCTACTTTAAATGTGTCATGATTACATTCAATTCTTAAATTTGATTACTCTAGAATAAAAATAAAATAATTATTTTTATATCAATCTTTTTGGGTTATGGAATGAATTATCTGATTTTCAGTTATTTTTCATGGAGAACTTCGCTTTGGTATGCTAGTAATTTTGATTACATGCACTTCTGATAACATAAAAATGCAATACAAGTATTCACCTGTGGATCTTGACTGTCCTTATCTGACTGACTGGCCGCTGATGGACTCGGTGATGGAGCAGGGGGCTGGGGACCACTTCTGTTAAAATTATTCAAGCCACGTGTTAAAGAATATTGATATAAATTAATAATTATAGCTGGAAATATAATATTGATGATCACGCCATCTAAAATGGCAGGAAATGTTTGTAGGTTTCCGTTTTACTTTTGAATTGAAAAAAATATTATTAAATAAGAAGCTTACGCAGGCGTCTGAGTGGGAGGCGCTAGCTGTTGTGTGGCAGGTCGAGGTGAAGGGCTCGCCGAGGATGCAGCTGCTGCTGATGCTGCAGGTGATGCGTGTGCTGCCTGCGCCGGCTGGTTGGCTCTTGCAGGTGAGGCCGAAGCCCTTCCCACGCCCCCCGGGAGGGACCCGCCTGCCACACCGCCAGCACCCGCTGCCTCAGCTGACCGACCATGATGACCACGGGATTTACCACCTAGTTGGTAAATTGAAAATTGAAAACAATCGGTGCAAGAAATATTTCACTCATTATATTTTTCTGACCGAATTGTTTTGTAAAATGGTTATAGATTAGTAGATATTTATTAGCGACGAATAAAACCGATCCTTACATTTATTTTAAAAAATGTGGAATTAGTACGATAGAAGTTACATTTTATTTTTTAAACAGCAACTTATTTTAACAATTGGTTCATTTATCCAAATTTATAGGTAGGCAATTGTCTATGTCTATTAATTCCTTACATTATTTGTGTCAGACTATAGTAAATTCATGTATTTTTTATTTTAGAATTATCTTATTATGTGATATTAAAGCTCTTAATACTTAGAGTTTTTTTTTATTTGCTGTTTATTCAGAACTATCAACTGTTGCTCCAAATGTCTGCTGTATCATAATACGATATATTTTCTGATCTCAACTAAGACGTCATTATTTATTTCGAAATCAACATTAAATGGTAAAGAAGAGAAAAGGCTAAATTAGGAAAGCTGTAATCAGTGGCGGGTTACCCAATAAGCGCAAGAGGCGCGTGCTTGAGGCCTCCGCATTTTGGGGGCCTCAAAGATGGCATATATTACATAAACCACACAAATTTAAATTTCAGTTTTCAATATTCATTATTATTCTACGAAGAGGTTTGCAGCACTTTTAAGTGCAAAACTGCACTGCTATTTTAACACTTTATTAAATATGAATGTCTTATAAAAACGTATAAATATTGCAATACAGCACCTTTTTGTGTCTTGTGTTCATCATCAGTATCTTCCTCAGATGAACTCGGATCTATCATCTTATCTAAAATAATAAAAAAAAGAAAAATTTGTTTAATTTAGACTATTCAGAGTAGCAGTATTTTTTTTTAAATTTAAAAACAGTTTTTTTAAAATAGTGCGTGCGTTTTTCTAAAATGGTAGTTTAATCTCACTCAAATATTCTGCTGGGTAACAACTAGGGCTTGTCGGTTTTCGGCTAAATTTGTGACATTCGAAAACCGGTTTTTCAACTTTGTAATCGGTTGTGCCGAATTTTCCATAAACGAGTCTATAAACAAAAGAACAGAGAATTTGGATCTTTTGTATGATGGCTTAAAGACCATATGCCCCACATCATTACCCAGCGAAAGGGTATTTTCGATATCAGGAAATTTTGTTACAAAATGATCAGTGGACGCTTTGTGTTTTCTTAAATCATAATTTCTGAAGAGTAACACCAAATAATTTCTTGCTGTGTATTATTATGTACATAAATAAACAACATAAAACAATTTTACTTTTTCTCGCTATTTTAATTGAATTATCAATTTTTGTAAAACTTCGAAAACAGGATAAAACCGGTTTTCGGTTTTTTCAAAAGTCAGTTTTCGTATAAGCCCTAATAAAAACGTTATTCGTATTTCATATGTTTCTTTGTACTGAGTTGAAAAATCTCAATGCTTTGTTGTCTGTACTCAAGTGTGCAGAAGGTAAAATAGGCATGGAATACCTTTTAAAGTGTGATTCACTTGCTTTCCATAGAACGTCACAAACTGTTAGAATGTTTTCTTATTTGCCTCGAACGCAGCCAAATCAACATTGACGACGGGGTTGACCGATACGGATGATTGTATGACCATAATTTTACTTCTCACTCGTTGTCAATATCTGAATATTCCCAATGGATGTTATCAACATCCTGAATCATTTTGCCACGCTTACAAATTGGAAAACTGACCGAGTTTGACAATGTAAACACCACGGCCAATTTTAAATTGGCTGGTCAAGACATCAGGAGTCATTCACGCAATTAACCCTTAACAAGCCATGATAGATAATAATGTTGGAAACCGTGCAGTCGACTAAGTCGCAGTTGTGAACTGTCATTACGTAATCATATCTTAAAAGTTAGTCGAGTCGTATAGCGCATGGGTTGGCGTTGTGGGCTTCCGTGCCAGACCTCACGATTACTAGTCCCAGTACGAACAGCATTTTTTCGATTGATTTATCAATTTCTTTTCGAAAGCATGGGTGTTTGTGATGTCTTAAAGTTACCTCCCGCCATTTCCGACCCTTTAACAACTGTCTAGTCCTGTCTCATTCTATCCCTACTACTCTCTTTTAAAAAGAGAGGTTGATTGACTGAGTAACAAACTGTATGCATCTTTGGTATAATTTTCACCTTAATTTTATTTATAAATGCTTAAATAAGCTCATACAATCAATTTTAAAAACTGATAGTCATGTTGTAGGCCAGTGGTTCTTATGTACGGCCACCAGAGGATTTTGTTGCGGCCACCAACATTGTTTTTAGTAAGTGCAACTGGTATTTTTATCACATCTCAAAACAAAAATTTGGTTCGGTCAAGAAACATTTCTATAGGACCACAGTGAAATTTCACGTGAGAGACACTATTCTAGGCCCATATTTCCATCCTTGCTCTCTCGAAAAAAGAGGTTGAGCGACTTTAAAATCCAACAGTTTTCGTAGAACAACTGCTGTTGAGATGATTCATTAGGAATTCATTAAGAGCGGAAAAATATTTGAAGAATATTTCGACGTTAATAACAAATTAAAGTCTTCCGTACGATTTCAATGTCCGATATCAAAGAGTGGACCTCTGAAAAGACGGTACTGTTTTGTATCCATAGAGAGAGAGAATTGATGTTATCTTAAATATTATACAAATTTCATGAATGAATATCTGGTAACGTTAGTTTATTTATACTTCTAGAAATTGTAAGAAGTCTGACGTTACTTCGTACGTAATTTTCAAAACAAAAAACTTTCATATTTTTAAAAATAGATCTGTGGTACAACATCGTAACTTTTTACATCAATATTTCGAAAAGTTTCAATCCATACCGTCAAACACACGAAACTGTTGAACAAACAGAGAATATGAACAACATCTTTTTCGAAAAATGCATCCATAGCTTTGTATAATATTACGATAACATATATCTGCTGCTGTGGTTTAGTCAGGGCCGGCGCCACAATACGAGCGAAATAGGCAACCGCCTAGGGCGCATAAATGGAGTATTCAAATTATTTTTATATACTCTAATAATAAGGTTTTTTTTTATGTTTGTATTTGTTCGTTGTTATTATATATCGTATTCTATATAATTCGAAAAAGAGAAGTTGAGCGACTGAATTACACACAGTCCACGTTGAAAAATTTCTGTTGAGATACCGCCATTGAAAGACTTTATGCTTCACATTGGGAGCGGACATGGATTTATATAAAAAAATCTTCTTTATAAAAAAAAAAAATTATAAATAAAAACATATTTGACATTACAGCTTACGCCAATGCGTCAAATTTTTTGAAGTTGAAAGATCATACGAGATATACTCGATGAGAATTTTTGCAAGTCGCAAGACTAACTCGAGGAGAATTGACTTCACAAACACCCATATCTTAGATCTCAAATTAAAATTGAAAAAAATCCAATTTGACATTGACCTTACCGGGAATCGAACCCAGACCCACCTGATTGGTAGAGCAAGCTCTAACCAACTAGACCACAGTTAAGCAGCTCTCGTCTATGAAGGGTTAAGAAATGGCAATAGAAATATGGGTATCTGGTTGTCCCCGTGAAATGTTTTTTCAGTTTTTTACCGGTCCGCGAATGTAAAAAGGTTGAAGAAAACTGTACTGAATTGTATTGCTGTTGGAAAATCCCAAGTGCTTTATTTGCCACTGTGTGTTGGTGATCACTCGATGGTTCAAGCCTGTTTCAGGTGTCATATTAAGGGTTCACAGCACTGGGGTATGAAATCTCATTGAGTGAAATTCATCGTCTCCCATTTCTGACATCCAAGATGGCTGAGCAAAACTGTTACTTTGGTAACTTTCATCCAAATTACTAACGTTCAAGTCTGGCTTAATAAATATAAATGATTTAAATTGTATTTATCCTAGATTAATACAAAGAATAGAGCACCTCCGCTAAATCAAATTTATCTGCAGTAACAGAGATTAAAACAAACTGTTCATTTCAAATAAATTCAACCGAGTCGTGTGCTTAAGTCTCTAGTTAGTACTAGACCAACCTAGTAGACGGCCGAGAGAGTGAACTCAGCTGAATACAAAAAAATCTGAACGCGATATCGCGAATCGCACAGGATTTAGTCGAGCGAGCCAACGAGTGGTTATAAGTGAGCGAATGAATAGAAACCGTTTCTTTTTCCTCAGTCGACATAAAAACTTCCCACCACCTGCAGTGCGCATTCACTCACATTTTTGACAAGTCAGAACAGGCGTTTGAATCGAACGAAATGCACATAAAAACGAACTAAATCGCTAAAAAACTTATAAGAATGTAGACGCTTACTCGGTCAATATTGTGTACTCGGTTGGTCTAAATGAGACTTTAGCTCTGACATGCTCAAGCATCGTGATATATTTATAGCTTACTAAATATTTCACCAGCTGTCGCCCAATCTGGGGGTAACAGCGATCAAAACAAAAGTTTTAATAATTCGAAATATTTCGTTCAGCAATAAAATCAGCAATCTATCATTGTGACTGCTTTTAATATAAAATTTAACAACCAAACTTTTACAAACATTTTATATATGCCTCAACCCTGTTGTCACACTTTTCGAAGATATTGATTCAAAGTTTTACCTCTTGAATTTTTTTAGATTGCGTTTGGGAGACATTTGAAAGCAGTTAAAACTTTAAA
Organism: Himalopsyche anomala; assembly: GCA_031772345.1. Taxonomy (NCBI): domain Eukaryota; kingdom Metazoa; phylum Arthropoda; class Insecta; order Trichoptera; family Rhyacophilidae; genus Himalopsyche; species Himalopsyche anomala. The sequence goes on from CM062823.1 coordinate 34,652,311, forward strand.
ATTTCTCAAAAGTTTTTTTTTACGCGAATATCCGAGCATAATATACTTAAATCAGATTATTGCGTTTCCGCTTATAAAAGGTGGTGTGGTGCCCAAAATAATGTTTTTAATATAACTTTGTTTCCGAAGTGGAAAATTTTGACTTTAACTAAAAGCTTATGCCAAAACTTTCATGTGATTAAAAAAAATGTTTGACACACATTGTGCAATGCATACTTTTATTGTATCCTACATATTATATTACGATCAGGACTTCTAAATCCTGTGGCCGAGAGTGCATATGTGCCGACGGAGCAACTTATACGTATACATATTAATTATTTAATAAAGAAAAACGCAACTGAACCGAAATAAAAAAAGTTTTTTATGTCAATAGTTTCACATGATAATTTGGTAATAATATTCAGGGCTGTGGAGTCGGAGTCGGAGTCGTGAAAAATGAGCGGCTTTATTCAAACAAAATAGTCCAAAGTGTTGACATTGCATGCTTGGCTGACTATAGATGATCTGATGGAATACTCTAATATTAATTAAAGGAAAAACCTTTATTTCAGTCTTTTTTCTTGGTTTTAATTTTTTACAAGGTCATCTTTTTCAAACTTAAAAGCTAAATTTAGATACTAATTCGACATTTTCAGCTTGCATCCTTTTGACAGAACGTGTATAAAGTTTGATACAGTGTGATTATCGAAAAAACCCTGTTTTGAAAAAACTGTGGGTTACGTCCTTTTTCCTTTCCACAGTCGATATATATAAGTTAAAATGAAATTATTGAAAAAAATCCTTGGAGTCGGAGTCGTGTTTTATTTTAAAGCTAGAGTCGTAGAAGTCTTTTTTACACGACTCCACAGCCCTGATAACATTACAAATATAATATTTTATAGATTGAATTACCGCGTACTTGGTGGAACTATATTGTTATAAATAAGTTAAAATAATAAAGGACTTTTCTAAAAACAGTATTTTGTAATATATAATATAAAAATAACGCTTTGTTTTTCAATTTATTTGATGTACAAATGATTATTCATTAAGATATTTTTACCACTTTTATTTTTGACAAAAAAAAGATTTTGTGCTCATTACCCAACGGTAAAATAGTATGTTTTTTGCGATATATTATATTACTTAATAAATTTATACTCAACGATAAACTTACGTTTAATCAAAGTCATATTAATTATAGAGAAGTGCTGTGAAATAATAATATCTGTATTTGGAATATTATCCGAATAATTAAAACGTAGAAGATCAGAAAATTTTATAGCGTTGGTATTCTTTAAGATGAGTTTCATTTCGAATATATGATTAATTTAAAAAAAAATATGCGAGATAATAATGCCGCTGTACATTCAATGACCTCTAAGAACTATTATTCTGGCGAGAAAATTCGTTAGTACTATCTCAGAACGTTAACCTTAATAGGTTATCGTAAAAAACGGATCCATGCCGAATTTCTTCAGCGAGTATGAGCCAAAGACGAAACTTACTAAAGTTATTGTTATATTCTTTAGCTACTGCCAAAGCCATTTCATAGATGATTCATTCTCTACGTATTACGTAGAACCTACGTAATAAAATGTTCTATATTATTTGAAGCTTGGTACGCCATTTAACTCTATCTATTGCAGTGTTATTTCAGCATACTGGCAGCACTGAATTTAATTTCTTAATTGTAAATAATGTTTAATGAATATGAACAATATGAAGTTTTCATCCCAAGCTGCATTTCCCTTTCAACATATATTTAATTCTAATACACTTTGCACAGTCTGAATAATCTTCCGTAATTCAAACATCGAATTATAATTTTGTTTTATTTTTATATATTACAGATTATTGTCACATTTCTAAATAAGTATATAATTATAACTAATGTTTCTGTGAAGTTTGAAGTGAAGTAGAAGAACTCATCCCCAATATAATACAAATGACTACTTTAACATTGTGTCATGTTGGACAAATCCACAGTCGGAGGTAACTCCGTTGACCATGAATCAAGTCAATATAAAGAATCAGCAACAGTTGTTTTATTAATTTTCTCGATTTTTTTTACTACTGTACACTGTGAAAGATCATTCAGTGTAATGCACTTCATTAAAAAAAATATATCGAAACCAGCTGACAGATGCAAACTTAGAAGCGACGATGCAGCTTGCATTGGAAGAGAGAACTGTTGAACCATTTCCATTTGCATCACTTTTAAATAAACACATACCAATATGTTTCAATAATGTACTTTTAATTTCTGCACACTGTAGTGCATGCAACCAAGCCTAGAGAAATTTCTTCTCGGGACATTTCTGGCAAAATTTTGAACACGAATAACGTTGTTATGCTACGGAATACACCCTTTAAGAAGAGTGTGAACCCGTAGCGGGTGTTGGTGGGTACAACGTTGAGTACCCTAGGGAATTTTAAAAAAATATATATTGTATAAATATATAAGTAGATCCATTATTTTAGTAAATGAAACTGCTATATTAGATAAATCAAAGCAAAAATTTGGTGTACCCACGAGACATTCCCATAGAATATCTTATGTTTATAATGCGGCCACAGTAAAATTTTACGTGAGAACCACTGATCTAGACGCTACATGCAGCGTTTGTTGGCCACGTACGGCATCACACTGTACCAGCGGCATATAGAATCCCCCTGCCCCTCCGTTTTATTATGACGTTGAATAATTTATTATTGTTAACATCACTAAGAGCAGTTATCTCTATTTACTCTTTTACGCCAACAAATGATTTAAGTGATGATCACAAAAAATAAATGACCACAAATATTCACCACGATACGGAAAATGTTAAGATAGCGTGCCACACAGCCATAAACTCAAAAATCCAATACCTAGGTTATAAAATTATTCGTTGAATATGTTGCCATCGTAATTTAGCATTCATTTACGTTTAGTTCACTTATCGAACAAGGGTTACAAAATATGTATTTATTGTTTAAAAATTAAAATTACAATATATTACAACAGACGACAATTCGCCATGCACTTGACAAGTATAATGATAACAAATAAAAAAATGATTACATAATACATCAAAATCAACATACAATATCAAGAAATAAAAAAGTAAAACAGTTCACAAATACTGTTACTAAAATTGTCCACTTCTCTAGGCAATGAGTTGATCAGTCGAACGGCCCTTGTAATAGACGACTCGTACGTCCTACTCGAGGAACACGTTTTTAGAAACAAAAGTTTTCGGTCATAGTTTCGCCCACGTAAGAATAAATTGGGAGCATATAAGTTAATAGTCATGAGAATTTCAGGATTATTAACTCTGCTCCGAAGAAAAATAGAAAAATACTTTAAACTTGAAAACTATCTTCGAGCTTCAAGAGAGAAATTGATAACATTCATAAAAGAAATTTGGTGGGGGAAGTATTCCTTTAAGGAATTATCAAAGGGGAAGAGTCTAAGTTTTTTGAAGTAATAATATCTTAGAAAAATTCTTGTGGACTCTTTACAATTGCAGCTTGTATGAACAAAGAAATAAAATATATCACATATTAACACAAAAAAAACTTTTACAATATTAAATAAATTATTGGTGAAGGGGGTATCATTGTAAAGATCGCAATTATACGTGGGATGTCATTTTCACTTATTCCGGAAATCCCGAGAATCTCGGTATTATAATTTCAAGATAAGGTTTATACAAGAGATACTCACATTACTGTTGGTGAATCCTTCCTTCAGCCAATATTGAATATGATCAGCTTTGCAGGTTCACTGCAAGCTGCAAGGAAAAAAATAATGAAATATAAATATTATGATATATATAAATGTAAAAATGAATGTTTTTTTGTTCGTACTGTATGCGTTGCCACACCGCTCATCCGATTGCAATAAAACTTTGACAAACTTTTTGCTTGCACTTTCGGGAAGGTAGTAAATTCGGATAGACATAGTAAAATTAACTTACAGTAGGTCTTATATATAAAAATCAACGTTTGTATGTCTGCCATACAGTTCATTTTGACAAGGTATGCTTGCACTTGAGCGGAGGTTATAGAACAATTAACTTACAATTTGAAGCAAACGTCAAACGTCAAACGGATAGAAAAAAAACATGTACTTCAATAAACACAACATTTTTGAGTGACATTGCAACGCTTGCCGGGAATCGGCTAGTAATAAATAAATTACAAAAATTGAGAGTAATATTTTGTGTATAATTTATAATATATCGTCAGTATATTGGCAGAAGGCGATAATTAAAAAACCGGCCATTAAGAGTTATGAATGCAGATAGATAGCTTTAAATATGCCGTATCTTCTGAAAAAATAAGTTCATCCATATTTTGTATATTTTTACATAATTATAAAATAATATACACAAAGTTAATTTCGATAAAAAATATTGTTGGTAACAAAGAAACTATAAATAACTTAAAACGAACATTGGAATCGAATTCGTTAATCATTATCAAATATAATGAAGTTTTTAGATTGATAAATAATAGTTAAGTGCATACAAAGATACTAGATTTCATGATTATCAAATATGACGATGATATAAATACAAAGTTTTTTTGACTTTTCGCTTTTTGCCAGTGTATAAAGACGATATATTATTAGTATTAGCAGAACCATTTTCTTTTTTTTTAAAACCAGAATCGTTCTTATATTCACAGTCTTTAAAGATAAATTGAATAAATATATGGCCGTTATAATTCATTAATAATATATTGACATTTTAACCTAACTTAACCTAACTGTTTTAAATTGAACAATTCATCTGAAGGTAACGTGAGGACATGAATTTAAAAGGATTCAAATTGATATAAATTGTTTACAATATCTTGATTTCAGTTATAACAATTATTTAAAAAAAAAAACATTGCATCATATGTTTTGTTAACTTTTTCGGATAACGAACCTTCGCCAATTTTTAATAAAAATACATTTTGTATTCCAAAGTTTCGTTTGAGTTACTTAGAACAAGTTTTTTTATACTATAGATTTTGTTAGTTAAAACGTAGTTTCGAAGCACCGTAGACAATTCTACTTTTCTGGTATCGTTTTACCATTTTTGTAGGTGTATAATTGTCAACTAAACCGCGCAAAAGGAGTGTTAACACGTGTAATATTAAATCACTATTTAAGTGCGCCACTGGCACGCTATACATTATTATATACAATCAAAACTTCGTGGAATAGTATTTTATAAGAAAGACGCTACCAAAATTTAAATAAATACAGAAATTAAATTCATTTCAATATAATAAATGATTAATCATTTTTTCCTCAATCATTTAAGCTTGATCCTTTTGCATCATTTAATAAATGGTCAAGTTAGATACAGAAATAAAAAATATTGCAACGGTATAAATATAGTTTATACTTAATATGCTTAAATTATATTCCATACAAATATATTGATTCATGATAGTGCTAGTTTAGGGGCTCCCAACCCCCACTGTGACTCAAATCCGTTAATTCCATTTAGTAATTGCTTTTGTATTGTTTGTAATTGTTTTAAATTGATAGAGTTTAGTGAAGCCCTAACTTATATTATTATTTCACAGCATGTACTCAATGATGTGTGTTTATGAGTCATCAAAATGCATAGATATGCTTGGCTTACATATATACTATGAATGCAACAGGAAAACCTAGAATTTGTGTGCTGGAAACGGTTCTGTCAAGTCTTCCGCGCAATGTACTTTGTGTAAATACAAACCCCAAGCATACAACTAGATAATAAAATTTAGTAAGATAAAGGTTATTTTAAATAATAGTTTTTTAAACGGATGGAAATTTTCGCTTCCCTAAATTTCAGAAAAGAAATTCTCAACTCCTCACTAAACTAAAGTAATGGTAATTTTTCAAATATATACTTCATAAAATCGATTTATTATGATATGTTTTCGTATTTATTATAATTAATGCTTGTTAAATTAATTTTATCTTTACAATATTCGACACAGAAGAACTCGGATACATTGACGCAAAAAATGAACGCTTGCATTTTAAAAGGATTTCTCAGTGCAATAAACAACAAATTGTTAAAATACTAATAATTAGTGCTCCCAAATTTTTCAAATAATCACAAAGGTGCATTTCAGCCCCCCCCGTTAAGAAATACTATTTCAGATCCACGTAATGCACATATTTTCATCGAATATTTTATCCGAAAAATGTCAGGAAAAGGATATCATGTTTAAACCTTCCTTCAGTGTTAATTATACGAAAACCAATTTATAGGGTGTCTTGCTAAGTAGATCACTAGCTTACCAAAAATGAGCTTTGGTAAACTTTCAAATAAACATAATAAATTAAGAAACTTTCAACATGTACATTTATTCACTAATTTCCCAAAAGAATACTTATATTAATATTTTGAAACACAACATAATCTTCATTTCTCACACAGAATTTAAATAAAAATATTTCAAAGCACTATAACAATGTGTAAATTATTCTGCACTAATGAATAATTCCTATTTATTATTAGAGAGTTTATGTTGGCTAAATGATAATTTATCCGCCCTACTTCGTCAAGATTCGGTTTGGCTTAAATTAATTGAATCCACAGCGTGTTTCTAATTAATTTTGAATTAGCACAGCTTAATACGAACCGCTTACTAAACTTCAACAAGATATTGAAACAATTTCAAAATTAATATAAACACATTCAACACTTTAGTACATATTTATTAATAATTTATTGTTTGTTTTTATTAAGATTACGACTGGATGTTTCAGGAATCCTATGAGCTAAGTTTAATGAAGAATGGTTTAAGAAGATAAGAGGATAATTATTATCAAAAAGGGAGTCGCGTAAATCAAAAGGTTGTAACCCAATAACATGAGAAGCGATGCGTAATCATATATTTTTTAATATTTTATTTAATCAAACGATTCATGTACACATACGTATCTTTCGATTCATGTTAAAAATATCAATGCAACCAGTGTTACATATTTCATATCGATTGTGGAAAGAAAAAAGGACGTAACCCACAGTTTTTTCAAAACAGCTTTTATTCGATAATCACAATGTATCAAACTTTATACACGTTCTGTCAAAAGGATGTAAGCTGCAAATGCCGAATTAGTATCTAAATTTAGTTTTTAAGTTTGATAAAAGATGAGCTTGTGAAAATTGAAACCAAGAAAAAAGACTGAAAAAAATATTTCTCCTAGACAATTTCTTTGATTAATATTAGAATATGTCAATTTAACACCAGTTTAGAAGTCTCCGTGCACTTCAAGGTTGTGTATATTTCATAATTTGCATATGGCCCAAAATCATCAAAACACGTTTTTTGTGCCTCCTGTAAAATTTGCTATGTGTGTGTTACGTCCTTTTTCATTTCTACAGTTGATATTATATAACATCAAATTGTTGATGAAAAATAGTTAGCAACGGAAGATATACGTCCTCTTGCCGTTGAAGTAGATTGAATAGATACCAAGCAATTACAAAGCTTTTCAAGCATTGGATTTACAAATAGATTTTAAATTCAATTAACCTCTGAATGGGCTTTGCCAAATAGAATATGAAAAGATGTATATTTACCATGAAGAAATCAAATGTTATATGTAAATCAAAATGACCGGGTACGTGCACAAAAATACCCGGTTCCGGTTCTACCCGATTCGGAAGCCCTAATTTTAAAACAAAAGTGATTAAAAGTGTATACAAAAGCAGTAGGACATAAAGGTTTTATATAAAATGATGATATAAAAACTACATTGAAAAACGAAGTTAGTCCAAGCTTTATAGCACGTTCATCTTGTTTTTATTTCGACAACCTTATGTACAATTTTCCATTCGAATAATACTGAGCTTTTATCTGAGCAAAAGATTTTATGCCGAATTCACGCATTCGGCGAAAGTTCTGCCGACTGCGTGAAAAAAGCAATTTCACCGATTCGGCGTAACATATACGCCAACTTTATGTGATTTTAAACAGCCTTAGTTCACTTCAAATCATCAGCCAAGTTACGTTAAAACTGTCACAACTGCGTGACACGTGCTTATAATTGTTTTGATTTCGGTTTGAATACCAATAAGCACCCTGTTTTAGCATTGTGTTGTTTCGAGGTCAGTTATATCAAATCTTTACTGAATTGTTATAAAATGACTTTAAAAAAACATACAAACAATTTTGATTGAAAGAAAATATTGTTTCTTTTATATACGTTTATATTTCCATTAGTGTTATTCCCACGTGAATGGTATTTATTTTAAAAGGTCAAAAATAACAAACACAATCATGTTTTGAGTATACAGACCCTCTAATAAAATGATGTGTTTTGTATGTAACAATAAATAATATGTAAGCAAAAATATCACTACATGTTTTGTAAATTACCATACGTTTTCATGCAAAACTAGAACAATTGTAATTCAAGCAATAACTTGTTAAAACCCGGTACTTGTGAGAGCGGTTATGCCACAGAGTACAACGAGAGCGGCTGTCAATTAAAATAGCGCTGGATTTAGACAGTTTCTCATACAAGTTCGGTTCCGCCACCTATTAAATAATCAACACACCTCCGGCTCAACTATTATTAACAAGCTAAGTTAGTCTAAGAAGTTTTTCAAGAAAGTTTCTGTACTTGCGAAACTTAGCAAAAAGTATGCTTATCTTGGGTACGTGATTCTTTTATTCACGTTTATACGCCAATTGGTAGTCTTGTTGCAAAAAAACGTATCTTGTAAGAATGGAATTAAAACTTTCAACTAATTTAATATCGTATAATAATGTAAAACTATTTTTTTTCTCTTGCGCTATAATCCAAGGCAAACTGTAGACGCATTCATTAATCCCCTAGACCAGGGTTTCCCAAACTTTTTCTGCAATGGAACACTTCGCAAATCCGGAAATTTTAACGAAACACTCGGCTTATGTTTTAGGTCGGTTAGTTCATAATAGTATAAATATACAAAACAAAATATGTTATATACTTATTATTTTTAAATGGTGTGGCGTCGAGTTTGTTCCTGCAAGTTGACTTTGTTGCAAAATCCTGATTAAAATAATAATAACTTTTGTTGACACATTGGTGGATTCTTTTGACAAACTCGCCAAGAAAGACTTTAATGACATTCATATAAGAATCATATTTTCATAATCACTTGCGTTACATGCTGGTTTTGCTGTCACTGGAAATATTATAGATTCCGAACCAAGGAATCATAATTGCTAGCATTCGGAAAATATTGAAAAATATTGATTTTTAAGATATGTGGGTGTTCACGGAACACCAATTCAGGCTTTGCGGAACATAGTTTGGGAAACCCTGCCCTAGACTTTTTTACACGATGTTCACAGGAACGTATCGTCAAGGTACTGGCAGAAATTGTTAACTAAAAAAATTACAAAAATGAGGTAAAAACACAATGAGAACTCATGAATGATTTTTTATCGATAATTATTATTAACACCTCCATGCCCATGATGCAATTGTAAATATTTGAGCCATTAGGGCCATTAAATAAATAAGGCTCAGCTTTCCAGTTTTCCAATTTTAAATGAACAATTAAATTTCCCGAATTCCTCATTATTATACCCTTTTTAATGATTATGATTAATTACTAAAATACTTAATTTCAATTAATTCTCTAGTAATAGGTCGGTTAAAAACCCAAAAAAAATATTTTCCACTTCTGCATGTTGTCTGGCAATATAGTACTTTCAAAATACCCAACAATTTATTCATAGATACGCGATAATTATAATCTACCCACTTAATTCATTAAAACTAAATAATGTCATAAATTCTCGCAAAGTCATATCAATCAGGTTAACAATAACTATACTGTGCCAATACACTTTTATGTTTGTATATAAACGATACAAACCGTTTGCTGCCAGTCAGTTCAAGTGCATTCGTGCACTTGATAAAACCGGAAGATACCGAAAGGCGAAACCCGGGTCGTTAAATTTTTGGAAGTGTACAGAATGAAAATAATTCAAATTTGAGTTAATATACACAATACGAAATATTACTTTCATAAAATTTCAATTCTCTTTAGTTAAGTGACAAAATTTAACGCCAGTAATAAACTTCAATTGACAGGAAAAGTTCGTTCGTACTCCATTGGGAGCGGAAGTGTTAAACCAATAATAAATAATACGGTTCTCAAACTTACGTGTCACCTTACTCATCAGCTGAGTGGAAATTCACTTACCGGAGGCCGGTAAGTGGATTTGAAAAGCAGTGCCTCTCAACATATAACTTAATTTAAAGTTAACTTACTGAATACAAACTTATTACTACATAGGTGTATCAAGCAGCGCTATAAACTTCTCATGTGAGTTAACAAATCAATTTGGCCCAGTTGTAACGTTTTTTGATTTCGTTGTTTGTCTTAGTGTTTGAATCTCTATCTAGGACATTTTCATATTATATAGAATTTGGAAATGTTCAACAATGTGCAACAAAAAAAACATTGATTTTTATATTATTTAAAAATATAAATAAAGATCAATTTTATTTATTTCATCCGTTATATTTTACGTTATGAATCAATTGCTGATAGTAATATGGAAATCTTGCGTTCAGTTAAAAACATACAATAAACTTCAAAGGTATGTAGTAACACCTCCATGCCCATGATGCAATCGTAAATAGTTGAGCCATTAAATATTTCTCTTAATATTGTCAATAAGTATTTATCATTTTAGGTATTCTAGCATATATACATTTTTAAAATTATTTTTTAGCTTCTAACTTAGGTTTAAATACTGTTAATAAACAGTGAAACTGAGATGCCATCATGGCAGGGAACGTGATTTTTTAAGATGGCATGTTACGGGTTAATAATTGTGTTTTAAACTATTTATAAGTTTTTTTTCTATTTATCAGAATAAGTACTAGTATTCTAGCGAATCGTCAATATTATTCATTTTCTTTAAACAGTTTAATTATTTGCGTTTTGTAATTTTTCAATGTGCATCAAATTCGAATCTAAATATGTTTATTATAAACAATGATCATCAAATAATTATAGAATTACCTCAATCGTTAAGGAATAATCTTTCGTATAACATTTTGAGTGTTACACAACGAATTGTTTTAGCGCTCGCAATATCAACTTTCGTTTGAACGAGCTCAAAGAATTTCTGTAATTTCATTTATTTTAAGAATTGTGCCAAGAAAAGTACAGTTGAAACCTAACCCAACAATAGAAACTGCTGTAACCCATGGTTACGTTGCGGTCTCGAAGCCCCATCTGGACAATCGCATGTCGCACCAATTATAACATACAACAGTTACTTCGAAAGAAATGTTTAAAAATAGAACAATCAAAAGTTGTAATGAGTTTCTGCAAAGCAGCGGTCGACAACCGTAGGTACGTGGGAAACAAATATTGGTACACGGAACTGTTTCGCCAACCTCATTAAATTCAAGGATACACAGACTTATTTCAAACACGCAGCAACAAATTTCAATTAATACCACCATAATAAAAAAAATGTTTTATCTTTATTATGTTTGCACTTAATAAAAAAATGTAATTATTAACAATATTCGCAATTGTGAATTAAGAGATCCACAAGATCTAAAAGTTTAGTGTAAAGGAAAAAGTGTTCGGGCTGTTAAAAACTGGGCGTAGATAGAACAATCAGCTAATCATAAGTCTGCTCCTTAGCCAATCCTTCAAGGATTACACTGTCTCACGTGAAAGGTATAGTAACTGAGGTACAATTAGTTTATAAAACAATTTATGTGTAAATGTAAAATTTTTGATGTCATTCATTCACAAGAGCTTTTTTCATCATTGTTTCATTTTCACCCAAAACATAAATTGGGTAGAAATTTATAAAGCTAGTCTCAACCTCTACGGCAGTTTTTCCCAAAATGTTGACATGTGTGTACCCCTTCTATAATTTTCGTAACACCGAGAAGCCCTCGTCAAAAAAATGCACATACTTTAATAACAATCAAAATATATAAGCTGCTTGTTGCACCAGGCACAGTCAAATCCCGGTGCAGCGCGTACCCTCACCAAACTATTCACGTACCCCAGGGGGTACGCGTACCACACTTTGGTAAACACTGCTCTACGCTATAGAGGATTGAATGTATTGTAATTTATTAAAGTGTAAATATTTTTGAGTTTCTTCTAAGCAATTTATTTTTAAATCATGAAAGATTGTTTGCAGTACGCGTATTTTATTATTATACTTGTTATTAAGAAAAAAATAATGAACAGAAACATTTTCAATTAAGAATTATTTGTGAACAATAAAAAAAAGCTCCAATAGTCGCTCCAGTTAGGAAGCCGAAATTGCAAAACAATTGAATGCCAACGTTGACTCGAGCAGCACATATTGTGTATAGCAGTGATGAGCAACCTTATTTTACAGCGGACCAAGCCAGAAAATTCAATAATACGTACGTACCGCACCTCCAACAACCCTAAAATAAATCTGAAAAGGGGAGTAGGTTGGTACTAGGGCTTGTCGGTTTTCAAAAAGCGGTTTTTTGGCTAAATTTGTGACATTCGAAAATCGGTTTTTCAACATCGAAGCCGGTTGTGCCGAATTTTCCATAAACGAGACTATAAACAAAATGACAGAAAATTTGGCTTTTATTTGATGGCTTAAAGACCATATGCCCCACATCATTACCCAGCGAAATGGTATTTTCGATATCAGGAAATTTTGTTACAAAACGATCAGTGGACGCTTTGTGGTTTCTTAAAACATATTTTCTGAAGAGTAACACTAAATAATTTCTTGTTGTGCATTATTGTGTGTATAAATAAACAACATAAAAAAATTAACCTTTTCTCGCTATTTCAATTGAATTATCCATTTTTTGTAAAACTTCGAAAACTGGATAAAACCGGTTTTAAAACAATAATGACATTCGACAACCGGTTTTTTCAAAAGTCATAACCCCTAGTTGGGTATAAATTTATAAACCAGAAAAGGTTTTGTAAATAATTATTAATATTAGGCAAATCTTTAAAATAATGTGGTGTCTCTTTTCTACGGATGCTAAAAATATGTCCATTATTTGTTGACTAAGAAACAATTCACTACCTGAAAGCAACAGTGAAATAAATCTAAAATACTGAGTTTGAGATAATTGAACTTTAAGGTTTGTATTTCACTTTTTAATAGTTAATTATGGTTTTATATAGTTTCTTTCGTGCCATATGAAAAAGGATAATAGTAGGTTTTTATATACTATAATATTTTTTGTAGTATTCTACCTATTTGTATTTAGTATTCTACCAATTCCACTGATGCTAATGCATCATTGATGTTACAATACAATATCAATAAATCTAAAAAGAAGATTTTTTACATTTTAAATAGGTATTTTTTTAAAATTGAAATAAGGGCTTTCAAACCGGTTTAAACCGAAACCGGTTGACCAGTTTTTCGGGTTTTTCAAAAAAAAACCGAAATCCGGTTTATTTTGAGCGGTTAACCGGGTTATTTAAAAAATCTTTTTCGGGTTTGAGCAGCACAAGCTTTTATCAAACTATTCATATATAGAGTATAAATATTTAAAAATGTTGTACATAATAATAAAGTATTGTACTGTTCAATTGTCTAATTTCTGTGCCATATTAATAACAAGTGTGTAGTCAAAATCATGGACAACTATAATGTTTTCAATCAAATATCTGTAATACGAAAGGATTCTCATAATATTATTGATAATAAAACAAGTGAACCTTCCAAACGAAAACAGCGATATTTTATCTACTTTCTAATTGTATACACTAATTAACTGTTTTCAAGAAATCAAAATACTTTTTTTTGAATCAATGGTAAGAGTGGTACTAAAATTGGTTTTTTGAAAATAAATCCGGTTTAAACCGGTTACCCGGTTTATTTATTAAAAAAAAAACCGAAACCCGGTTAGCTTAAATATCCGGGTAATTGGAATCTTTAATTGAAATGTATCAGTGTTTCATTATATCGGTTTATCTTTCAGCAATCGATTGGCATACTTATCTTAAAATCGACTTTTTCCATTTTATCTTACTGTTGCTTTTCGGTAGCGACATGGTGAAATATGCATAAGTTAATAAAATGTTTTTAGCCAAACACAAAATATCTAATATAATACTTCCTTTCACAAATAAAGTTGTTTGTTTGATTTTTCTTAAAAAAAATAAGTGATGAGCTTGTTTGGCACGTTAGAAGGTCAATGGGTCTCTTATTGCTCATCGCTGGTATATAGTGTGATATAATTTAGAACAGAATAACATCTCAAATTAAACGAATTGAGGACAACACAGTGCGGCAGAATAATAAATTAGGTCATTTTTTGGCTTTTTCGCAACAAAAGTAACGTACGGTATTTTTGGCAAACTGCTCTTTAACTCAATTGCCATATAGCACAACGATAACGTAACCCAAAGTAACCGCAAGCCTAAAAACCACAATGTTTTTTGGTTGATGTTTTAATTAATGTAAAAATATGCGTTAAGTTACCATAGTTGTTATACACCGAAACAATATTCCCTCTAAGATGAGAGCTTAGCTGGGTAGAAAATTCAAAGACTGCGCGGACCAGTCCAACAAATGCGTGGCATAATTTGTCGTATTTGATATATTTATAACATAGTCTTTTTTTATTTGATTTGCATAATAAAAAATATTATCATTTGAAAATTTATAAATATGTTTTGACTAACGAGTATATTAAATAAAACAAAATATAACATAACTCATTCATTTTTTTTTACATAAAATAAAATCAAACACACATTAAGAAAATACGTAGAATGAAACAAATATTCAGTCGTTTATTATAAATTTTCTAGTTTTTACATCGTTTTTTACTTTAACTTTTCCTTATTAATATATGTACTACATTTTGGTCAATATCTTGTTCTGATAATATATAAAAACTAAATACTAGGTAAGTTATCTAAATGTTTAATTCTTAATTTATTTCGGTCAAATAGGGTTATTTCAATTTTTTCAATTAAAAAAAAAAAAAATTGAATCGTTGTATTGGAGTGCGCGGAGTTTTTCAAACTGCTGCGCGACGGCGCGCGCGCGCGTAGCTTAGAGGGAACATTGCACCGGACTCTTGTTTTTTCGCGATCAATACGTTTCACGGAACACCGTGTAAAAAGTATACTAATATGAAAAACAATAGTGGATAGGTTTTCTTATATAAAAAATCACTTTTAATCTATGAATAAAATAAAGTCAAGAACAAATGAAAGTACAGTGGAACCTCTCATAACGAGTAATTCTCATAACGAGCAAAACAGATTGTGAAAAAAATACTCCCTTAGCGAGCGATATTTCGCATAACGAGTAACGCAGAGTTTTGGAAAGATCACTTTCACATCGTTGCTTGCCTCAAGATGATTGACAAGGCGTGGGAAGGGGTTACCAAAAGAACCCTCACTTCAGCATGGAAGAAGCTTTGCCAAAGAGCGTTGTCAAATGTGATTTTGAGAGGTTTGAAAAAGTACCTGTGAAGTCTACGGTCAATGAGATTGTATCTTTGGCCAATACTATGGGACTGGAGGTGGATAACAACAATATTGATGAGGTTGTGAAAGAGTACAGTCAAGAGCTGACCACCGAAAAGCTTATGGAGTTGCATTGTTTTTCACAGCAAGAAGTTACGGAGGAGAGTTTGTTAGTAGAGGAGGAAGAAGAAGTCGAGCAACAATCTTCTGGCGCAATAAGAGAAAAGCTGAAAGCATGTGAAACTGTTGCATCGTATATTGAAAAGTATTACCCTAATAAGGAAGTGGCTATGCGTTTTACAAAATTTATTCAATGATAATACTGTCACATTTTCACAAAATTTTGAAGCGTCGGCAAAAACAAATGTCTGTTAGTAAAAAATAATTAATTATTTGTCATAAATAATAAACTAGTCAATTTTTTATCGTTTTTTGCAAATCGAAATCGCATTCCAGGTTGTTACGCTTATTAACAATTTATAAATATGTAATTTTACTTTAATACACGTTAAAAATATAAAAAATGATTTTTTTCCGACATGGAACGCATTATTGTATTTTAAATTGTTTTATATGGAGAAAATTGTTTCGCATAACGAGTAAGATTCTGGAACGAATTAAACTTCCATGAGAGGTTCCAGTGTATAAACCTGTCCGCACGTGGACTCCAACCCGTATACACCTTAAGCAAAGAAAACGAACGCCCACGAAAGTCGGTAACTCGGTTTTTGTGATATCATAGAAAAGCGTGTCGAATAATTAGTTGTTCATATTATTATATAAATGAGCCCGCAAGATAGTCATGGAAAAGTTTCGTCCTGCTTTAAACGATTTACGCTAAGTTTTTGATTTATCATTCCGCAAACTTTGAGCTTTTTCTTACCAACTAAGACCGTAAATCTTTGTTTTTATGCATATATAGTATATTTTACCCGTTTGTTTTCATCTTAAATATTCGTCATATATTTTTGAGTCTTATTATCATATTATATAATGTCGTCGGGCTATTTTCTGCAGCGGTTAGCGATGTGGGCTTCCGTATCTCACGGGTTCAAGTCCTAGTACAAACAGCATTTTTTAGATAACTGTTCGTAGGCATCAGTGTTTGTGATGTCTAAAAATTCCCTCCTACTCTTCCAATCCTTTAATAGATGGGCGGTACCGAGAGCGATTAGTTAACCACTAGTCCTGTCCTAGTCTTATCTAGACTTCCCTACTTCTCTCTCTAAAAAAATGAAAGGTTGAACGACTGAGTAACAAACAGTTTTCGTAAAATAACATCTGTTGGGATATCTCCATAAGGAGGCCATATACTCCACATTGGGAGCAGATAGATATATATTTAAAAAAAGTGAGAGCAATCACCTAACTTTTAGTGATTTTCTATCTCCATTTTTTAATCTTTAACACCTCCATGCCCATGATGCAATAGTAAATAGTTGAGCCATTAAGTCATTCAATATTTCTCTTAATATTGTCAATAAGTATTTATCATTTTAGGTATTCTAGCATACATAATTTTTTTAAATTATTTTTTAACTGTTAACTTAGGTTTAAATACTGTCAATAAACAGTTAAACTGAGATGCCATCGTGGCAGGGAACTTGATTTTTTAGGATGGCATGCTACGGGTTAAACTAAGAAGGTTTAGCGACTGGATAACAATAAGATTTCATAAAAAAAACCGCTTGCGTTAGTATGATCCATTTAGATTAGAAAGTAATATTAAGTTTTCGATATAAATTGCCTGAGAAGCCAAATGCAAATTTTAATGAAATTGTGAATAGCAATTTCACCGTAGATTGAAGGTTCTAGGAATTGTTTTCGTTGAGGTATAATTTAAATATCGACTATGTTTCTTCAATAAATTGTCAATTTATTTAGTTTCAATTCGTTTTTTTATTTGCGTGAATGTAAATAAATTATTTGTTTTAGCGATTCAAAGTGTTTTGGTTATGTTGTATTGTCAGGAAGTTATTTTAAATTTCAAAACAAAATTGTAGGATTCAATGAACTGTTAGTGATTTGCAATCTTTTTCGAATGGCATTCGAATTGAAAATTCCCAACGAGTCACCGATTCAGTGATTCATAATCGACGAGTCACGTGGCTCGTACAAAAGCCTAGCACAAAAGCTTCGAAGGAATTAATTTAAATACGGTGCGCGTTTTATTATTATATGGGGTAGCCACAGAGCCTTTTTTTCTCTATGTATTTAAAAAACTACCCACTTTTGTGGAAAACTTTTCGAAACCTGTATTAATAAATTGGGCATAAATTAATTCATTTGTGAGTAAATTAACGACTTTTTGAGCCATAGCAAGTGCATTAACACTTCGTATTTAATTATTACAATCATAAAAAGAAAATATTTAATGTTGGATCCGTGGTGCAGTAAGCAAAGTCGTTGGCTTTTGTGACGTATCTCACGGGCATTTTCTCCAATCGACTTCTGCTCGAAGACATGTATGTATGTTCGTGATGTTTAAAAAAAATCCTCTCATTCTTCTATATCTAAAATAACGGGGCTAGTGAGAGCGATTAGCTAACCAATAGTACTCGTCAAAAAAATGGAGGTTAAGAAATTTTGTAACAAGCAGTTCTCGCAAAAAAAACTTTTTTTAAGATGCCTCCATTAGATCCTAATATAGTTCACATTTTTATTTTTTTTGTTTTGAAGTGAATCTATTTGATTTACAAATTACAGCTAAATTAATGAGGCGTCTTATTTTAAAATGTCACCCTCAGACCTAAAGCAGTATTTCCCAAACTGTTTATACTGACGAACTGATAACAATTGAATAAATATTTCACTAACCGATAGTTCAAAAATAAAACATTAATTAATTGATGTAGTATTTAGGGTTTTTAAATTGATTATAACATACATGATTTTTTTAAGCTAATAAGCTGCATCTGTTTTTAAAATAAAAAATAGTGTGAACAGCTTAAGAAAAAAACTAAAATTGTGCTAAATCTGCATATCGACCCGTAACCCACACACATCAAATTTTACAGGCGGCGCAAAAAACGTGTTTTGATGATTTTGGGCCATATGCAAATTATGAATTATACACAACCCTAAAGTGCACGGAGACTTCTATACTGGTGTTTAATTGACATAATATAATATTAATTAAAGAAATTGTCTAGCTTAGACCATTATTTCAGTCTTATTTCCATATTTTTTCCATATTTTTTCTTGGTTTTAATTTTTTACAAGGTCATCTTTTTCAAACTTAAAAGCTAAATTTAGTTACTAATTCGGCATTTGCAGCTTGCATCCTTTTGATGATTCGTGTATCAAGTTTGATACATTGTGATTATCGAAAAGAACCTGTTTTGAAAAAACTGTGGGTTACGTTCTTTTTCCTTCCCAAGGTCGATATTATGAAAAAAGAATGACAACTTTTAAAATATTGACAGACCAGCATAAAACTTTTATGGACCAGCACAAGTCTGCGGATTATCGATTAGGAAACATTGACTTATGTACATATAATGAAGACGCATTATTTAGCCGCCTGTGTGGTCGAGTGGTCAACGTCGTTGGCTACCGCTACGGAGGGCACGGGTTCGAATCCCAGTACGGGCAGTGTTATAAATTGATTTTTCAATCGATTTATGAATTTCTGTTCAAAGGCATGGATGTATGTGATGTCTTGAATTCCCCCCTCCCACCTATCCTATCCTATGAACGGGGCGTATCGAGAGCGATTAGCTAACCACTAGTCCTGTCCTAGCTCTTTCCTTCTATTCCTACTCTCTTTGGAAAAAGAGAGGTTGAGCAACTGAGTAACAATCAGTTCTCGTAGAAACATTTCTGCTGAGATAAACTCTATTAGGAGTCCATATGCTTCATATTGGAGCGGACATGGTAAAAAAAAAAAAATATTCGCAATTTTTTTTTTTACTGAAATGACATAATTTTAACAAAAATATACACGTCACAAAAGATAAGACAAATGGTTCCATGCATAACATTCTTTTGCTATTTATTGAATAGAAAATGTAGTGATAAAATAAATAAATAATTCTCAATAGAAGCCTTATAATAATTTAGTGGCAGGATTGCGTGAGATTTCCTTTGGATAATTCGTGAAATAGAAAACACGCAATGATTTAGTTTTATGAGTACACGCTAAGCTTTTTAATAGTTAATAATAGTATATTATTTAATCATTGTCGAGTGGCTGCATAACGGTTAAAACCCTATTATAAAATAACCTTTGTGTCAGGACCCGGTTTAAACATATAATGGGACCTATTTGTACAAAACAAATATGATTTATGTTAACATTTATTTAAATGTATATTTGTGAATATAAATGGGCGTTGAGGGTTACACATTGAAATAAAGTCTTATTGCTGTTTGACAGACGTTTAAATTTAATTTAAATGTATAAAATAAAAATAAAACACTAAAATCTATAAATCAGCGGTGGGCTGCCAATATCTTAACAAGGGGCTCGGTTAATTTTATCCATTTATTTGTGTCCATTTTCGCTCCCAGTGCAGCCATGTGCAGCATATGACATCCTAATGAAAGTATCTCAAAAAAAAGATCTCTTTTTTTTCTACGAGAACTGTTTGTTAATTAGTCGCTCGACCTCTCTTTTCCAAAAAAAATAGTAGGGATAGAATGATAAGACTAAGACAGGACTAGTGATTATCTCGAACTCATGAGGTCCGACACGAAAGCCTACAACGCTGAATGAAAAAATGAAGGGGCAAGGGGGTCTTGTTTCGTAATAAAATTTAACCATCTACAGAAATTGAAAAAATATATCAATTTACAATAAAAAGCTTATCGCAAAATATGTTTTTTACCATTTTACCATGACATTTTCATGTTCAATTCAATTTTAAGCGCACAGCAAATAAGTCCCGCTATCAATCGCATCTCGGGTATCCGATCCCGGGATCCCGTCCAATTTTGTGATCAATTCCGCGATTTCGGGATTGAGAAAATGATTGGAAGGTCTAAAAAAAAGGCTCCACGATGGTAATTTTGTAAAATCCGCAAATTTCTTGGTTTTTGAAATTGACATGAAATTGTTTGAAAAATCCCATGATTTCAAAATCGCCGACCAAAAAATTTCTCAATCCCGAATTTGTAAATCTTGAAGTCTCGGGATCACTAAAACGGTCCGGGATTGGACCCCACCCTACCCTTATTTACCCTAATCGCAACTATTCTTATTGAATTCGCTTTGCAATCAATTTAAACACCACCCACGTTACAAAGCAACCCTACTAATAATACTACCTATAAATATAAAAACAATTGAAGCTTTTTGTATGTATTGATTGTTTGATTCAAAAGTCACGCCAGTCTGTTAAGCTACTCATTACCAGTATAAAAAATTCAATTGAAAGTCAGCAGAGGCGTTCCCTAAAATCACCCACTTTATATATGGTTGCCCTATTTATAAAGTGATCTCTTTTAACCCCAATTTTTTAAACCTATATCCACCGAGTCCTCGGAGAGAAGTCTAAGTGGGCGTTTTGCATAATTGAGGAATATGACCTATAAAAGGGGATTATTTGAAAAATAAACAATTTCAGCCATAAAATAACTTTCCTTCTTTGCGCTTGATTAATAAACTTGTAACATCACAAACTGTAACTTTACAGAGAAGCGTAAAATCGTATTTATTTTCATAACGAGTGTTTGTAAAAAACATTTCGACTGTGGAAAGGAAAAATGACGTAACCCACAGTTTTTACAAAACAGATTTTTTCGATAATCACAATCTTTACAACTTAATACAGATTGTATCAAAAGGACGTGTAAGTTGAAAATGCCGAATTAGTATCCAAATTTGGCTTTTTATTTTAAAAAGAAGAGCATGTGAAAATTGCGATCAATGTAAAAGACTTACAAAAAGGTTGTTCTTGAACAATTTATTAAATTAATATTTGCTTGAAATCAATAAAAGACCAGTTTCTTTTTGGACCGCAAGTTCGTCCTTTTGCCTTTTCAAAGTCGACATAAAAACGTTGATTTCTCCCACTATTATTATTGTAAGACTACCTACCCACTCTTAGTGTACATTGAAATTAGTAAATTTTGCACTGGGTAAAAAATATGAAAGGAAGAGTAAATATTTTTATCATATACTTTTTTATCTTATTGTGTGTGCGATTTTTTCATCATCAATGCGACAAGGGGAGACTTTCTGCTATATAAGACAAAGAATATTTAATTGATATCAGATAAAGTCTATTAAAAACCGGTTTATCAGTCTCCATGCACTAGAAGTTTTTGTATATTGCATAATTTGCCTTTGGCCCTAACTTATAAAAAAACGTTTTTTGTGTCGTCTGTAAATGTGTGGGTTACGTACTTTTTCCTTTCCACAGTCGATTTAATAACACAAACTGCCGTTTTTGTTTTTGTATCCGATAATTATGTCACTATTTGTATATTCTTTTGTTTAGTTTTGTTTTAAAATAACACAATTTGAGACTTACTTTTAGTCCGTGGTGGAAAGATATTATGTATAAACATAAATATATATATTTAGTACTTTTCCACAATTCAATCAAAATCCAAGATACAATGCTTTGCAATAAATGTATTTCTTACGTGGATGAAATCAAAGCGAATGCAAAACAACTCGGTGCGGCACGAATATATCAAATGGTCTCCACCGCGATCAGGTTCTGACCACATGGTAAAATAGTGGATCTGGTACAAAACAAATTATGGTTTATTTTTTAAATAATAATTTATTTTCCACCTGAAAAAAAACAATTTCATCTATATATTGTATCTAGATTCATAGTATTAATTAATTCTTCACACTATGGCGAAGAATTAATTAATATTGTAATATATACAATATTAACCTTACTTTCAATTATGAAGGAGTAGATTTTTTTAAAATCCATATCCGCTTCTTATGTAGAACATATGGCCTTCCAATCTGGGTGTATCAACAGAAGTTTTTCTACTAGAACTGCTTGTTCCTTATTGACTGATTTTATATGATTGGCAAAGAAAAAAAAATCTTGATTATTAACGATCTTCTTATAAAATATTTTAATGCTTAAAATATTACACTTATTAGAATTCAATACACCCATTGCTGCTAAGATAATTAAACAGATTATTTAAAATATTTAAATGGAAAAATATTTTAATTGGTAACCGCAATAGGTAGATGTTTAAAAATAAAATAGACCTGCCATTCCACGTTTAAATAATCAATCGCCATCTGTGATTCAAAATAAGAATGAGCCCCGTAAATAATAAATTTATACTTGTATTATTTTCCCATCAAAATCTTAACGGATTCTATTTTTAAATTGTTTTTCTCTCATGAAACGAAAAGCAAGCTATATTTTTAGTTTTTGTTTACGTGAAACAAATGACAAGCAAACGTGTATAATAGTTCTTTTTTTGAATTTCCCCGAAACTAATGACGAACAAAAACGTTTCAATTAATTTAACTCAACGGTACTCGTTCGTTTAAGTATAAAGTGATTAATTTTAAGCTATTACTTTTACTATATTTATTCTATTCAAGATGTTCTCAAAATTTTGTTTCCCTTTGTAGGTATAATTTTAGAGTGTTTTTGTCTTAGCCGTTATTAAAGTTTATTTGTCTCAAGTGGTCTAGATTGAAATACGTTTTTTTTTTATTAATTCTCATACTATAAAAAACTTCCAATAGATTTTTACATTTTTAATTGCTCATTTGAGCCGTATAAAATTAAATTTTAATGAGATTCGAAAAGACGCAACTGTTATCAAATACCAGATGGTAGTTGAAACATTCAATATTGTCAGATACTTTCGTTTGCATTAGAACAAGTAAAATAGTTAATGGCAAAAATATCACGGAAACCCTGCATATTACAATCTAGATATGGCGAACTGAATGAATTGCATATGGTGTTTTTTTAGTTATCTCATTGATCTTCTGGTCCAATAAAATAATTTAATTTCAACCAGTAAGGATAGCGTTTTCCCACATTTTACTGAATTCGTTATAGATCTCTGCTCTTATGTTAGTGTGGCGTTTTTTTTCCATAACGTTATATTATGTTAGTAATACTGGACTTGTAAAATTAATGATCTATTTTCCTTTGACGTAAAATAAGTCTTGTTCGATTACATCATAAATCTTTTCCGTTTTCTGCTTTATAAACTTTTGAATGGTTATGAAAAACAGCGCCTCGGCTATAAATTAGGATGATACGAATTTTTAGATTATTAATGAATATCTATACAATCTTTCAACAAAGGGCTAAAGTTTGAGAGCTATTGATTTTGGACGAAAATACAAAATAAAAAAATGTACAACATGACGAACAAATCAGCAATCTAATCAGCTGTTAAGTGGTCTCGTTTCCGCTTTCAAAAGCCTGGCAATATTTTTTTATATTAATACTCGGCCATTAACAACTGCCAAAATTTAAGTGCCTAGCAATATTGCCACAATAAATACGCCTCAAGGTTATTACAGTGTGGGGATACTGTGCGTAAAAATGGCGGAACCCAAAGTTTCCCATTGTTGAGCCGCGGAAACGAAATTAAATCTAATAATAACATCCTTAAAGTGGAGGAAGTAGAGTTTTTTTATAACCATTTAACCACTGGCCACGACCACTTAAACAATACTCCTGACCACATTTCCACATATCTTTATTACTTACTTATAAGAATGAATAAAATACATAAAACTTATACATAAAAAATAAAAAAGCACTATCCCAAAATCTGTCAGCTATTAAGCACTCTCGAATTGGTTAATAAATCTCTAAAAATCCAGATGAATGTAGTTATTTTAAGCTCGTGACGTTTTTTTCCTGGTGACAGTGTGGTACTATAAAACATCATATGAGCATGATTAATACACGAGAAAAATAAAGACCTGGTCTAGCCTTATCATTCTATCCCTACTACTCTCTTTGAATAAGAGAGGTTGAGCAACTAAGTAACAAACAGTTCTCGTAGAAAAAATCTGTTGAGAAACATCCATTAAGAGGCCATATGGTCCACTTTGGGAGCGAACATGGATAAAAAAGAAAGACTATTACTTAATGCAGACTGGTCAACCATGCCAACTTAGTAGATAATAAGTTCAATTACCAGGCATTTATAGATTAGCAATAACGTGCAGAGGAAATGATAACTTGCTCAATAATCTCTTCTTTCAGATTCTAATTTTAACCTTTAAACGCCCAGTGGTCCCGTACGGGACCAGTGATTATGGTACATTTCGCTATCGGATTACACTGGTTATGATAATAGTATTCAAAATATGAATATAAGCTTACATAAATGATGACTTTGAGATACCGATCCATCATTTTATTTTCAGTTTTGATGTATATTTTCAATATTTTTGTCATATTGAGTAATATAAACGTCTGCGTTACAGGGTCGACTCTTGGAATATGCGTTGTGTTAGGCGGACCGTAATAAATCAGTTTTATCCACACCATACAACATATTTCAATGGGGATACAGATTTTTTCTATACCTAGAAAATTTTCTATTCTTTTGTAATTTTATGGTTTAAATTTTCAAAGTTTTGTCTAATTTTTATCGTTTTAATTGTTTAACTTAAATTTATAATAAAATAAAAATGTGAAAAATTGTAAATAAAGCTTTTTTTAGTTATAAGCAATCTTTTATCTTGCTAATGCTTTTTATTTTACCCACATAAGCTGACTAGTTTTAGCGATATAATTATTTTTATAAAAGCTACGGGTCATGCAAATATTTCGCAAAAAGTCCAAGGGCATTTAAAGGTTAAACAATTTTTACTATGCCACACTGCACAGTAATAAAAAAAAATGCAATGGATCCTCCATTTTCTTTCCCACTTTTCATTATTTCAGTTTTGAGCCGTCTTATACAGTAAAGTTCATTTTGAAACTTCGAAATACAATAATGACACCTGAATTATTTGCATTATAATCAATGTGTTTTTCAGTTTTGTATTTGGTAATTGGGAGGGTGTCGTAGACCCACCGATTGGGAACAAGAGGGTTAGAGGAATACAGGAAATACCACGTATATTCAATTCAAATGAAACCACTGAATTATGAGTTGCCTTACCAGGTTCGGGCAGGTGTTCGAACGCTAGAGCATTGTTCTTATCATTTCAAAGGGATGGTTGAGGGTTTTGTTTTTAGCCACACTGTCATTGTTTTGTTGATATACATTTAAGGTAAGTGTGAGAAATATGAAACATATATTTTACTCAAGCAAAGCAAACAATATTAAAATGTTTATTTATACCTGATTGGTCGTATCTAGGGCATCCAATCCAGGGATTCGGGATCCCGTAATCCCGGAATCCCGTTCAATTTTCTGATCCCGAAATCCCGGGATTGACATGGTCGAGATCCCGGGATTTCGGGATTGAGAAATTTTGAGTAAATCCCGAAAAGTGAGACGAAATTGGCAAATTGTGGATTTCAAATTCCTCGGTGAGCTAAAAAAAAAAAACAAGGTTTGCAGGTAATCTGAGGAAAAAGTATAGGGAATTGAGGATTTCAAATTCTTCGGTGAACTAATCCCAATCCCGGAATCCCGGGATTGGATACCCTAGTCGTATCATTGCCGATTTTTTTTTTTCATTACTAGTCTAAATAATAATAGTCGATAAGGTACGTTTGTTTGTTTGTTTGTATGGTCGCAATTTCGCCTTTTCTATGACATCAATAAAGATTTTTGATTACTTAAAATTCAGTAAAATCCTGCTTTTACGAGCCCGAAATTTTCCGCTATTTGCGTATTTTGTTTTGCAATCCCGGTGTATTTTAGTTCTTTTAGAGAACTGTGTGTATTCTTTAAAAAAAATCATTTAGAGAATTATTTACGTTCAGATCTTCTAGCTTATTCAATAAATAGGTTTGCAATTGATTTTTCACGCCAGTAAATTTTCTAATTATTAAAAAATTAAACAAAAATCCCCCCGTTGAGGGCAACGGGCTTACAGCTAGTAAGTAATAATTAACAATTGTAACTTCCCCCAGGATACTCCTCGTTATAATAAAAAATCTACGCATACAACGAATATAACATTGACAATATTTGGTCAGAACGTTAATCGCGTACTGTGCAGCTGCCCTGTGATGCATGCTGAATGAGCATAGCTGTTTGCTGCGGTTCGCTATCATACCGGCCCAATAGCCAACGCTGACCTGATCTCAACAAATGTCAACTTTATTTTATAAATTTGCAACGCTATATGGGATATTCTTGATTCTTGAACATGGAGAATATAAAACTCAGTATACACAGGATACTTAATATCACTCTAACTAAATGAGTAGCACAATTTTATTTTAGTATATATTTTTATCTTCTTCTTATGCGCAATAATTGTGCATGAACAAATTTAGGTCCTGTGCAGCTCTGTATCAGTTCAATAATATGAGCAGTAAACTATTTTACTTTCTTCGTCGTTATTGCGTTTCAGAAGGCGGCAGTGAAAAAGCAGCTGTATACACATAACGGATAGTAGTGGGACAGTAAAACATGTAAAATTTTAAGCAAGATAAAATTATGTCGAATCATAATTAAATAAAATATACATACACTATAAATAAATGGTTTTATCAGATCATAATCATTTCCACTGTCGGGTTCTATGTCGCAGTGGTTAGCGTTGTTGGCTTCCGTGCCGGATCTCACAGTTCGAGTCACAGTACGAACACCATTTTATCGATTTCTGTTCGAAGACATGGTTGTTTGTGATGTCTAAAAGTTCCTTCTTCCTCGTCATTCTGATTCTTTAATAATTGAACACGATTAGTTAACCACTAGTTCTGTCCTAGCTTTATCCTTCTATTCTTACTACTCTCTATGGAAAAGAAAGGTTGAACGACTAAGTAACAGTTTTCATAGAAAAACCTGTGTTGAGATACCTTCATTAGAAGACCATATGCAACGTTACAAAAAAATGCCGTTAAGATTAAGGGTATAAATCTCTTCTCGTTACATAAAAACTGTTTTATTATTATTACGTATCAGCGGTCACAAATGAAAATTGTTTTCTGCATTTGAGACATTAAAATGATGACTAGACGAAACGTGATTCTACTGAATGCATTTAATTACATAATAAAGCGGTTCTAGGAAAATTCTCGTTGGCAATTTGCCAGTACTCATTCAACTTCAAATACTTAACTGTAGAGACAGTGAATGACATAAGTAGAATTATTATTCGAATACGTACAACGAAAAAGATTACTTAACCTAACCTAACCGAACTAAACTCTTCTGACATGTAACGAACTATTATAGAATAATATTCCTTTTAAGAAGATGCAGGTATTGTTTGCATCGTGAATCACGGGTGCGATAAATTATCTTGGTTATAAATTTTCTGGATACAGTATTCATCCGCACATTTTAGGCCAGATCAGTTAAATTTTGTTTGATTCCTCTTTGAGTTTTATCGGGCATTTTCCATTATTCTAGGCATGAAAAGCAGTGGTATTCGTCGTTTATTTCACTTAATTTATTCACGGACTTTAGTACGCAACAGTGACTAAATACTTTCCTATTTAGTCTATCTAGTCTTTACTTGGGCTGAGTTAATCAAAAAGGAACCAACTGATAATTGTTAGTATTTTGTAGTACAAAATATTTCAAACTTCAATTTGTTAAATAGAACAAACTGAAGTACGGTTTAGTTGCTGTTTTATTTTTTATTTGTAATATTTTAATTTTGCTTAACGGGAAAATTCTCTATAAGTTATATTCTTGTTATGAAAAAGAAGCCAAGTGCAAAGTATCCGTTATTTTTAATTGACTAGTGATGTAAGGATGGATATCTTTTTAACAAAACAACATTTGCACGCAGTGTTTAAAACCATTAAGTAACTTTAAAGTTCAATATCTTTATTCTGAAAATTTGCAGTTTTTCCCTTTTGTTTAATTTAACCCACTTTATCCTCTTTTCTCGTAGAATAACAACTGATGTTCCACATTGGAAGCGGACATGGTAAATAAAACAACAATTTTCCATCTATTCTCCCACTTCTTGGTTATAATAAATTCAATATTGTGTTACGCTGTAGGGCAATAATTTATGCTACGTTATCGGCGTAAATAATTTATTACTCAAATTTTGTAAAATAAATATTATTATATTATAATTCAGACAGTTTGTTTATCTTTGCACAAAACCTGACTCTTAAGCTGTTATGGAAGTTTGTTGTTTAATAATTGGATAAAGTGCACAGTCCACTTATCTTTTCTTGAAATGGTTAATTTCCTGGGAAATGTAAGTAGCAAACTATTATATTCTTTCAATAGCACTTGGCCACTTTTGGTTTAAGTCTATATGCGAAAGAAGCCGGACTCGTACAAATTATAACACGTCGGATATATTCTTGAGGTATAAAGAATGTCGTACATTTAGATTTAAACGTATATTGTTTCATATAATAAGAATTTGTATTATATAAAACAATATAATTTTCTCGACGCAAGTATTCCTAAAACCCTATATCTGATATCGGACATCTTAATATATATATTTTAATTTTAACGTTAAAATAGTATAGTGCCTATATAATTTGGTAATCTATTTGAACGTTTTACACGTATAATCAAACCACGAAGTCAATTCTTTGCTACCAATATAATCGTTATCAAGTTGATAATGAACCTTGCGGTTTTAAACACTAGAAAATATTACATAACGTAGTTTCAACACGGTTTTATCACTTTACTAATAATTTGTAAACGAGAATATTATACAATATGACAGATAGGTCATATCTACCAATTGTTGTAACAATACGGAGACATAAACACAATAAATACTTGTTTTTAATAACTCCACACTTATTTAGACTTTTTTTAAATACCGATATTCATAATTCTAATATCAGTATTTGATATATTCACCTGGTATTACAATGCCTAGTACGAATATATTGAAAATTTATTTTTCATTTGATTATTCAGTCAACAGTTACATTAACTAAAAAAATATATGAATTATGAAGGCAAAACCGCCTTCTCTAAGTAGTGGTTCGATAAATGATACTTTGACATATACCCAGAGAGATAATAAGAATGTCGCGTGAGTAAAGCTATTTTCATTTTGAAAAAGTGGGAAATCATGGCACAAAACAGGACAGCAAAATAGACTTCATTCTTCCATTGAAATCGCGAGGCTTACATGCACTTTAGAAATTTTTCCAACACTTCATAATAATAAATAACATAAAAGAAAACTCTCGAATAAAGGTTTTGTCACTTCGTGATAAAAGCACATAAAGAAGAGAAAATAAGTTGAAAAATATTTTCTTCTATTAAACCTAAAATGATATAGATACTTTTGGTATTAAGCTCATGACACTTCAAATATGAGTACAACAGTATACAGCGAGATAAATATACAAGAAAAATTGTTATATATCAGCCCTCAAGAGGTGAAGTAAGCCAATTAGTAAATAGTAAAACTTTTCAATTAGAATCATATGGCTCGTATTTTTCCGGTCAGAATTTATATTACATTTGTCAGAATTTATATTAAATGGTCATAATATATCGGTCAGTGTAAATAGTCATAATTTAAATAAAGTTTAAAAAAAACCTAAGCTAACCTAACCTAAATGGTTATAAAATATTCTGACCGGATGTTGTTCCCAAATTTTAACACGACTACTTGGTGAATAGGTGTTGTATATTTTTATTTTAGGGAGAAACCATTATTGCAGTGTGTATTTACTAAGCTCAATTCACTTTTACGATACTCTAAGACATGTAGAATATTATAACGCATCCAAATCGTTTTTTTCCTAAAATACCACTAGGCTCACCTCACCTCTCATGGGCTCATGCATAAATTGTTTAAAAATATTCTTTTAATTGATAAAATCTGGCTAAGTATGATTTTTAAAAACATCATTATTGATAAAGGTATGCCTTATTATACTATTCCATTAGCAGTCTACTGTATACAATTATCAGGAATCTAAAAGCATGCTAGGGCATTGATTATTTTAGTTTAATAATGAAACAATTTATGTATTTCTATATTTATTTTATTTTTGGTTTTATACATAATATAATTTATCAAGAAGCGAAGAAACATCGATTCGTTACAACGCCTAGCAAATGTCATACTTATTTGTATACGTTAATTAATTACACTCTTATGATTTTTTGTTCATGTTTGATATCAAGTATATCGTACATATGTTTTGACAGGCTTTACAGTGTGAGTGGGTTTTGATGTGTTGAAGAAATTACAATAGAATTATTAATAATAATCCAAGGCATGTTTTTATTATATAGAATTACACATATCTCATTCAGCTTTTCAAAAAAACTGGGGACTTTTGACGAGCTCTCGAAAAGTTGATACTGCTTACACCCTATTGTGTATATTATATGATAATCAATGATGGTCGCTTTCAAGTTTTGGCAATCACAAGTCGCGTACAACTATTGACTTATAAGCTTTTCAAGAAATAATCTTGAAATAGAATTCAATTTCTTTATATCAAATTTTCTTCCAAACAACAAAAATATTAAATTATGTTATGAGTCAACAAAGTCATAATTTTGAAGTACAGGCAATAGAAATAATATTCATTTATTTTAACAAAAAAACAAATAACAGAAATTTGAAGAAAATAAGAGAAAATCGAAAGATATCTCAGATATCTTGAGTGGATTTGTTTGGCATGGTGAATAGACCAGGGGCTGCCAAACATAACACAAGGTGGCACACAGACAACATTTTGCTGAATGTGAAGGTTTTTACCAACAATTAAATGTTTTGCTATAAATTACTTTTATAGAATCTTTGCATTGATTCTCTTAATGAGTACTAATTTTGATTCAACTATAAATAAGACTTCACGGGGATTTGTTTCTTTTCTTCTTTTGTGTGTAATCTTTTATATCGAATGTAGAAAGAAAAAATGACGGAACCCACACACAACAAATTTGATAGCAGGCCCAAAAAACGTTTTTTAATTATTTTGAGCCAAAGTAAAATTATGAGATATACACAATCTTTAATTGCACTGAGATTTATAAACTGGTGTTTAGTTGACGTAACCTAATATTAATTTTATAAAACTATTAAAAAAAAACTTTATTTTAAGTCCTTTTTCCAGGTCGTAATTTTCACAGGCACTTCTTTTTTTAAAACTATCTATTCCGCATTTGCAGCTTACATCCATTTGATATAACGCGTATCAAGTTGTATACATTGTGATTTTCGAAAAAAAGCTGTTTTAAAAAAAATATATATTGTAATCAAAGAAACATTTCTGACTTCTTGATTCAGACTAGGGTATCCAATCCCGGAGCCTTTTTGTGATCCCGGGATTGGGCACTCGACGTGAACTTGTGTATAATTTGAGAAAAGTTTTGGTGACTCGTTTTTTTTTAGCTCACCAAAGAATTTGAAAATCTAAAAATCCTATAGTGATTTACCGATTTCGGGATCGGTAAATTGGACGGGATCCCGGAATTACGGGATTCAGGATATCGGGATTGGAGACTCTAGTTCAGACGTTATACATTAAAATCATACAAAATAAAACAAAAACCGAAGAACTTTGAGCTCAGTGAGTGAAAATTT
Organism: Himalopsyche anomala; assembly: GCA_031772345.1. Lineage (NCBI taxonomy): Eukaryota > Metazoa > Arthropoda > Insecta > Trichoptera > Rhyacophilidae > Himalopsyche > Himalopsyche anomala. The sequence continues at coordinate 34,684,339 of CM062823.1, forward strand.
TCAACGAAGATTGTAAAATAGTAAAAAAATGAATTGATCAAATCTGCTCATGATCGTGATAACAGAATTGTTAAGTGAACAATAAATTGTGTTTCATTTCTATCAAACGATTTAATCTTTATTATAATAATATTACGCAATAAATTGTGCCAACTGTATACAATATATATTCATAAATAATCGATTGTTTTAATCATTTGTATTTGTATTCACTACGGGTATGTAAAAGTGCAAATACCAAATCATTATAGACCAACACATATATTCCACAAATCTAAAGTTTCTCTATCTAAAAAAATATATCAACTGATTAACATTTAATTTGATTTGGTCAACAGTTTTATTGATTTGCAAATATCAGTTCAAGTATATATATTTTTGGGATAAAAAATGTTGACAGCGACTGAAATAGGCAAATCATTACGTAGGATGATTGTTCACGTCGGATATCATCTCAGATAGAATAAAAGGCGAAATACAAAGAAACACTATCGACTATCTACCTACTACTTATCAGATATGTTTTCAAATATCATGTTTCCATGTTATCTTGTTTTGGCAGTGCTCTTCTCTCTAAGAATACTCGAATACAATCCATCATTTAAAGATATTTCCTTGCAAAATGAAATGAAAGATTGAAAAAGGTTTTCCATTATAAAAATTCTTGCTTATCATCTAGGCTTCCTCCACTGCAGGGCATTTGGACTCATGACCCATTGATCCTTATCAGACAAATTGACGTTTCGGAAAAATGGTGCATTACTTGTAAAAACCGAACATTTTCTTATACCCTTATTTCATAAATTATATTTAAATAACATTGATTTTTAATACGCCAAATAAGACTGAAAACGTTTTTTTAGATTAGCTGATAAAACATACGCTCGCATTAAACTGGTCTGAATTTTAATACAGTATCGGTCATAATTTTTATCACATTGGTCTGAATATATATTACATTGGTCAGAATTTATATTAAATGGTCATAATGTATCGGTCAGTGTACAGAGAGTAGAATAAATAATTAATGGTCAGAATTTATATAAAATAATCATAATTTAAATGAAATTTTAAAAAACCCAACCTCACCAAAATGGTTATAAAATCTGACCGTATAATATTTTTATTCTGACCAAAAATTGAATTTTATTCGAACCGAAAGTTTATTTGAATTCTGATCAAAAATTGATTTAAACTCTGACCATTTATTTTGTTCCCTATAACAGTGCTTCCCATATTGGGGGGCGCGGAACTTCTCCGGGGGCCCGCGGAGGGCATCGAATCCCGTCCAATTTTCTGATCCCGAAGTCCCGGTATTTTTGAGCAAATCCCGAAAATTGATAGGATTTTGGAAAAAAACGAGTTTCGGAGACAATCTGGGGAAAAAGTATAGCAAATCAAGAATTTCGAATTCGTCGATGAGCTAAAAAAAACGACCTACCAAAACTATACACGATTTCATGTTTTATATTGAGGAGAGTCGCGAATTTTTTTTTTAGATTTATTGGTCCGTGGAATGAAAAAGGTTGAGAAGCACTGCCCTATAACATATAAACATTATTTAACTATTTATTTTAACTAACACCAGATGGCTTAGGGGTTGTTTTTATCTTGATGCCTTAATTTGCGTAGATAGTCTTTACTATTTGGCAAGAATAAAAGCAATTTAGTAAATTTACGTAATAAATTTGATCGTAATATCTCAAATACATAATAATATAAATCGCTAAAAAAATGTGAGATTGAATATCTATAATAAATTTATCGTCTTCTTGCTTAGAGATGGATGATTTGGAAAGCAATGCGACGGCTATATTTAACTTTCTTCCTTAGCCTGAGACTGATGAGGCATTCAATTTTAACGTTTCCCATTTCGAATCAGAGCGTCATGAATAATAGAATCAGTATTGACTGAAGGGGATTAGTGATAAAAGGGCAGGTCGTTGACTGATTAACTGGGACTTTGCTGAGTACCTTAAAGTGAAACTATCCTTCAAAGTACTAAAGGAGCTTACTCCTAGTTTAGTTGAATATTTTTAGTAGTTAATAAATTCGGTTTAAAATATATTAATCATAAAAATAAGAACATAAACGATTCAAAATGTCGTCACATATTTTTTAAATTTATTTATTGAAGTTGAGAATTATGTGTATGAATACTGAAGTCTTGAAGTCCCGGGACACTATATAACAATGCCATGTCCCGGGAAATTTTCACTTCCCGATATACCGTAGTAATTTCGTAATTATTCATTGTCGTAATTTTTGTGAAAAAATATTTAAAAGGATATTTTTTTGCATGAAGTACTGTAGTATTTTTAAAATATGTGTAAAACTAATTCATATTTTCTAAAGTAAAAAATCGCTTCGTTTTTTTCACCAATCTATCTACTGTTCTCAGCAGAGGCGGCTGGTCAATGTGGCATTGGATCAATGCACCCCTTGTATATATGCAGGGGCGGTTATATTTCATGAAATAATATTCAAACATCACATTTATACCATTCAGTCATTTTAAATTCTTCATGTATTTATTGTCTATATATTTATTTTATTATAGACAATTTACACGTATAAGAAACCAATAAAAAAGGCTTTTTTATAATATGTTTTTATATACATTTTTCCACAACACTTCGACACCTGTTTTTAAAATATGATGAAAAAATAAATATATATTTGAAAAAACGCCAAAAAATCTTATTTATGTATATTTAACGTACAATACACGACTACTTTAATATTATTCCACCGAATATTAGCAATAAACCACACAAGAGTTGTTAGATAAATATCTCTATATTTCCTGAAGACTTTTCACTTGATATACGACATAAATACGAACTAACCTTCCATTTCTGTGCACATTCAACCAACTTCGGTCATTACGAATTATGTGCTCAGTGTGTTGTAACATTCGCGTAGGCCGTAGACCTTGCTCTACGTCGTAGACTAACAACTACGCCGTAGAGCGATATCGTTAAATATGGTTTGATACTATTACCACGATTTTAATCACAATAGAAACTTTGCATATACAAAGAAATAGTTATATTAATTTATGAAGAAAACAATATTTAAAATTTAAAAAAAATTGTAAGCTTTCCATTCTGGTGTAAAAAAAATGTTTTAATAATAAACGTCTACTATACAAAGCGAAAGAAAAATTCTACGTTACTTTTTTATTGTGTCTTTTTGCCACTTGGTAATTTATTATTAAAAATTTAACTAATTAAGCTATTTTTTCTGTCATATTAATGTATTCTTATATTATATTAAATAAAGTTATTCAAAATTCAAAATAAAAGTTCATAATAAAATCTATGAATGAAAATCACAATTAGAGTTCAAAAAAGGTTTTTTCATTGGAAAATTAAATCATAAAGTTGACACATTCAAGCAAACCGGGATTTCCCTAACACTCAAATCATCATTTCGCAAGCTCTGTATTTGTGTGACGAATCACTTTTTTAATGTTTGCTCGTCATAATATAAGACTGAAACAAATGCGCTATTTTTTTTTAGGTACAAAAACCGTATTAACCAAAAAATTTAAAATTATGTAATCAACTAATTGAACCGTTTAATTTTAAAACAAAACAAAAATGTGTAAAGCCAAATTTGTGGTCATCAAAAACTATATATGTACGTCAATCGAAGGGTAAAAATACACATTTTATTTTTCATTAATAAAAAACTTTTTTTTTTAAATTAATGAAATGATTCTTATGCGGCAATAGCTTACCGTGCAAATCAATTTCCAATAGCAGATTTTAGACCGTGTTAAGCTGTAGATGTACATCAAATACTGTGTAAATTTACTGGGAAGTGTAAGTACTTAAATACTCTTAGAGCCAAATAAATGTACATAAACATATTATATTATTGATCCAACAAACATGCAAAATGTTGTACTTAAAAAGAACAATAAAATGAGTGTATTTATTTTACTTCCTACTCAGCTCGACTCCATTTAATCATGTATGAAGCATTTAAAATTGCATGCTAAACCCTTATAAAAAATTCTCACTTGCGTGCTAAGTGTTTAAAAATATACACAATACAGGGTGAAAAATCATTATTCAAAATACCCTACATTGTTTTCTTTATCTGGAAATAATTGCAGTGCAATTATTGATCGAGATATACTTTAATTTAATTACGTTAAATGTAAACAATCAAGTATGAAAAAGCTATTATAAATCAAGCTTTAAAAAACAGATCCCTTATAAATTTTCTAGTCTATGGAATACTGATTCCCAAAGATGATGATATCTTCCTTTAGGGGTAATAGGATAAATCTAGAATCCGATAGTATCCTTGAGTGTATTAGGGCAATGAAATCATAAAAACCATTAAAAAATTAAACGGTTTAGATAAATATCAGGATGAAGATAAATACAAATTTACATCAACATTTTTCTTTACATTATTGTGAGATATAAGTCCAAATAAATTAAAATACACATGTTTACTAATCACCATTTTTATTTATCATGATCATGACCGGTTTTGTATTATCAACTTGCTTTATTAGTTAGGAATTATTACAAATGTGTACTATATTTTTTTAATGTAATTAAAGTCACCAAGTGTTGACAGTGAACACCCTTTCACCTGCTGCGATCTAGTTGGTTACAGCTTGCTCTACCGTATAGGCGGGTCTGGGTTCGATTTCCGGTAAGGTCAATGTCAAATTCAGATTTTTTTCAATTTAAATTTGAGATCTAAGCCGTGGGCTTTTGTGATTGTGATTTATCTCGAGTTGATCTCGTGTGACTTTCAATAAATTCTCATAGAGTTTTCCTCGTATGATTTTTCAACTTAAAAATATTTGGCGCATTGGCATTAGCTGTAATAACAAATATTTTTTTAAATTATAAAACAAAATAAAAGAGATCAAATAAAAACTCGAATGAACTTACCCTTTTAACTGCCGTAGATAATTAATAGTAATTACCTAGCACGCCGGCTATAACTTGCAACTATTAATTTAATTAGTTATCGACGAGATAACTCGTTTTTGGCGTGTTGAGCACAAAGTTTTTTACGAGATACCTCGTCTGTGGCAGCCATCGAGTTAAAACTGTTCCTACACTTTTGTATTTCTGTATGAACGAACGCTGTACGCTGACGCAATATACTTTAACAGGAAGCCACCGAACTAATTTTTTTTCGAAAAATTGGCGGCAAGCCAAGTAAGTTAAGGAACTTCCGCTGAAATGGGTCGTTTGACCTATTCGATATTTAATTCATATACCACTTATCGTCAGAATTATAATTAAATTTTAAAAAAACTTGAAGTACAAGTAAAGTTTATCAAAAAGGTTAACTAAGAAACTAAATTATAATTTTATACAGAATATTAAATCTGAAAATGTCGGCTTAGTATGAAATTATTATTACCTCTTAAAATATGCACAAGGAAATTACTTGCAGTATGAATATTTTTACATAGACATTACCCGATAAATCATAAAACTAAATTGATTTTACTTAACATAGTGTTCAACTTAACAAGGCAGTTAATAAAAAGTTTTTCCTATCATTTAAAAGTAAAATCTTAGTTAACTACCTTTCCGATTTATTTCCAGTACTTTCAAGAGTCTTCTCTGAGTTTCCGATCAGTGACGTATCAAATCATTCTTCGATCAATCCTTAAATCATAAAAAAAAAATTGAAAAATGTTTGAGATTAATGCTATCTCTCTAAGTGCGTTAAGCTAAAATCCTACCATTATAATATTTTGATTTTAATAAATTAATTATGAATAAGCGTACGAATATCATATGCTTCATTTGAAATATTGTTATAAGATAAAATATAGAGGTATCTTTTATAGATGTTATATGCATTTTTTTAAGATATTGTATATTAGTCTTTTCATCATAGTGATTGGTGAAATCTACTATAATTTATTCTAGTAACTAGAGTACTCTGATGATAAACAAAAATGTTAGTTAAACTTTTAAAAAATCTTAAAGTCTTTAGCAATGATAAACTATAACTTTTAGGGCTATCACTTTCAATACTTGGTAGAAATGCATTATATTATATGCATTATAATATAATATATATATATACTTTTTTGTGCCAATTTTACTTTAAACAAATAAGATCATGAGCGAAATCAGTCCTGATCTCATCAAATAAAAGTGAAATTAGTACAAATGAGTATTTTTTAAAAATTATATATCCTTGTAAAAAATGTTTTTCACCTATGAAATATTCATATCAAAGGTGTGAAAAGAACGTAGCTTGCATTTTACACATTCGTTTTTTCAACTATAAAGATTAAATTCATTATTAAAAAATAAAAAATAACAATTAATAGCTCTAGTATAAACACTTCTGTTGGGACAAATTCTATACTGCTGGGATAAATGGGAATTTGATTAATAAATGTTTATATTTAAGAGATGTCTCAATTTAACTGTAATATATATATAAACATATCGACTAAATATATCGACTGTGGAAAGGAAAAAGGAAGTAACCCACAGTTTTTTCAAAACAGATTTGTTCGATAATCACAATGTAACTTGATACACGGCCTATCAAAAGGATGTAAGCTGCAAATCCCGAATTGAGCTCTTTAAGTTTGAAAAATGATTAGCTTGTGAAAATTTAAACCAAGAAAAAGACTGAAAAAAAGGTTTGTCTTAGACAATTTCGTTAATTAATATTAGATTATGTCTGCTTATGTCACCTGCTGTGGCTCAGTTGGTTAGATAGAGCTTGCTCTACCGATCACGCAGGTCTGGGTTCGATTCCCGGTCAGGACACAGCGAATTTGAGAATTATTCAATTCAAAGTTGTGATCGAAGACTGGGTGTTTGTGATGTCAATTCACATAATTTCCTCTCCTCCCATCCTTCTGAGCCTTTAATAACTGGGTGTGTAGCAATAGCGACTAGCCAACTACTAGTCCTGTTCTAGTCTTATCCTTCTTCCCCTACTACTCACTTTGAAAAAAGTGAGGTTGAGCGACTGAGTATCAAACAGTTCTCGTAGAAAAACTTCTGTTGAGATACCTCCATTAGGTGGCCATATGCTCCACATTGGGAACTGACATGGATTAAAAGAAAGAAAAAAGATTATGTCAATTAAACACCAGTTTAGAAGTCTTCGTGCACTTCTAAGTTGTGTATATTTCATGAAGTCAATTCTCCTTGAGCTAATCTCATGTGACTTTCAAAATTTTTCATCGAGTATATCTCGTATGATCTTTCAACTTCAAAATATTTGACGCATTGGCGTAAGCTGTAATGTCAATATTAAAAAAAAAAAAAAAAATAATAATAATTTGCTTATGACCCAAAATCATCAAAACACGTTTTTTGTACCTCCTGTAAAATGAGTGAGTTACGTCTTTTTTCTTTTCCACAGTCAATATACGAGTATATTATTATAAACAAACTTGTATATAAAGTTTCACTAATTTAGCTTTTAGCGTGATATTAACGAGCTTAATGGCAAAAACAAGAATGTCCGTTAAGGTCATGCACAACATTACTCTATTGATTGTTGTGAACTGCAAATTCTGAAAATACACTCTGGTAAGTTTTAATATTTTGCAACGTCGTCATGGTTGCATAATATTTTATCGGTTGGTATAATAATTTACATAAAAACTGATCTACAGTTATACCCTATACCAATAATGGGTGGCAGCTGGTAGGTTATGAAATAAATCATACTTAATAATTAAGTTATATTTAATCTTCTCATCACTAACCTTACGTCTAACATAAACAAAAAATCGGGGGAAAGTTCTATGGTATTCAAGAGTTTCTTTGTTCCTCACTTAACTTCGGTGAGTTCATTCTTGCTAGTTTAAGTATAGTATCCGTATTTTAAAAATCATTCAAAAATACCACTTCATTCTTTTATAATAACTTAAATGTGATTTTTCGAGTCCTTGGAGTATCGGGCAAAGTTGTTGGCTTCTTTGATAGATCTCACGGGTTCTAGTCTCAGTACGAACACCATTTTTTCATCAGCTTCAGCTTAACGAGAGCGATAAGTTAATTATTAGTTCTGTACTAGCCCTATTTTAGCACTACTAATCTGTTCGAAAAAAAGAGGTTGAGCAACTGAGGAACAAGCAGCTCTCTTAGAAAGGCTTCTGTTAATATACCTCCTTTAGGAATAAATTTGCTCCACATTGGGTGTGGACATGGATTAAAAAAAAATCATTATCTATTTTTGCTGCTCATTTTTTAGAACGACTTATTATTATTCTTAGACCTTACTGCGAAAATCTTCTCTTTGGGATTCGTTACATTATTCACGAAATCAAGTTTGAAGGAAACTTAATGGCGTAATCACTTGGTTAAAACGATAGACGATTAAAAATTTAGAAAGCTTTCGAGACATGTATCTAAAAGAAAAATAATTGTAACACGATTTTAACTATTTCTATTTTGGTTAAATTGACATTTAAATAATAAATCTTCATAACAAAATCAAAAAATGTTATTTATTAAACAACTTCCGACAAACATACGAATAACAAAAATGTATTCAATAATGTAGTCAATTCAATTCTCATTATGTTATTGGTTGAAGGCAGGGGTGGGCTGGAGGGGGTTTGGAGGGGCTCGCGCGAGCCCCTTGTTAAATTTTACTACGGCCGGCGAGCCCCTTGTTAACTTAAGAAAAAACAATATTTGAGATTAAATCAGTGGACGCTGCAATTTATGACATATATTATATACGACAGCTTCAGTATACACAGTAGTAAATTTTTAGACATTTACACTGAAAAGATTACGGTAAATTGCATATTTTACATATTATAAGTGTATTTAGTAACAATTGATTGCTTATTTAAGTGTTGCATATAATTGCATAGAAGTGACAAAAAAATTCACTCCTTCTCCAGAAAACCAAAAATTGCTTTGAGATTAAGCGAGCCCCTTGTTAACGTATTGGCAGCCCATCGCTGGTTGAGGGTGTGATTTTCAAATAAACTTGTTATAAAGAGATAATGGTTTGTTGTAAAAAGAGAAATAAGGGGCTGTTTTAATTATATGTACTAAACCAGGGCTGTAACCTCAGGTAACCCGAGTGTAAACAAATATTTATCTGCTTTCCGTACCAAAAATAAGTTAACAGTTGCAGTTCATTTATTAAATTAATTTAGAAGACTAATATTGATTAAGTTAAGTAAGTGCTTGTACAAATACTAAAAGTATAAATCAATCATTTGTACTAAAGCATTATACAAAGTAAACAATTTAATTTATTTTAATGAGAATTCTGCGGCAACTTTGTATCATTTACTAAAGTAGCTATATTAACTTCGATGCTTATCGTTGCCAATCGCAGCTAATTTGTTAGCGATTTATCTGTCAGGGAAAATCTTTTTTTTTTTTGATTTAATGAATTTCATGGTTGAAAAGATACTTTTATAAAGATATGTGCTTCTGAGCATTGAGTCCGTTTTGAGGCGAAAGTTCCTTAATTTAGGGTATCTCTTTTCTGGTAATAATTTAAAAAATCTTATTCTGTTACTACTACTGTAGTACTACTAGTGTCTTTCATCTTTTACAGAAAGAAGAGTTCTTGCTTTATTTGTCTTTCTTCTCTTGTATTTTGATCATGTTTTCCCTTTTTCGATGCCTGTTTGATTTTTTTTTTATTTTTTTTATTTGATAAACTTGTTTTCCTTTCTGCATCACACCGAAGACGATATCTCCTCAATGATACAGTGGAGATACATGTTTTTAGATACAATGTGATAGGCAACAATAATAATAATTAAAAATATAAAGATATTGATAAAGGTTAATTAAATACATTGAATTGGTATAACTACACGTTTTTTTTTTTTTAATAATAATAAGCAAGAATGATAGTTAATGGCACTAATGAAACAACTTTTAGTTTTGAAACAGACATGATTAAGGATTGAATGGTGAGGGGCAGGGAAGGTAAACTTTTTCTCCAAAAGAAGTAGCAAATTTCTTGAAGTGACAGAAATTTTCTGGAGACGAAACTAGATCTGGAAGCCCGATAGGGCCATCACGGTTATTTCTACATAACGAAAACAATATACCTCTTTCTACGGACATAATCGGAAAATTCCAAAGAATATGCTTTGAATCTTGATTACTGTCGCCACAAGGGCAGTGTGGGTTAGGTTTGATTTTAAATGTATGTAGCTTGGTATTAAACGCACCGTGTCCGGTGATAAATTGTGAGGTCCAGTGATCTGGAAAGAGCCAGGTTGCATACTGACGAAAAATAATATCTGAGAAAAATAAATAGGTAATTCTACCACGAAGGGACTTTGACCATCGACATTGCCAAGTAGTTAAAACGGTTAGTGAGCAGTTTTTTCACTTTAACTTTTAAAAAATCTGCCTGTTTGATTATTATCATTAGTGGCCAGAGTCCTTTTCGTCTTTTCGAGATTTGACACCAGGCAGGTGAGATAGGGAGTGGTGGAAGTATGGTAGGCTTAGGAAGGTGTGAGCAAAATGACTCTCCGTTGTTTTACGTTGTATGTACGTATGGGGATAGTCTATGTAATCGATAAGTAATGCCTTTATCATTGGTAATCGATCGAGTTGCTGTAAAAAAAAATGACAAAGATTGGATCGATGTTGAGGTCTCTGTGTAGTGTCGTGTTACACACGTACCAGGGATATTTCATATATATTATTCTTATTCCGTTTCAAATTTGTTGGTATAAAAAGGTCTGTTTGTAAATTGCACAACTTCAGCTGAAGATTGGATCGTACATTTGTAATACTCAGCGTCAAAGTTTGATTAAAAAGTAATATATCGTAACATATTATGTTCTATAAAATACACCAAAAATGTTTTCTTGGTTTTTTTACCAACGGTTAGAAAGTGAGCTTAAAATAATAAACTCTATCAGAACATGAAGAAAATATAACGTATATGCACCTTGAGTACCCAGCAAGAAAAACGATTGATTAAATTGGTTCATATTGATCGAAAGTATTTTCAGAAGACGTAGAAATATTACTCTTAAGGGTGCAATAAATATAAGGGTGGTTAGCTACGTAAGCTTCTCGAATTGGCCGGGGGAAATTGGCTGAAAATCACATCTATTTTCATACACACGAACATACATATCTAACACTTAGCCAGTACAATTTATCGCACAAATAATATAACATAATAAAGGTTTATTTTCTTACCGAAAAGCTGCGATGCTGAAGCTGATTGGCAGAAAAAAGATTAAATTATAAGGCGATGAAATTTTTATATCTCTTGGCACAGCGTTTGAACACTTAATAAAATTGAGTATTTTACAAGGTCTGAATACTATCGATCAAAATACATCTTGGAATAAAAAAATGTACGCGTTCATTTTATAGCAGCGTTTCCCAACCTTTTTGTTACCACGGGGGTCCGCGAAATAAACATTTTTTTAAGTAAAAGAATGTGATTTAAATATTAAAAATAGTATAAAATTTTTTTATAAAACAACAACAATTAATGTATTATTGTAAATCATTGTTAGTCTCAAGTCTAGAGATTTTTTTTCAAATATTTTCGTTTAACTAACATTTATGTTAATCATCAGAGTAGTCTAGTTACTAGAATAGATTATAGTATATTTCACCAATCAATATGATGAAAAAACTAATAATTTTACAATATCTTTAAAAAAATCTTCCAGTTTTTTCGAGTCGGACTGTACAATTCCCAACTCCATGGCCCTGGTTTTTATGAGGGCCTTCAAGACTTTATTGAAGTATATTTCATTTTTTTGGTTCAATTTCAGTCATTACTGAAAACTCTTATTTTAACAAGAGAAAAATTAATAGCTAAACAGTGAAAAACATTTGGTTTTTATATTCAAATAAGTAATCTTCTTCTTTCATTAGTTAAAACTTTTATTTTCAAGAGATTAAAAATTTGCTGATATCTTTCTCATTAGAAAAATTACTACATATATTATATATTTATTTTTATTGGAATAAACTCAAACTCTTCGTCTAATTAATTTTAAATCTATTTTATTAATAAAATTGTTTAACACAATCGAATCTTGTGAAATAAATTAACATAAATTCTCATATCCTGAAAATATTTATTTTTATAATTTTACAGTTTCATGCGCATTGAAATATAGTATACTCATATTCATATCAAGTGTAAAAATATACTTGTTTAAAAACGTGTTAGAGTTTGATGGTTGCTGTTGCGATAGTAAAGAAAAGAATGCCATGTAAAATATGTATTGTTTTAAATATGTTTTTTGATGTTGAAATATATGCATGATTTGATTAAATAATTCACGAATCCCCTTTACTGAGATGGCCAATTCTCTCTTTTCGTATCACTGTTATAATACTTTCAAAAAATTCACTTCAATCATCTCAATGTCATTTTTTTTAGTTACACATATGGTCTGAAGGTGTCTGATTAAATTTAACAAAATAATAAATAAGTTGACGCAATATATATTTTATAATATTAATATTCACATGAATGAAGGCAGCAGGAAAATTAAATTACTGAACATTTAACGTCGGTGAATCTAAGAGTGTAAATATTAAATGATCCAATACAAATATGTTTTACGCATAAAACATACATTTATATTATATACAGCAAATAGGCGAATAGTAAAAGTAAAAAAGAAATAATTAATCAAAGTTTACTAAAGGTTTTTGGGTTATCGAAAATAATAAATCAATTACAACTGTATTTTTTTAAATATAGCTTGGGAGTGCTTATTTTATGGTTTGATATTATAACAAAGCTTGTGCTTAGAAAGCAAAGTTTGCTAACTTGTTAACTTTAGAGTTTTTTTTTCCATGTAACGGGGTGGAACGGCGTTCTTGCACATTTTTTCTCAGTATTTCAATGTTCCTAATCAATATTTGCAAAAAAAAAAAAATATTCTGCTTCGAAAACTTTTGATTTTTTAAGCAGAAAAAATACAATTAAAAACCTTTTTTTTAAATCATTATTTCGCGAAAAAGTAATAACAGAAAACAAATTCGAGCAGCGTAACATAAATTAGCAAAGGAAATCGATCTTTCAATATGGTAAAAAATGAAATAAATCTTTAACTAAATGGAAACGAAATGGATTCAGATTTAGTTTGAAAGGCGTGGGTATTTGTGATATCTTAACCATTTCTCGCCTAATCATAAACTACAAATAAGTTTTAATTAAGCGATCAGTATTTAATCCCGACAAGAAAAAATATCATTGAGATTATGTGGTAGGCATGGGTGAGTTGGTTTCGAGTGATTTAAAAAAAATCAATATTTGGCGCAAAGGTAATATCAAATACAAGACATTTAGAACACGACCATTTTTTATTTTCACTAAATCATTACAAATAATAAATAAATAAAATTAGTACAGATCAACACACTTTGCAAAAAACTTAGCTTTGAATTAGAAAAGTGATGACATTTTTACATTTTTCTATGGCATTTTTTCGCACACTTAAGTGCAAGCCGCCAAGTCTTGGTCAATTATTTCCGGAACAATCCTAGCACAAATCTGAACAACGCATAACGTTCGTTACGCCACGGGAAACGTCACAGATTAAGAAAGATTAAGTTGAACACAGATTAAGAATTGTGTATTCAAGTGAAACATTTAAAATATTCTAGTGGGCTGGATTAATATTAAATTTAATAAAATTGATGTATTTTCCATCAACATATCGACTGTGGAAAGGAAAAAGGACGTAACCCACACATATAAAATTTTACAGGAGGCGCAAAAAACGTGTTTTGATGATTTTGGGCCATATGCAAATTATGAATTATATACAACCTTGAAGTGCACGGATACTTCTAAACTGGTGTTTAATTGACATTATCTAATATTAATTAAAGAAATTGTCTAAGAAAAACTTTTATTTCAGTCATTTTTCATGTTTTTCAAACTTAAAAGCTAAATTTTGATACTAGTTCGGCATTTGTAGCTTGCACCCTTTTTTAATCACGTGTATCAAGTTTGATACATTGTGACTATCGAAAAAAAAACTGTTTTGAAAAATCTGTGGGTTACGTCCTTTTTCCTTTCCACAGTCGATATATGATTAAAAAAATGTTTTCATCTTTCCATAAAAAATAATAAGCAAAATATTTAAAATCATTATATTTTTAGATACATTTCATCTAACATGGTATTTATTTTACATCTGCTTCATTATAATAAAATGGTAAGGATGGATTTATTGAAAATAAATTTAGTAATTAGGTTTTATTAAATTGTATACATTATCCCGATTTACCAGGAATTGAATTGAAAATTGTTTTTACATTTATTAAATCTTCAGAGCTTTTCGTGGTATAAAGATTGTTTTCATTTCGTCGAAAAATCGCAGAAATGTTTCCTTTGTTTTGTTGTGTACCAGCATTGTTGTGCCAACGTTTTATTTTATGGGGTGATTTGGCACAAAACCTTTCTGCGGGCCATATATTTATTTCTCACCGTTCAATTTCTATTTACTTGCCCAGAAATGGCCCACGTTCCCAATTCACCAATCGATTAACGGAATGTTTAGCTATGTAGTAATGCAGAAGACGAATAAGGACGAACATAGACGAGCATTTATGAATATTGGTTGGAAGACATGACGAACATGAACGAACACACAAACGACGCTGAATAGCGAACGGATCGATCACTACCATTAAAAAATATTAATTAATGATTGGTTGTGATTGGGGATTCTGTCTCGGTTTTTTCATGTTCCGGGACACTAAGTATACAATTGTTCCGGGAAATTTTCGTGTCTCGAGACAGTAGTACTGTATTAATTTTGGTTCCCGGTAAATTGCTCGAATGGAAATTGCTCGAATAACAAGATAATCAATTTTTGTCCGTTTGTTCTGTCTTAGCCTTAGTCTTCTATGTGTTCTGGAAATATATAGAAACAGTTTGAGTAACTAATTAATAAGCAGTTCTCGTAGAAACACTTCTTTTGAGATAAAATCCATTAAAAGATCATATGTTCCGCATTTGGAGCGAACACGGTTAAAATGAATACTTACGAAAATTATTTTTATATTTCACTCTCTAAACAAGTGTCGCACAAGATGAAAATGAAATTCGTAGAAAAAGTCGTGAAAAATCGTTTAAATAGCCAAGCAATTCGAATAATTTGTAATTCGAGCAATTTACCAGCTCCTATTAATTTTTATGAAAAAAGTATTTGTATGGACTGTTGGAAACACAAAACGTCTACAAACTTAATTTTCAAGATAAATTTTGATTTTCATTCGTTTGATTTTGCCGATGATGACATTTCATTCGAAAATATAACATTGGTTGAATAATTTTATGGTTATTATTGCAAACTCGTATCTGTCACATGTATGTACAATGTACAATACTTTATTGTTTTCTGAAATTTACAAAGGTTCTCAGAGTATAGAGATTCTCAAACGATATTTGTATTAATGAAATTAAATATACTTTATACTAATTTTAGTAATAAATTAGCATGTCACAAATCTCAGTTTGTTTTAACCAGATGCCCCGGAAACCGAGACTGGTAAAAAGCGATGATTTCCCGGGAACTTATTTTCGGCCTGTCTCGACACAGAATTCTTAGTTGTGATGAATAAAAACATATCAACTTGACGTTCTTCGTTATCTAAGAGCTCTTTGAGCAATAATAAAGAGGATTTTGCATGACGGCAATTATTTTAAACCAATGTAAAATTTACAAGAAGCACATGCACTCATTTGAACTTTGCTTCTAATACTCACACTCTGTGGTCTAATTAGCAAGAGCTTTGCCTTAGTGGTCAGGTTGGTCTTTGCTAGAGTTCCAGTAGGGTCAATAAAAGATTTAGATGATTTCAATTTAAATTTGAGACCTTAAAAATGGCTGTTGGTTTTGTATCATCTGATTGATTTTTTTATCTCTCTACACGTAACTCTCTACGAGTATATCTCGAACTATTTTCTAATTTAAAAATATGTGAACGCCTTGGTATTAGCTGTAAATATTTTTTTGGTAAGCCCTATCGAATTTTAATTTTCCATCGGCGATAAATGTTATTTCTCCAAGTCTTTATTAAATATAAAAAAAAACAGTAAGTCACTGTGCGATTAAAACAAACCAAGATTAAAGGTTAAACGTCACTCTAAAGTGGCACCAAAAATTATTTTGTATTTTTATATACATAAAGACTTTCCACTTGGATATGAAAAAAAATGCGTATCATGAGGGTTTTATATGTTGTATTATTCTCTTTCATTCAGTATGTGACATCAAACTTTTATAAACACCGTGTATGTGAACGATTGGTACCAAATACCGACCTAATAATGATGTAAGTACAGTGTGTCGAAACTTCACAAGGCCACTGTTATTTATACATGGAAAAATAATTGATTACGCTTTAACGAATCAAACGAGTGCTGCAATAATTTTTTTTATTTAATATATATATATTTTGGAATAGGAAAAACAAAAAAAACTCATTTCATTACAAATGCTGTATTTAATATTTATAAGATTCATTCACAGTAGAATAGTACTTCATTACTTTCTTTTATAACTTGTAAGCTTTTTACAAGGACATTTACATAGCATCCCAGCCATTTCAAAGTGTTTCATAGTTAAATCGAGTTAACTGTAGAACCAAGCAGCTTTTGGTTTTCGCAGGAAGTATTTACAATAATTATTTTATTGACATTGCATTCAAGGTTTGAGTTGGAATATTTACAATGTTCTATTTTATCCCAACGAGGAGATATTTGAGAAATTATTAATCGAAATGTAAAGCACACTTGAAAATTAAAATCATTCAAACCCCAATGGTGCATCGTTAGATTGAATTAATATTGGTACAATGGAATGCTATCGTTGAATCTTCAATGCCGAATATAGTTTTCAATTGTTATGTTTTTTCTTGCTAAAGTCACCAGTTTATAATTTTGGAACTCTACAAGAAATTTACACGTAACTATAAAACATAAAAAAACGATCCGTACATCGTTTTTTTTTAAATTTAATCATGTGTTTAAATAAATATTTTCTCATGATTTTAATTTAACATGTACAGTAAAAATTACTTAACCGATATTAAAATATGTACCTTTTGGCTTATATTAGGATTAAAAAAGAACTCCACGATTTTGGAGAATGCAAACAATTGTATTCCTGATCATTTTTTGAGTAATCGTAGAGTAATTGTTTGTTCTTTCAAAATGTAGAACAAGCCTGCCAATAAAGATGCCACTGGAAAAAGATTTAGCAATGTTAAAATGTTAGACGTCAAAATTTTTCGCGTGGACTTGAGTGGACTTATCGAAACTCACCCACTTTCCAATGAATTACATTGTTTACTATATTGTCATAGCGTTTCACTTTCAAAATCAATAAAGTTGCAACTCGCAATCTTTGCAATGTGTAGGTATACATTTATAACATCAATGAATTAATATATATTTGTCTATATATCATCGGATTACTGTCAGAAATCATAAAGTGACAAAATGTTGAATCTGAGGTGATAGATTTAAATGTTTCAAATACATTGTATTATTTTTATCATAACTTAAATAATAACAAGTCTTTTGCCATGTATGATCTAAAAGTTTCCAAAAAGTCTCGCAATTACTTATTCTCTCGATTCTAGAGAAGTTTTTAATAGTGTGTTAGTGACTTCTTGCAAAAATTGTGTAACAATGAATGCACTGCGTGACTATTAGAGTATTCAATTCAGCTCCAAAAACGTGTTTCTCAAAATAATGACTTATTTACTTTTTAAAACAAAATACGTATATTGTGACATCTAGCTTGGTCATGGAAATAAGCATGATATGGTTTATATTTAATTTCTCAATTAAATGTCTAATTATTGATATATTTTATACCTATAAATAGTATTTATAGTGCAACTATCACTAAAATGTATTAAATATAAAGTAAATATGACAAGGGATTTTATGTGTATTCAACGGAGAAACTATATGCTGGATTGACTAAGGAAGAATAGATAATGATATCCTTTCTGAATACACATGGAAGGTATAATATGCTTAGCTAAGATACAGTATTGATTAATTAAGTAAAGAATATAGGATTTTTTATTAACTGATGAATAATAATTCATCAGTTAATAAAAAATCTGCTGTCAAGTAATTATTAAAAAAATATATATACATAACTAATTTTGACATTTGAATTATAACTATCAACATATCACAAGCTTTATAAATCATTTTAATTTCGTGAAGTATTTTGCCTTCGTCAAGATTAAATTGTAATTTTTATGAAAAATAGTACACAGGGCAGTTAATTATATTAAGTTATAAAAATACTGTGTATGTTGCCAGTCCACATTAATCAGATAAATTGCTAAGATAAAAAAAATACCCGAGAAGGTTGTGTATAGCTCATAATAATTTTGTTATTTTTATAAAAAAAATATACCGCAAATCGAAAAATTAAGCAGTAATTAATGTTCGACTTGATATTTATTTATTTGTTGTAAAGATAAACGGACCATACATTTATAACTGATGCCAACGCACCATGAATTTGAAAAGAAAAATTAAGACAGTACGTAAAAAAATTGTAAAGAATTAAATAAAACAGAATGTAGAAAAAATAATAGCATTTGCATGTTGGTGTTTTTTACAGAAAGTAAAAAAAATACTCTTCTTTTGTTCTGTTGTTTTATGCCAAGTGTTTTTTTTTTATTCACATTAAGTCACATCTCCCAAACATTTTTTATTTTAAATTTGAATCGTTCAAATTATGTACATTCTCACAGATTTTGTCACTAACGACCCAGGTTTCGCCTTTTGGCATCTTCAGGCGTTCAAGTGCACGGATGGACTTGAACTGACGCTTAGTAAATGAATGTTTCGTGTTTATATAATAAATAAATGTATTTGCGTTTGCTTTTGTGTTAGTAAAGTTTCGTAAATAAAAAATCCACTTTCTGGAAAAATATGTGATATAGTTAATGCATTAAATCAATAAACAATTACTGATATTATAAAGGAAACAAATTAAATGGTCAGAATTTAAATCAATTTTTGGTCGGTTAGGTTTTTTTTAAAATTTCATTTAAATTATGACTATTTTTTCTGACCGATATATTGTGACCATTTAATAAAAATTGTGACCAGAAAAATACGAGCCTATTACAAATAGCTGCCCTGTTAGGACAGTTTATATTATCAATGAAAGTTTTCAACCAATCGGTGCACACTTTAGCAGACTTAATCCTGATAACTTGTTTAGCTAAGATTTAGCTTTAGAAAAGCTTCTTTGAAAGTTTGACGAACCCTTGTGAAGATTGGGTTTTTTTGTAATATATTGTTTGGGAATATATTAAACGTATCTCTTTTGAAGCCAGATAATACAACATCGTATACAGTATAACCTCAATTATCCGGACAAATTGGGGATGAAAGTAATCCGGATAACGAAAAATCCGGTTAATCAAACGAATCATAATTGACAGGGATTTTCTTTAATCCATGTCCACTCCTAATGAGGGGCGTATGGCCGTATGTTGGTATCTCAAAAGAAGTTTTTCTACGAGATCTGCTTAAAACTCAGGTGCTTAATTTCTTTTTAGTGGATGTAAATGGGAAAAAAGGACAGCACTAATGATTATCTATCGCTCTCTTTACGCCTCGTTATTTTAGTATTAGGACAGAAATCAATATATCAGAGACATTCAGTCGAAAAGAAAATGAATACTTACAGGAACATTGCATATATTTTTTTAAGATATTCAATAATTGATCTTTGCTGTAATGTATTTATTGATTTGGCATTTACTTGGTAGAACTTCATTTTAATAGGGTAAAAATATCAACGTATTGTTCTACAGTTTTTTTATATTTTATGCGTTGATAGCTATTTCGGCTTTCGCCATCGTCAGAACTATGCTTAAACGTAAATTTGCTCAGCTATATATACTGGCTAAGAAGAGATACACAATGCATCATATTATTCACTCTAACATACTAATTCAAATTATAATTACAATATTGCACTTATTAAATGTGATTTTAGTGTTTCAAAGAACGATAAGCAGTCTGGGGTTTTTAAAACATTAATTAGGATAATTTAAACTGATATTTATTATTAATTATGCTACATTAAATTTATTAACTATGGCTTTAGTGTTTCGAAAAACAATAGGCAATATGGGATTTTTCAAGGTAAATTAGGAAAAAATATATTGATATTTATTATTTTTGAAACACTAAAATCACATTTAATAAGTGCAATATTGTAATTATAATTGTAGTGCGCGGGAGCTTCCCAACTGCTACGCGGTCGCGCGCGTACGCAGCTTAGAGGGAACGTTGAGCGTGACTCGTTTTTTTTTAGCTCTTCCAAATCCAAAATCCTATAAATTTACGGGATTTGCTAAAAATTTCTTAATCCCGAAATTCTGAGATTGGTACGGTCACGATCCCGGATTTTCGGGATCACAAAATTGGATGGGATCCCGGAATTGGAAAGCCTAATCAGGAGGACTTTTGATAACACTAATCACTTGACTACGTTGCCGCAAAATTTCAATTATTGATAAAAAGATAGCTGTTAATGATATATTTATGAAGTTCAGCATTCCATACGGCAATAAATATCATACCCCCGAGTACTTTTGTTTTGTGTTTATTTCAAACCATTCTAGCCCACACTGAGAAGTTGAATTTATTTCTCAATGATGTAGAACCGCCGCCCTGTCATGAACAGCGCTCGCTGCCGGATCCATAACTCCCATGTGCTTGATACGCTCCTGCGGCAAATATTTATAAATAAAATCTGAGAATTCGTTAAAATAGGCTATTCGTATTCAAATAATGAGAGAATGGAATTCGTCAACTGCTTTATTATAATATTAATTCAATGGTGATGGAATATTTACCAAACCAAAAATATATTATTATAGATATGTGTTCAAGTAAGAGAATCATTCAACTTTGTCTACCTACATATTTAATATACATTATAGCCGTTTGAGCAAAGCTATAAAAAATAACCACCAGATTTTTCCATTTTCAAACGAGAAAATTTCAACTTGTAAGTTGGTAAACATGTTAACTTAAATTTTTGACAGTTCACGATAAAAGACTATCTCAACAATATAAAGATAAAAAAATAAAATTAGTGCAATGGTCCAATTATTTTAATTAAGAAAACGTTCGTACGCCGAATTACGTTGACGATCGACTTATTTATTTTCGGAAAAGAAAAAATGGTGGCCAGCCAAACCTAATATTTGAACAATATATAATACGAGATATTGGACTATTATGAATTTTATTCATGATGATAAGCTAACATAATACTTATAATATGTCTCCGAATAGTTATTTTATACGAGTGTTCGAACAGCTTCTAAGATAATCAAAAACAGACCTTTTCATTGATTCATAACTTTTGGTGTGACTTGAATCCAACATATAAGATAAACAGTAGTGAAACCATTGAGTGTATATGTTGGCAAACTGTCATAGAAGAAAACAGTTCTCAACGAATATAATATTAATAAATATAAACTGTGAAATATAATTTTGTCTTTAACAACGTACAATTGTCTATTTATGAAGCTATCAGGCTTCGAGTGAACCAATCACAACATGATATTTTCTCATACTAATATATATTTTATTTAATATGGGGCATGGTTGTAATATAATATATTAATAAAATATTTCATTATCTAATACGTTCTTCGTATTTTTACGCAGTGTGCGTTGCCGATCATTAATCAATATATTATATAAGCTATGAAATGTTTGGTATAATATTATTTTACGGTATAATATATGATTAGTCATCAAACTGATATAAAATATTATATATTTATCGCTACGCGTGAAACCGCAAAATAAATGTCAAATTTCTTCGAGCAATACGATAATTCCGCAGGGAAATAGATTAAAAAAATACTGCGTACTTCGTCATTTATAATATGACATTTAAAATCATTTCGTGATTATAAAAAGTTTTCTTTATTTACTGAACTTTATGGCTTCGTAATAAAGTATCCATTCCATGTAAAAGTAAACGGTTTTCAATTAAATATGATAACAATTTTGGATCCAATGTGTGCACGTTAAAAAAATTAAGCTTGCTTTTTTTTATATACTTATAAATGAAGTGAGATAAAGTGAGCCAAGTGGTATTTTAGGAAAAATGAATTAGATGCGTTATAATATTTAAGAGTACTTAAAGTACAATAAAGGTGAAAAATACTCATTAAATACAATACTTATGTTCTTCTGCGTACTTCTGACGGTTTGCAAACCGTCAGCAAACCGTCAGAAGTACGCAGAAGAACAGAGCTACTATGTAATATTGTTATCTTCACTTTTAGGGCGTTAACTGTCAATACTTGGTGGAAAGGCAGTATATCAATAAAAACAAAATATTCCTCTGTATTTTATTTCCACTTTATTTAAAAGGGTCAGAACCGGTTTCGCTCATAGATCAGTTGACAATGAGTCTTAAGCAAAACCGGCCCTGTCCTTTTGAAATAAAGTGGAAATAAAGTATAAAGGAATATTGTGTTTTTATTAATATTGTTATCTTTCTAAATTAAAAATATGTGTCAAATCTATCAAAATACAAAGTAAAGACGTGATTGAACTCAAAAGCTCAAAAAAAATACCATTTTACTACTTGGCTCAATTCACTTATCGATTGACTTAAAGGAGATTGGAGACACAAAACACATTTTTTCATAATTTTAGGCCAAAGTCATAATATTAAATATACACAATCTTAATAGACTGGTGATTTATTTACACAATCTTAAGCTTAAGAAAAACTTTTGTGTAAGTGTTTTTCCTGGTTGCAATTTTCACGTGCGTTTTTTTATCAAGGTTTAAAGCTAAATTTAGGCACTAGTTTGGCATTTGTAGCTTACACCATTTTGATAGAGCGTGTATTCAAATGTATACATTGTGATAATCGAATAAATCCATTTTGAAAAAACTGTGGGTTACGCTTTTTTACCATTCTACAGTCAATATATAATATGTTACGTATTAAATATTTTAATACCACTGATGATGCTGTGGCGCAGAAAAATAGATATCAACTCTATTTTATCATTCTTGCGTAAAAATAGGTTGCTATTTTTACTTATCATTTTGACGCACTTGCAACATTGCCGAAAATAGACTGATAAATCATCCCGTCGCAAAGATGGGTGTTTTTTTTTTCAAAAGGGTCGGTTACATTTCTAATAGTATTCATGCCATATACATTATTAATTATTCTGGTAGTAATAACAATAACTCATCGGTTTTCGACCGTTCTGCCGACCACACATTGTTCCAACAATTTCCAATGCCCTTCGCCGGCAGTAAGCGAGAAACTATTATTATAATTTCGACCAGAGAAATAATCTACCCTATAGAGAGCTAAGAATAATGACCGGAGACCCCAGAAAAGGGAACGGAGTTCCGATTTTAGTTCCCTCAACCCAGTAGCGTGCACAGAATTCAATGACAGGATGGTCACCAATGACATTTCAATGTAATATCCACTGGAATTTATTTTTACACAGTGGATACATTCCACCCGATACCGTGTTAAAAAACGCTAAAAAAAGTTTACTAAAATAAAACAATAAATGGATGGTAGATTACCTTATATCAAAATCAATGTATTTTAATTTATGTCCACTTCCAATGTGGAGAGTATGACTTCCTAACGGAGGTATCTCAACAGAATTTTTTTCTACGAGAACTGTTTGTTACTTAGTCTCTCAACCTCACTTTTTTTCAAAGTGGGTAGTAGGGAAAAAAGTATAAGGCTAGAACAGGATTAGTGGTTAACTAATCGCTATTGCTACACCCTTTTATTAAAGGATCAGAAAGATGGGAGGAGAGGACAAAAATGTGAATTTACATCACAAACACCTAGTCTTAGATCGCAACTTTGAATTAAATAATTTTCAAACTCACTGTGATCTTACAGGGAATCGAAACCAGAACTGGGTGATTGGTAGAGCAAGCTCTAACCAACTGGGCCACAGCAGGCGACATTTTATTGTTTATTAATGTTTATTGTATCTTTATTTTATTTTTAAAAATTTATCATAACAACAAATATTCGCTATCACACGATAGATAAACTCGCTGACGCACATTTGGTAGGAAATCCAAAGCCTGTGTAGTACTTTTTTCCAAATTTTCGGTTTTTCAGGAATAAACTTGTTTGCGCATAGTCCTGAGTAGTACTTACATGCAACAGATGTAGCACCGTGTTATTTATAAACACCGTGGAAAAGGAGTGTCCGGTGTATATATACGGTATTACGATATTATTTACACGTTGTATAAATTTTAATAATATCATGTGGCAAAGCCATATTTAATTACCGTTTATCCAGCAATGAATCTGATAGGACTTCTTTTACATCAAGAGTTACTTGTACCAAGATCCGATCTAAGCCGTAGTCTAGTAGTAAAGACTGTACCCTAGCGATAAAATAGGCCTGGTTTCAAATACTGGCAAGGTAAATACCACTTCTCAAAATATTCAATTTCATATTTAAAATCTTGGATTTAATATCAGCGAATTTAAAAATTTCTCATCAAATTGATGTCATATAATTTAAAAGTTTCAAAATATCGAGCGGTTTTCCAATTTGTTATTTTTTAAATATTACTTTAAAATAAAGTTTAACAGGATAAATACATTTTTAACGGAAAAAAAGAATAAATAATGATAGGGTATTTAACAAAATAACTATTTTAAGGCTATGTTAAAAGTCTTAAAATAACCCTTTAGCGTCAAAGTTCTTCGAGTCTCTTTCATCGCTGATAATTTGGTATTTTGCATTCCTTGCCGATGGAAATGCGTGATCGTTTCAGGGGTGTGGATTATTCCACGGTAAAGCCAGTTCACTTGGACACCAAAATGCATTCATACAACTCCAAAGTCCACCTTTACCCAACGTATACATACACATTTATAAAAATACTCACTGAAGAGAGTCATTTTCGTGATGCTACGGGTCGTATTTATTATTTGTATTTTATTAAATAAAAATCAAACCAATAAAGGTTCGTCGAGCAAAACTATTTTCGGCTTAAAACGATTCTTATGTATTGTCTCGTCATAATTATGAAGGTAAAATATAGTTGAATTAAAATGTTTGCCTACCTCGCGATGAAACTTTTGAGAGATTTCACCAACGATCCGACGAATGTTATGTATTTTGAACGCTATATGAAGCAGCAAGTTGCGCACAAACCATGGGGCGTTACATATCTGTCGCAGTGATTTATTTTGATGTTATTTTTTTGTATCCATGTCCGCTCTCAATTTCGAGTATATGGCCTCCCAATGGAGGTATCTCATGTCAGAATATGCAGAGATTTTTTTACCTCTATGGGCTGCACGCTACTGCCTTTACCCTCCCTAATATGAATGAAGTAGGACTTTTGAATATTTTATGCCGGTATACTTCTCTAACTGAGTCTCTTGGGGTATTTTGAAAACGGCCTCAAGTCGGTTTTATTAAAATATACGTAAGTACATACGGGTGTACATTTACAAATGGATATTAACAGCTGCTATTTAATATTCTAAACTAAATCTTAAAAGTATTTTAAATGTGATATTGAACATGAAATGTATTATATTACGTTAGCCAATGACAAGTGATATTGTTACTTCATTGGATAAAATGCACAACCCTAAAGAATCCATAAATAAACAATTATTTTAACTTGACCTCTCGAGCCCTCATTTAATGTTACACCTTGAAAACATTCAATCATTTGCGCTTTTTAACTATTGGTAAATAATACATGGGGACCACGTGGAACTTTAACAAACACGTATTTGTATGTAGTGTGCGCCGTTTTTCCGCGTCACATGAAAAAAAAGCACTAAATATATATATATAATATTAAAAAAACATTTTATGAACTCCATTTAGGAAACACTGTGTAAGTGCCTTCGACCGTGGAAAGAATGATGACATTTATAAATAATATTATCCAGAAATGTTAAATGGATCATTTTTAATTCCTGATATTTAGCCTTCTTGCTGTCACGTCCATGCCTTAACGGCATTAAATTTCAGCTGTTTTATTTATATAACTTAGTTGATATTCCTCTTTTATAACGAAAGCTACCTCGCTTATGAAAACTTAACGCTCTTGCTTCCCCAGGTCGGAATATTTACAAAATAATTCCCCTACAACTGTAGGTTTTTGGGGCTAATGGGTAATTCTCCGAGATTTTCTCTCCTCGCATAATTAAGTAATTTTATTCTTTGCGGCCCTCCGACGAATTTGTGAAACGACTGGAAAAGGTAAAGCGGCTCTCGCGAATTAAATCGGCTGTACATACCGATATCGAATATTTAAAGTTAATGATACAAAATAATAACCGATTCGTACAGCACTTTACGCCCACTCCATGAAACCTTAAAATGAACTCTCGAATGTCATTTACGAACTGGTCAAGTAAAAGTTAAATCATCGTGCATATTACCTCGTCACAAACAATTCCACTTCTGATAAGTAGGATCTACGATGTGGATCTTATGGTGATCTTAAATTAATCCATCATAAACAATTCTTGAATTCACTTTTAAGGTGTTTACTGTCAATACTTGGTGGAATGGCATTATAATAAAACATGTTTAGTACTTTTTCCACATAAAATTTATTGGATCAGAACCGGTTTCGCTCATTGTGAGCATTGTCAACTGATAAGAAATGCAATAAATTCTTGAATTAAAAACTTCTGTAAAGTAAACATCTACAATCATTAAGTGACCTTAAATTAATCGTGAAAGTTTTTCTCAATAATTTTTCCCCCATTCAAAATCTTCAGAATCTTTATTTATACTGTTCTAGATCGAAACCGCCCTGGAAAGAAAGGATATAAATACTTTCGTCTGTAACCACCCCCGAAATAAAAATAGACATGAAATTGAAAACCTACATAGTTTAAGAAGGTTAACATAAGTAGAAAAATAATTCTTAAGTGTTTCGCTATCATCCTGAATAGTAGATATTTAGAAATAGTTTAAGCGAATGATATTTCAACCTCAAACTAAAATAAAATTGTCATAAATACTAAGATTGCTACAAATAAAACATTTTTAAAGATATTCTACATTAGTAAATAAACTAAAAGCAACCAGACCAAAACACTGAAAGCATTTAAAATGATCTTACACAAAGCTGGGAAGCTGAGCCAGCGATTGTTCTAATCTTTTCTAATCTTTTGGCGGAACTGAAATTTTAAATTTTATTGTTTTGACGTGAATACGTCTTTAAAATTGCTTCAATAGGGAGGCAATCCAAAAAAATGAATGATAACGAAATCGGGGGATACAGTTTGGTGTTGCAGCTTCATATCTATCATCACTATCCAAAATTCAATTACACCACTAGATAGCTAAAAAATTAAAGAATTTATTGCGTTATAAAAAAAAATTGTGATACATTGCGCGGGGTGGAGGGGGAAGCGCCGCCATTTTGAGGTCATTTTGCTGCGTATCGAGATTTCTATTTACTATAACTTTTGACTCAAAGAAGTTACGATGTTTGTTTAAGTTTCAATCGTTAGCTCTTAACAAAATCTATCGATTAAAGATAAAACATTAGTGTAATATTGTGACTGTGACTATAATTAGGTGTTAAAAAAAATATATCAAAAATATATAATGTCGGGCTTAACGCGTCAAAAAGTCAAGTCGAAATACAAAAATCGCATACGGTTGGAAAGGGCTTCTCAATAGCAATCAAATTGTACCATTAAAACACCATATGACCGAATCAAGCAGTGTCGGCAACGTAAAAATGGGGCATAATGTCACCTATTACGAGACGTATTCACGTACAACCCACGGCCGTGTCCATGACACAGCCACACCCCATTTTTTTCGTTTATTATCGAAATAAAATACATATTTTTAAAGAATAACTTATTTTTGTTTCTTAAATACGGAGGTGTTCGATTACAGATAAATGAATACAATCATTGAATGTGAAAGTGTTACCCACCCACTTATTGTTTGAAACCGGTACTGAAAATATCATTCGTCGCGAAATAAGTCCTATATATTTCTTTCTATTTTTTTAACGAGAAAACATAAATATAATGTTTAAACTGTTAATTCTAAGTGAAAATAAATTTGATGTATTTATTTGACGCAGTTGGCTTGGAACTCGGAAATCACGAGAACAGTTATTTTAGATTGATTTATAATTGATTTATTGATTTCTGTTTGAATGCATTATGTGATGTTTGAATTTCCCATTTCACTTATTCTATCGAGGTATTAGTTAAATATTAGTCCTGTAAAAATAAACAAATAAAAACCAAAATATTCTACCAATGTAATAATTTTATTATAATATGATAAAGAACATTTCGCTCAGTTAGCGATTTATGCATCAGAAATGATCGATCACTGAACGAAACTGGTACTGGTCATTTTATTAAATAATAAATTTTACAATTGTATAATAAAATAAATATTGAAAAAAAAAATATTTAGATTACTTAGATCAGTCGCCTGTTAGTTTAGTGTCGTAATAAGATATTGAAAAAAATAATAATACACATACTTATTCACAAGACATTGTAATATAATTTCCTCTTTTGGGTTAAAGGGTTGTTCGTAAATTATCGTAAAATCTTCCGTAAGCACAGTCATTCCCGTCAGAGTACCGTTGCCGAGAAAAAAAGTATTGCACGAAATAAGCCCTGAATGGGTCCCGAAAAATCAATTCGATCCTGCGATGGGTTGCGCCGCAAAAAAGGCTCTGCCCTTCTATATTTAACATCGTTACGGAAATTTTCCTTCCCAGAGGTTCGGAAAAACTTACGACTTGAGTTTACTTTCGAAACGAAACTTATTTCGTAAACAAACGTAAAAATTGGAAACATCAAATTTAATTTAGTCATTTTATGTTTTATTAACCCCGCTTTCTTTGTATTATTTCAATGAAGATTTCTTTTATTTAAATGCCAGTTTTACTACATTAGACAGAAATAATTTAAAAAATATGCAATAACTATTTTTCTTTTGGATAAAGTGTCTAAATCTTTCTTAGTTTTCAATCGTCTATCGCACTGTCTGCCAAACTGTGTGCCGCAAGAAGCTCTAAAAATGTTCATTTTAAATAATGCTCATTCATTTAAATTTTCTTCAATTTTAAATAAATTCAACATCTACACATTCAAACAAGTATTTCTCACGTTTATACATAATGGTCAACGTGACTCATTTTCTTTATTAGAGTAATTTTTTTTTTGATGTGCCGCGGTACTATTCTCATTCACCAGTGTGCCGTGAAGTAAAAAAGTTTAGCAGACACTGGTCTATCGCAAGGATGTCCAACTGAAAGTACTTAGTGGGCCAAATAAAATAATGCATGTCTCTGGTGGGCCACACATAAATATTTAATACCTTAATAATAATAATAAGATATATTTTATGTTAATTTTAAACAAACAACTCACAAATAAAATAATTTCATTATTTTTCTTAAATCCTAGTTAA
The DNA here is from genome assembly GCA_031772345.1 of Himalopsyche anomala. Lineage (NCBI taxonomy): Eukaryota > Metazoa > Arthropoda > Insecta > Trichoptera > Rhyacophilidae > Himalopsyche > Himalopsyche anomala. Next base: position 34,713,840 of record CM062823.1, read on the forward strand.
CAATGAGTGCTGTCCTAAACATATTTTAAAAAAATCATTTAAATAAATATATAAAATAATAATCAAAATATATTCTACCTGAAACAATCAAATAAGGGGACCCTTATTTGATTATTTATAACACATTTTAAAAAACAAGCTGAGTAAATTAGCATTTACTGTGTAAATCTCCATTGCAATAAGGTGAAAAAATAAAAATAAATAGTTTAGCTTAACAAATATTATATATAACTACTAGCATTGTCATACAGTGACGATAATTTTACTTAAAATGTTTCTAAAGTAAAGCAATATCTAACAATTTTTATTTTTTTATAAAAAATATAGTATTTTACGCAGTGGTTTTCCCCTAACTTTCCTATATTTTTTTATGCGATTTAGGGTATATTTTAACTTGCTATTTCAAAGTTATGCGGATTTTTAAAAATATGGAAGTAAAGTCTTTTTTTTGCGATTTGTTTATGCTATATTTCGTGGAACGCATCTACCGCATAAACGCAGGATTGACTGTACACATAAAATAATATTTGTAGAACTAAAATATATTGTTATTTTTTCACCTCATCTAAAAATAGAATCGACGAAGGTAGGTGGATAAAATATAAACGAAATAAACGTGGAACGTTCACTTCTTGGACGGAATTATTTGTACCGACAATATGAATTAAATATCGCTTTTTTCCTTTTGTGTCGAGCTAATTCGATTCCACGACTGAGAGCGGATTTTTTTCACAGGTTTTGTTTAGCATTTGACAGCGTAATTGAAATATAAAGCTTGAGCACTGGAAAAATTGTTTTCTCTTATAATTTTTTCTGGGCGCGTATGTTTTAGTGAGAGGCAATTTTCTTTACGTGTAGAACACGGGGAAGTTGTCACCAAACTGTTAAAAGCACACCGAACAATAAATATTTACTAATTTAAAATATAAATTAAGCTTTCATTGCTCACGACGTTTTTAATTAGCAAGCTTTCGTTTGAAAAGCAGGCTTGTAAATAAAATTGGGTGTTTAATTTTATTTCTCATAAAGAAACTTACTTACTAAACGAACTCAATATTGCTTTATATACTAAGAAAAACAAAGCTGTTTCATTTTTTTATTTTATAATTAAATATTTCGTTGGCTTATTGGCAGAAAGCGGTAAGTCAAAAAACAATTTTTCAGATAATCAGAATAGAAAAAAGAACGTAACCCACAGTTTTTTCAAAACAGCTTTTTTCGATAATCACAATGTATGAAGCTTGATACACGTATTATCAAAAGGATGTAAGCTGCAAATGCCGAACTAGTATCTAAATTTTGCTTTTAAATATAAAAAAAGTTGAGCTTGTGAAAATGTAAATCAAGAAAAAAGACTGAAAAAAAGGTTTTTCCTAGACAATTTCTTTAATTAATATTAAATTAAACACCTTTTTAGAAGTCTCCGTGCACTTTAAGGTTGTGAATATTTCATAATTTGCATATGTCCCAAAATCATCAAAACACTTTTTTGCGCCTCCTGTAAAATTTGCTATGTGTGGGTTACGTCCTTTTTCCTTTCCACAGTCGATATGGTTGAGCTTGTTTTTTCTATAGTATATATACTCTGTATTAAAATCTATCTATCTGCATCCATAACTCAAAACAGAAAGTTTTTTATTTAACGCCTTCTGCCAATATGCCGACGATATATACGAGGCATCCAGTATCAAACATGGCCAAGACATGTTTTTGCTGATGTACATTTTTTTTATTATTTCTGGGAGGGAATAACTTCTACAATCCAATATATGTTTCAGTTTAAAAATCGTACTAAAATTGTATGAAAGCCAACTTGAAATAATTATTTTACTATCAAAAGTGGCCATGATAATGAAAATGATTTTTATTTTTTATTTTTTCAAGCCCACTAGTGCATGGTTAAAAATCATTCCCTTGTAGCTCTACTTGCGCCATGAATTTGATGGGTAGACTTCTTTTTATGTCGATAACGTTGTGTAAGACGACCATTAAACGTTGGTTGTATATGTATAACGAGTGGTAGCGGGAAAACAACTTGTCCTCTCTCGGAAATATGTATTTATAAACCAAAAAGATCTGTGTTAAAATGTATATTTTCAAATAAAATTAAATATTTTTAACTATAAATTTTCGACGTATTTATTCATTTCATTTTATTTGTAACTAAGGCGGTTTTAATTGAAAATATTAAGGTATCTTAATATTTGAAACAGGGTTACCAAGTTGAAATAGCCGGATTTTGAATGTCGCAAATTTAACTAAAAACCGACAAGCAACCACGTGTTCAATTAAACGTATAATAATCGAAGATTTAGAGAATTAATTTTAAATTTTGATATAGGTAAATTATATTCTGTATCGATTTGTTGATATAAGAAGTTGTAGCAAAGTGTAAGTTTGAGTACAAAGATAGGGAAAATTTCAAAGTATATTCATTATAATAATAAGCAGAACAAAGGCTAAGGCTCATAAAAAATAATGCACAACACATCATGGCATGAAACTCGCTTGCGAATCCGGTACGTTCCAACAATCAACTTTCCGCTACCAATTTTCCTTGAACCATTTCACACAACAATGTGAACATTAATATCTGAAAATGGTCACCGAAATCAATTTCCATATGCGCGCAATTGTTTTTAACGGCTCGTGTTTTTTACGTGACACGTTAATTGGAAGCTAATGACATTATGTTGGAAAATATTTATTTTTTAGTTCAATTTTAAACCGGATCAACACATTACAGAATGCTTAATATCAACAAGCCATATCCGGTGATATCGTTATAAAAATAGAAATACTTGTAAAGTAAAGTTTTTAGCACTTAGTATACAGCAGAAAAAAATGCTCGGTTTGTACTCAAAGCAATATATTCAATGTGAGTTATTTTGATATCGTAAATGTAAATTTGTAACTTTTATTTGAAAAACGTAGCATTGCCAAGGCAATTTACGTATAAAAAAGACGTGTAAAAGAACAAATATGTATGTGTTTATATAAAAAAAAAAGCAAAGTACCTTATAATAAAAATCATATTACTAGTATTATTTTTAGAATTAAAACAAATAAAACAAAGGCTGAAAGGATAAATTATAATCAACATAGTAATAGATAACACTGCTCTCTTTAAAAGAAGGACATACGAGGGTATTATTTGCTAAAACGGCTCATTCAAAAAGGGTTAAAAAATCCAAGATGAAAAATGATATACATTTTCAAAGTATTTTTAGTTTTACATTACACCCATACCTCGCTATACGGCCGCTCTTTATACGGCATTTCGATATAATGGCCCTCTTCAATTAAGGCACGTTTTCGATTTTCGGCCTAAAATGTTTCGCTATAATAAACACATTATAGGCGTGAAACGTAAAAATACGTTTATCATGTTTTGTCAGTTTTGTTGGTATTTTGACTCATAATTTAATGGTTTCTTCAAAATAACTGCCGCGGCAAGTCACCCTTTTTGACAATAAGCAATAAACCTCATAATTTATTATGCCCTGAATGTTCGTTCACACATAGTATTTTTATTAAAAGGCGACACATGTTTTTCGAATATTTAGGGCATCACATTTCACACTTACAGTGATTGTAAATTTGTAGGAATGAGGATTTTATACTATAATCATTTATATAATTGTATGGTATGGATTAATGTTATTTTTTATACAGAATATTTTGAATATTTCATATTGATAACAAGTGGAGTGCTATCTACTAAATTAATAACAGGTTTTTATATTCAGCTTAGAAAAATAGTGAAATTATGATGTATTCAAAATGTTTTTATTTTATTTTTAATGATTAAATGTATCATATGATTTCTCTGAAAATTTCAGCCAAAAATATTGTTTGGTTAGAGGTTGTGTTGATTTTAAGAATGTAATATATTTTTGAGTTAATCTCTAAAAAACGCCCGCTTATAAATTGTTAATAAAATATTTTATAATTTCATTATTTTTTAGACAAAATGCCACCGGAAAAATTATCGACTTCGGAGACTGATAAAAAGAGATGCCGAAAATCAGTCACGCTAGAAACTAAACTAGAAGTATTACGTCGTATAGAAGCTGGAGTTGAACATGAAGTTGTTTCATTTTTGTTTCATGTATTTTTGATTTAAATGAAATAAAAAGATAAAATGCATTTTGAATGATAAACCATGTTACATATTTAAAAAATTTGGAACCGATCCCATTGAATTTGTATTAGAATAATTGATTCCTTATACGGCTTTTCGCTTTGCGGCCAAGTTTCGTGGAACGTATCTAGGCCGTAAAGCGAGGTATGGGTGTACTTTGGAATGTTATTTTGTATGTTATCAACTCATGCTTGAGACTGGTTTCTAAAAATACTCTCAAAATTTATTTGTATTTACTAAATTACATTCATGGTTCGAGTTTCATCAATTTTGAAACGTGCCGAGTTTGCAAATAATAGTCACAACTACTTAAATTATTTATAGTAAACGAGATAAGATTCTATCACAGAAAGAAATGACGTTAGAAGAGGATTAAGGTAAAGATTTCACTTCTATTCTGGATTAATAATCATTGGAAGTAGTTTGTAAAATACATCAATCCATGCATTTGGCAAGACTAATTCAATTTTCAAACTTTGTTTACCGAAAAGAATCAATAATTAAGTTATTTATTGATTTAGCATTTACTTGGTAGAACTCCATTGTAATAGGGTAAAAATATCAACGTATTTCAGTTCTACAGCTTTTTATATGTTATACGTTGATAGCTATTTCGGCTTTCGCCATCGTCAGAACTATGCTTTAAACGTAAATTTGCTCAGCTATATATACTGGCTAAGAAGAGATACACAATGCATCATATTATTCATTCTAACATACTAATTCAAATTCTAATTACAATATTGTACTTATTAAATGTGATTTTAGTGTTTCAAAGAACGATAAGCAGTCTGGGGTTTTTAAAAACATTAATTAGGATAATTTAAACTGATATTCATTGTTAATTATGTTACATTAAATTTATTAACTATGGCTTTAGTGTTTCGAAAAACAATACGCAACGTGGGATTTTCCAAGGTAAATTAGGAAAAATTATATTGATATTTATTATTAATTACATTAGGGGTTTTATATAGCTGAGAAAATTTACGTTTAAAGCATAGTTCTGACGATAGCGAAAGCCGAAATAACTATCAACGTATAACATATAAAAAACTGTAGAACTGAAAAACTATTTTTACCCTATTATATTAAATAATTAAGCATCATATCTGTACAACTCAGACACAGCCAAAGTCAAAGAGATAAATAATCTATATTGTCCAAATAATTGTAATGTCTTGTGTGGGACAACTATTATAATTGAAGACATTTTAATCAAAGTTATTTAAGCATTTTAGTAAGTTACAGATTGATAGTTCTGAGTAAACAGCGAATGAAAAGATTCAACTCTCAAGATAAAGCATTTAACATCGATATTTTATGTTACATCGATAATATAATTGTACATAATATCAAAATATAGATGCATTAATCTGACATGTGTAAGCGTGTAATATTCATAGACAGAGACAATTGCCTGCCTTAAATCAGCATTAATAATAATTGCCTACTAAAATAAATGCTTTTTTTGGAAAACTCGTGTAATCAATGCACCAACTAAGCTTCCCAGACAAAGAATCTCTTTGTATACTTAACTTGTTTTGGTCAGTTTTGTTAGTTACCACTATAAGTCACTTCTACCAGAAAGATAGAAATTTATTCTTACTAAATTTGAACATAGACCATTAAAAATGGGTAATTTAGAATTCGATTAAGCAAAACGTGATAATTGTATAGTACACCGTTGTATTACCTCAAATGTGGACAACATTTTCGTATTACGATTATTACAGTAAGTTGTGTTAATTTATCTAATATATAAAAATGAATGTTCGTATTTTACAGTAGGTCTTATATATATAAATCAATGTTTGTATGTCTGCCATACAATTCATTTTGACAACGTATGCTTGCACTTGCGCGAAGGTTATAGTACAATTTGCTTACAGTAGATGGTGCGTGTGTCGTACCATAGACAATCGGCAGCAAACGTCAAACAGACAGAAAAAGAAAACATGCACTACAATAAACACAATTAAATCACAAAGACTTTCATTCTTTGAGTGGCATTGTAACGCTTGCCGGGAACCGGCTAGTATGTAATGAAGATAAGCTTGAGTTTTATGTTTGGTGATTGAAAAATTTAATGAATGAGAACAATTAAATCAAAAATTTGAATCTAGATAAAATTTCACAGTTGAGAGCCAAAAATGACGGTTTGTAAATGGTGAGTTTTATGCTTTATTACGACTAGGGTATCCAATCTCAGACCTCTTTTGTGATCGTGAGATTTTGGGATTGACAATGATTCCAATCCTGGGATCCCGGGATTGGACATTCAACATAAGATCGTGTATAAATTGGGATTATGGATTGACAATTTTTTTACTCGGCGATTTTAAAATCCTGGGACTTTTCAAACAATTTCATGTCGATTTAAAAAACCAAGAAATTTACAGATTTCCCAAAATTAACAGCGTGGCTTATTTTTAGCTCTTCCAGTATTTGCAAAGTGAAAAACCCAGCAATTTTTTAGACCTCGCTCAAATTTTTGTAATTTTCTCAATCCTGAAATCTCGGGATTAGTACTGTCAGAATCCCGGTTTTTGAGATTCTACTTTACACTGCTAATTTTTATTAAATACTTTTTTATAAGAAAGGCTATGTTAAATTATTTGGAAAGAGTTGCATTAACACGTGTACAATGTCTTAAAATGTTCGATACGGTGCGATAACTAGCCCAGCAAAAAACCTTTTGACTTCCTAAGCAAGCAGTATTCATGTCCATTTCAAAACTATACTGTCACAATCCTGGGATTTCGGCATCACAGAATTGGAAGGGATACTGGGATTCCGGTATTGGAGACCCTAACAACGACTGTAGACGGCTAAATTTTATTAAATACTTTTTTTATTGTAAAGGCTCTGCTAAGTTCGGTGGAAAGAATTGCATTAACTCTTGTGTCTTGAAATATTCGATACGGTGCGATAACTAGCCCAGCGAAAAATCGTTTGACTTCCTAAGCAAGCAGCAGGAACGAGTTAAATGTTTGATTTGTCCACTGATAATTCAATGACTGACGTAATTTGCATAGAAATAAAACTGTACGGCACTCCGCCCGAAAGACCGATAGCATCGGCCGAGTAAAAGAGCCTTTTAGCACGACACGATAAGAGCGTGCGAGCGCTCACTTACGCCGACCGGGTGGATCGATATCCGCGGAGCTACGCTCGCCATCCGGCGGGACTGGGTTCTGTGCCATAATAACGCTGCAATGATCAAATACAGTACACTTTTCTTTTTGATCTCTCCTGAGTGGGGATTCAGCGATCGGCCATCTAATAACCAGCAGTGATTTGAAGTGTTTCAGCGGAGCTCACCCGTTTTCCATTTAATATTTCCCGAGCCATAAAAAAATAATTAACGACGTTCGAGTTTGTCAAACATAAAATGTTTCAGTGAGATGCGAACCTCACTTTTATCAATTCCTTTTATATCTTATGAATGTTCTGGACAACTTCACCGCAATATATATATATATATATACACACAACCCTTTTATATAATAGTTTCTAAGATAAAAGTTAAATAAAATATTAGGCATTATAGCCATTGGCAGATTACCCTATAAGTGAATGGGTCGCGAGCTTGGGCCTTCCAAATCTTATTGGCCTCAAGAAAAGTTTTTATTATACTTTTTGTTTTAATTTATTTTAATTATTTGACATCGAGTTTTCTAACGTATTCATTTTATCCGAAAAACAAAGCCTCCAAATTATATTGCGCCTGGGGCCTCTCGTGTGCTTAATGCGCCACTGGTTGTATCCAATGATATCAAAGGCGCCAAATATGTTTATATTACAGGAAAAAAGTTGATGAGACTTTTTAATATCACTAGAGATCAACTCGAGGAGAAACGACAGCACTAGCACCAATGCCCGAGACCCACAATTTTTAAATGAAAAAAATGATATTATGCCTGAACCTAATTGGTAGAATAAGGATGTTACCGCGAGACGACAGTCACCGATTTTATGGATGTTTGAAGAAGCGGTCATGTTTGAAATATTTTGTTTAATTTCATATGAAAATAACATATTTGATTTAGTTTCGTAATATCACAGATTGATATGGAAATTATTATTTGACGAAAATAGTTTATAATTACGAATATAAAAGAAACATTTAAAAGAGATATTAATCAAACGTATTAAAACATAGATATTGATCTATTTATTCACATAATATTGAATCAAAATTTGTCAATACATAGAAGTACAACCTAATTGTGTTTGAATTAATAGCGTTCAGTGACGTAACTATCTCCGCAATGCGGTGGGGCATCAACAGCTATAAGGCCAAAAATTCAACATTGTTATCTACTTAGAAATTTGTATGTAATGGATTTTTTAAGAGCAAAAAAAAATGTCGAAAAATTAAAAAAATATATATGCTTCTAGTTACAGTTATACGTTACACTACATTCAGTTTTACCACTTAAATAGGCTATTTTGGTTACTGATTAAAGTATTCATGAAATAATAATATAGAGTACTTGTTTATCGTCTAAATACAGATATCTATAAATAAATCCGTTTATCTATATAACATTTTCCGTGAAATGTTTGTTTTATGTCCCTAAATAGATTTGTTAAGGAAAGCCGCGGCAAAATAAGATTGTTTTTGTTCAAGCCACCCACCCACGCAATATTGTTTAAACAATAATTTAGCTTTGATTTCTGAGCATATTATTGTACCAATAAATTTACTTCCATTAAACTTTTTTTTATAAATAATTTTAAACCAATATTGATTGCGAAAAGAAGCCATAATGAATTACAGCTTAGTTAAACAAATTAAAAATACGTAAAATGAATACTGTAACATATTGATATGTTTATAATAAATGAAATATCCAAACATGCACACAATGTACATATAGCACCTAGTTTAAAAAAAGCAGAAGTAAAACTTAAAAATATTGTAATCGTAGCATAATTTAAAAAATATCTTCCGGGGATAAATTTTCCTTATTCCAAAATCAAATATTGTATATTTGATCTTTGAATAAGGAATACTCCAATAAATTTTCTGTTTGTTATACAGTATTACTTCAGTTTCAATTTTCTGTAAAATCAAAATGTTCTGCATAATTTAAAGGCTGCCTGTTTTGTGACGACTAAATAATTTGTGTTGAATGACTTAATTTATTATTTTTGATTGAATAAAACGGACAGGAAAAAAGCATGCAAGAAAAATACGTACACGGATAAAATCGGACAAGATAAAACCGTACACGGATAAATCCGCACACTGATAAAACCGTACACGGAAAAAACCGTACAAAGAAAAAATACTTCTAATCTTTTCATGAGTTTTCAGCTATATATATATATATAGTAATAATTAAATCAATATGCCTCAATACTCAAACGTCGCAAACATCAACAATTCTATAAGATGTTACACTAATTTGTTTAGTCGATGTCTACACATTGTCAATACACAACGTTCATTACTAAAACAACCTTTCCGAAATAAATGGCTTATTTGATGTTAGATTCTAAGCAAAACGACAGTCTCAGTACGTTTGCACTTGTGTTCAGAATGTAATAGTTAGTTACAGAGCCGGCGCAAGAGTTTCGTACGCAAGGACAAACTAAAATATTGCGCCCCAGGAATTTTTGTAATGTGTATTATACTATCTTCCAACTATCTTATGCGTGTTTTTGTTAACCCTCCAAAAAAATAAGTTTTAAGTCCATTCAATTTAATTTTATTTCTAACAAAAAAAAATCACGAAGTCGTTGTATGAAAACGCTGTGTGGCCGTACGGTCACGCTCGTCTTCATAGACGGGGTCTAAGAACAGTAGAGTAAGGGGGGGGGGGTGTTTAAGGTTTAAATACCGTCAATAAACAGTGAAACTGAGATGCCATAATGGCAGGGAACGTGATTTTTTTAGGATGGTAAGTTACGAGTTGATAAAAATTGAGTAAAGGCAAACAATATTCAGCTAGAAAAAGGATAAATATTGGGATCAATAGACAACGGTGCTTACTGTGACCATAATATGGTCACGCTCGTCCTTGGGGGTTAATGCGTCATTTACGAGATCTGAGACCGTCATTGAATTAAGAAAGTAAATTGTCATTCAAGTGACCACTACTGATTACTTTGGACCATCCAGCACCCACTACTGTATCACACCCTTCTTACGTGATATCTTTCACAATTGTTATCAATATTATTCATGATTCGTATTTCAAAGACACGATTACAGGCAATAAATTATTATAGACACTTTTTTTGTTGAATTGCCGACCCTACGAGCTTTGCGCCTGAGACGATTGCATAGGTTTGCCCAATAACACGGTGTCCCTGTAAAAACTTACGTACAATTGATTAAAATCCCGAGCCGTTACTGAAAAAAAAACTAATGTACCTACAAATTCATACGATGGTGATATTTAAATACAGATAAATAATACATTTTAAAAAAATACAGTAGTATACGTATATGTTTTAGGGAGAATTTAATTGAGTTTCCTGGTTTAATTTATTAAGCTTTGCAACCAGTGGCGGTTCTACGTACTGGGCTAGGTGGACTTAGCCCGACCTGTATTTTTCACCAAAAATGTGTAGAAAAAAAAACTTAAGATGGCTGAATAAAAATAAACAGCAATTCGGCCGATTCGGTACACGACTGCGCCTCATACGTCTCAGCCTGCGGTCATACGTCAGCGGGCTTCTTTAAACTAGCCCATACATACAAAATCACCAACATAAATACCAATCTCGTTGTATTGTACGACATTTCCGTACGGCTTTTTGTACATCTTAGTTCACTTTGAAGGAGACGAATTTGAGGTCCAGTTTTTACTATTCTATTATTTCTTACTTGCATTAGCTTTAATTTTATTAAATAATAATTTATGATTTGCAGTGGTGCCGTATTATTTGTTAATTTGCTTGTAGATAAATGTATAATGTGAAGTGGAAACATGCACAATTTTGTAAATAGTATACAATACTAAACTTTTTTCTGGCCCACCCAAGATTTTAGGTCACGAACCGCCACTGTTTGCAACACTTATTTTCTTTGTATTGAACAGTAACTTCATTTATAATAAAAAAAGTCAAATTGATATTTTTTTTATTCTACTAGTAAAACAACTAATAGAATAACACTGTTGTCAATTTTAGTTAATTATCTTTAATGTCTAAACAAAACAAAGCAATGTTTGAATTGAACTACTTCCTTAAACTAAAATTATAAAATTGATATCGCTATACAGAAACACTTAATAAGTTTATAATGCATCATCAATAATAACTCAATCAATGATAGACCGTAGTAAAAGTTTTTTTACAGTGTATTCTTATCACTGAAACGTTACACTTTGTAAGTACATAATTATATACGTGCAGCACTCTATTATGAAACAGGAAATTGGTACTACTGCAGTGCTCATACTTAATAAACATTTTATTAAAAATATATTCAAAACAAATCAGTTAATTGTGATCACTTACCTAGTGTCAATATTGCAATCCAGCCTTGTCAGTAGTGAATTAACTTCGCGCGTAGAAATAATTGTCACTGAAATCAACCATACTATAATATTTTTGTTTCAACGAAAATTTAGGTCAATTTCAACACTGTAGAAAACTGTATACGACCGTTATGCCGATGGATTTGAAAAACCACCGTTAAAAAAGAAGAAAATCACAATTATCTACAATATTTACAACGTTATATCGGTTACTAATGAAACACAAATTTAATTTTCGTTTGTTATGTGTATTTTTTTAGCGTTAGCTATAATGTCTTTCCGTAGTAATTGCAGGCTCTTTTTCCAAATGTACAGATGTCAAAATCGCACTGTTTACTAATCGGATTCGTCGCGGCGGTTGCTAAATGAATTTTTATCAATGTTTTACAGTGTTTTGTCGCGGTTAATGCAGCTTAGGTGTGGTTTGGTGCGGAAATCGACCATTTCCCATACGCGGTCGACAGTCGATGGCAGCTTCTCGTGCACGCAAAAAAACTAAACTGCGCACGCGTGCCTTTTACCCTCCAATAAAATTGCCGTTTTCCCCTGCCGTTGCTCGAAAGCACTACTCCGTAAAGAGATTTTTTTTTAGTTCCGGAAAACGACAACAGGGCGGCGCTTGGAGCGGGGGAATACTGCATTACCTGAATGAAAACAAACTGTCAACAATTCAAAAACCCATCATTCATTTTAACATATTAAACTTAAAATATAATACGTAAAATACTTCAACGCGATTAAACTATTATGTCTGCACTGTTAGACTATTTTAAGAGTTCAATAACAACTGTCAATTAATGAATTAAGTAATTCAAAAGTGACTTACTATCTTCGGCTTCTTACTAAGTCAAGGGAAGGTTATCGAACGACTTTCAAGGTTATATGGATTTTTTAACCAACTTCAAAGAGTTCCATCAACCGAATGTAAAATTTAATATTGATTTATTTATTTAACTTATTGCCTAGCAAAGAGTCCATTTAACTTTTTCGAAGTGTTATCAACTAATCTCACCTAGAAAAAAAGTATAGCTATGTATATTTAGTATAAGGAAGTATTTAAAGAAAATCACAATCACTTTAGCGATGAAATCATTACTTTAAAATAGCAAATACGATATAAGTGTGTGAATATTAATGTGGAAGCGATTGAGTATTCAAATAGCCAAGGAAGTGTTATAATAAACAACGAATATTGTATTAATAGGGAATCTAGATTATTTAAACTTTAATCGCATTACACTGAAATTCAAAAAAAACAAAGAAAATATAGACACATCTTTTTTCTTTTAACGCTGTCAGTTATTTATTATTTACATACAGTGAAATTATTTCCTTAAGCATGTAAGTCATGGGCGTCCAACCGGTAGATCGCGATCGTCCGGTCGATCCCAAAGCAAAATTTGGTCAATCCCGAAAGCTTCCGTTAATTTCTAAAAAATATATAATTGAATTTAAGATTTCGACTGAAGGTGTTTGGTGGAATTTCAATAATAATAATAATTAAATTTGAATCGTTCAAATTATGTACATTCACACAGATTTTGTCACTAACGACCCGGGTTTCAGTTCAAGTTCAAGTTCAGTCAGTCAGTTCAAGTTCATCAGTGCACTTGAACGCCTGAAATTTTATTTGGGTTTTTTTCCCTTCTTCAAACTTAGAAATGTTTATTTTAAATGCGAAATACATATCATTAGATAGGTATGTGCTTGCAAAATAATTCAATTTTAGTATATTTTATGTTTAAATTATATATTAAATTTGAATCGTTCAAATTATTTACATTCTTACAGATTTTGTAACTAACAACCCGGGTTTCGCCTTTCGGCATCTTCAGGCGTTCAAGTGCACGGATGAACTTGAGCTGACGCTTAGTAAATGAATGTTTCGTGTTTATATAAAAAATAAATGTATCATTGAGCTTAAAGCCATTGCTAGCGAAAAGGATAAGTTCATGGGAATGCCCACAGATTTGAGTAGTGAGTAGTTTTAAGAATTATATTTATTTGTTTGTCGGAAAAGGTTTTATGATTATATTTAAATAGGGCATAAGAGTGGAGATCCCGGCATGTTTAATATTTCATTTAAAATCGGAAGGCGCTCTGTTTATTTCCAAAATTTCTTGGAAAAAGAGCTTATGACCGTCCGTATTGGGATGTAACAATTTTATCCCTTGTTCCTGATTGAACACGTGTCTTTCCGAAATTAAGTGATTACCAGAGCCGAAGCGAGGTTATTTGGCGCCCTAGGCAATGGTTATTGGCGCGCCCCCTTTAAAAAAATCGTCTTTTTGTCGAAATAATGAAAAAAAAACAATTCGATATCATTAGAAATATTTTTTTTATTTACCTATGTCCGCTTCCAATGTGGAGCATATGGCCTCTTAATGGAGGTACCTCAATAGAATTGTTTCTACGTGAACCGTTACTCAGTCGCTCAACACCTCATTTTCGAATCATATAGAATACGATACATAATTATAGCCAACAAAATAAAATAAAACGTACTATTATTTATTATTATTAAAGTATATAAAAATAGTTTGAATACTCCATTTATGCGGCCCTTAGTGGTTTGCGCCTTAGGCGGTTGCCTATTTCGCCTGTATGGTGGCGCCAGCCCTGGTTATTACACACATATTTTTTCTTTTTTAAGTAAAGGAGTTCAATAATACAGGAATGGCGAATGGTATTCGTTCAAATATCATACTTATCGTCACCGCAGATGTTTTATGTTTCATATAAAAAACGTTCATAAAATAGTAAGTTCAGAAAATACGCATTTATGCATGTATAATTGATGTATGTCTTAAAGAGGGGCAGAGTGATGGTCTTCCATAATGTGTCAACGGAAAAGAAAGCGAAGGACAGTCAAGGAAATGTTGACATCACAAAAAGCTAATTTTTTGTAATAATAAAATTTTACACTTAAATCCATTTTTTATTATTTATTTTTATTCTTCTGCGTCAAGTGAACTACATGAGGTTCGATTAAATGACTATACCAAATTCAATTTCTGCAACGTAACCTGAATTAAATATTTCGAATCAAATATTGTTAGGCTCGTATTTTTCTGGTCAGAATTTAAATAACACTGGTCAGAAATTTTATTAAATGGTCAGAATAAATATTCATAATTTAAATGAAATTTAAAAAAAAACCTAACCTAACCTAACCTACTAACCAAAATTTTTAATAAATATTCTGACCGTTTAATATTTTTATTCTGACCATTTAATTTGTTTCCATATTGTTATAGTAAAATAAATTTGAAATAAAAGTTTTTTTTCTTCATGGAAACCATGTTTGTCTTTAGCTTAGGATCCCTTTTGAATATTTTGTTTTAAAAAATATCCAAAATCTATAGACTTACTGTGACCAGAACCAGGGGTCTAATGCTTAATATATTGTTTTATTTTGAAAATTATCTTATTTACAACACCTTTTCCCAACTATCGGGTCCATAGCGCAGTAGTCAACGTGATTAGCTTTCGTTACGGAACTCATGGGTGCAAATCACAGCACTAAGCAAAGTGACAGCGGTTAGTTAACCACCAGTTCTGACATAAACCTATTCTTATATCTTTACTCTCTTCGGGAAAAATGATAAGTTGAGAAACTGAGTAACAAGCAGTCCACGTATTTTTTTTTGCTTAGATGCCTCCATTAAGAAGCCATATCTTTTGACATTGGGAATGGACACGGATTAGAAAAAAATCTTGACAAGAAATTAGTTTCGGTACCTTAATATATGTATTTTTAAAATATTTTTGCTGTGCAATTTGGCTTGGATAAAGTACACAAGTACACATATCAAATTCAAAATTACTAAAAGCCAAATTTTACATAAACGAGTTTACAAATAAATAAACTATGTACAACTTTGAATTTTATATTTGATGCATTACAAACAATTCGACCTACTTCATCCCAGCCAAAGATTATTTTCTATTTCAGGAAATTTTCTTTACAAAATTACATCACATTAGTTGTTACCAATAACATATTTTCTGAAAGGAACGCCGAATATCTTTTTTGTTCGTATTAATATAATAATAAAGATGCAAAGTTTTTAAACATTTACTTTGAAAGCCGGGTTAAGCCTGTTTCTAAGATATATGGAATTCGGAAACCGGTTTTTTCATAAGCCCAACTATATACGTAAATATACTTGTATTAAATAACTGTATGATTTTTTCCAAATTTTATTGTTCAATATTTTTACGAAATAACATCTCTCAACCCTGAAATAGTAACGTATTTATAAAGCTCATAGTTAACTACAGAATATTAAAAAATCGTTAGTGGAAAGCATTACGATGACTCTATTGTAAAAAGATCAATCAATTTCATATTATTTGTACATACATATATGCGTATGTGTTTATAAATAAACAACAATCACAGTGGCCTGGAGGTAGCCTTATTATGGCAGAGTTAGTCGTAAAATCGATCACGAGATGGCTTAAAAGTTAAAAGTTTTAAGTATTATAGTTCGCAAGTGACTTCACATAACTTTAAATAATTAAATTTTATTACAAACTATTTTTTGGCAGTAAAATTTCATTGCAAATGAAATGGATAAAATTAAAATCGATATCGTTTTCATTCTACTAGTCGATTTATTAAGTGCCTCTAAACAGGCTTTTGTCGCCTGCTGTGGCCCAGTTGGTTAGAGCTTGCTCTACTGACCAGGTGGGTCTGGGTTTGATTCCCGGTGAGGTTAATGTCAAAATTAAATTTGTGAACTAAGGCGTGGCTGTTTATGGTGTCAAATTACGTTCAGCTTATCTCGAGTGACTTACAATAAAATTCTCATCGAATTTTTCTCGTTCATACATCAAATTTTAAATATTTGGCGTATTGACATTAGCTGTAATGCAAATTATTTTTTTTTAATAAAAAAAATAATAATCAAGTAATGATTCAATTACCCTTTGTGAATTAAGTAGATTGAATACTTTTAGTAGTTGTCGTAAAATTGATATTTATATGAAACTATAAAAAAAGCAACTACAACTAGCAATGGAATAACAAATTCATAAACGGTTTTATTGTGTCACTTGTTACAATTCCTTGAGAACATCGTAGTAATGTTTCCATTCCAAAATTAGATTGCATGAAAACATATACATATGTGACACAATTGACCTAACTTCCGTTCTGCTGTCTAAAGCTTAATTCCAACTGTTAGTTTGCATTACCATAGAATGAAAAGCCTCATAAAGTTTACAGGAGACCGTAAAACATAATGACTTAATCATGAGATTTCATTGAGAAATTCAGATAATCATTGTTTGTGTACCTTTATAAGGTAATGAGATTCCTCCAGTATTATCTTCGCAAACAATAATTGAATAATTTTGTTTTACATCGTAAAAGATAAACGTATTATACAAGCATACTATTGAATTTGCTTTTGCTTAATCAAGCTGTTATGCATTGGAATAAAAAAAATCTGTGATTTGCAATGACAGTTTATTAAAAAAAAACAACTTTATGTACAATTTTGAATTTATTTTTAGTAAAACTTAATACATGTTTTCACTGGCGTCAATTGCTA
Source organism: Himalopsyche anomala (assembly GCA_031772345.1). Lineage (NCBI taxonomy): Eukaryota > Metazoa > Arthropoda > Insecta > Trichoptera > Rhyacophilidae > Himalopsyche > Himalopsyche anomala. The sequence continues at coordinate 34,731,044 of CM062823.1, forward strand.
ATCATATGCATATATTTTTTATTGGTAATTATATTACATTAGTTACTCCAATTCTATTATAGTGATATTATATTTACAGAAGTAAGTTCCGAGAGTATGCTTTCTTTATGTAGAAACTATGGAATAAAATTAAACAATCGTTGTTATTTTTTATGTATAATCAATTGCTGATAACTGTCTTTAATATTTTATTTGTCGCTAAAAAAGTTATCAGTATTTTCGTCCTTAAAACTGAATTGTTCTTCCATGTTTGAGATGGAATATTTTGGTCCTTACCGCGTTTATCACATAATAAATAAATCTTGTTACAAGTCTTCCTTCAATACATTTTGAGGGTTGAAACAACCAACCTAGTTAAAATCTTCTATTTGAATTTGGTATCCTATTTTATTCTGTGTTTTTTTTTCCAGTCTTTATCAAATTTCTAATGATTTAATCTAAATATTCATTTAATGAATTTCTACTTGTTTTTTACTGTAACATTGTGAAGAAGTGCTTTATATTGTGATTTAATGTCTAATATAATAAATTTTCGGATGACGTGCTTGTGGTTTTCCCTTTTTTTATTTTTTTACAAGAAAACACTATTCATCCCCCCTGAAAAATAATGTGTAAGCCTGCAGGCAAAACAATATTTTGCCTAAAACAACATTGAAGTATTTTCGTTCGCCTAGTTAATATTAATTTCTGTAAAAAATACAAATGAGAAAATATGTTTTCTTATTTCGAACGCTCCCGCCCGTGATTTTCTTTGAAATTACTTTTACCGTTGTTTTCTTTCGGGTATTTTTAGTTCCGCCTCTTACAAATTTATTTTTATTCTCTTTGTTTTAAAACAGCAAACGATTTCATTAATTAAATTACCTTTCTAAAAAAACAACAACTTTGTTATATTTATAATAATGACCCTAAATGTCTGTCTCGGCCAGCAGATTGCTCGTTCTTTTAAATTCATTACGTGTAAGTTTCTATTCCCGGCCGGGAACAAAGTATTTTTAATTAAAAAGGGATATTATAATTAAGTAGAATATTAGTTTTTTATCAGTTATAGATGTTCATTGAAAGAAAATTAAGCTGAGTTCATCAAATCAATCAAATTTGATACGACAAAAATAGCAAAGCAAAAATAATAAAACATAGTTGATAGCTATTTCTTCACACAATCGTCCTATCGCTTTTTATACCATTTTTAAACATTGAGAAAAATATTTCATTATAGTAAAATATCGATATAAAGGAAAGCACGTCTGAACATTCGAAGTTGAATACACATGAGTAGTGTTTTATATTGTTTAAAACTTTATACTTATATCAAAATATACTGCATATTGATGTGTTAATATTTAATATAAAAACACTTTCATGAATTCAATTTTTCATACCTCCTCATGATTGTTTAAAATTACATTATATGTACGATTAATTTATGGAAATTTCACATGACTAATATCGTGATATTTATTTTCTAAATAAAAAAAAACTTATTTTTATAATAATCGATTCTTTACTTTAACGAACTACCCACTCGATCGCACTATTCCGTTATGTCGATGTTCTACTTACTGGACACTACAATTTGGATGACTCTAAACAGGGGGGAAATATTAATTAACTGTGTAAGTATACCATTAATAGTTCAGTTATAATTAGACGAAGACCGCCCGGATTAGCAATTAAATTGCTACTTTAATTATTTTTTAAATTTTAAACCACGCCCACTACCAATGTGGAAAAATGTAACTTCTAATTAATGATCTCAATATACGTCGTTTTACGAGAACAGATTGTTAGCCAATCGGTCTACCTCTCTTTTTAGAGAGAGTTACAACAAAAGGATGGAGCTAAAACACGATAAGTAGTTTGTTTTTGGATTTTTATGAAGACATCACATCCATTCAGTCTTCGAAGGCAAATCAATTACTGTATTGAAAAATCAATTCATTATTTTTTTCGTACTAGAATTAAAGAAGGGCTTCTCAGTTTTCAAAAACCGGTCTTCAAGCGAAATTCGTGACATTCGAAAACCGGTTTTTGTATAAGCCCTAGATTAAACCCTGTTGGCACCACCACCGAAGAAGACGACGTCGATCACTCACTTAAAAACAGGTTTGGCAATGCAGTCACAATAACCACAAAAAAACTGTAATTAAAAAGTGCATTTTCTTATTGTACGCTAATCTGGTTAACTAACGAACATAAATCGGCTAATATGTAAATATATGTATGGAGAAATATCAGATGTTCATCGAGTCAATAAAATAATACCATTCTGGTTAAAACCTTTTTATTATACGTCAGCGATATTCACTGGCACAAACATTCACAAACATTCGTGGTCATTCGTCAGCACTGTATGTATGTGCGGATCTTTATATTATGGATTGAGTTCCCAAATTCATTACACAGCACGTATAATAAATCATGTTCTGAAATCAAATCATTATTTAAAACAATCTTACATTTCGGATTCTATCATACCCACCTATTAGCATTTGACGTCACGGAATACAATAATTAACGATTTTTTTCATACATCTATATATATAAAACAAAGTCGGGTTATTTACACCACGTATATCTCGAGAATTACTCCAAGGATTTCAATGATATTTGATTTATAAAATTCTTATTTACCTAGAATAGCAGAATAAGCATTAAAACATCGTAAAAATATCACGGAAAAGAAATTATAAAGAAAATTAATATCTTCATACAGAATAAGATTTTTGAATGACGAACAGCAACAAATGCTAAAATGTCGTAAGCTGGTTTCAGAAAAATCCACTAGATCGCACTGTTTTCTATATTTGTTTGTTTTTGCTTCTTTTGCATACGATTGGCTTATAAATAATTTTAAATTTAGAATATGGATTAGAATAAAAGAAATCGATGATATGAAATGAAAACGAAAGAAAATCGGATAATATTGAAATAAGGTTATGTTTATAATTAGGTATGATAAATTTTTGACAACAATATTTTGCACAAACGTTGCTTTGCTCTGAGATGACACTTTATTACACTTGGAACGCTATATCGAAGAAATTTTAACGTCAAAAGCAAAGCGATGCGGTTTCTGATCACCCGAATGCTCTTGGTCGCATTTACACAGTTCATCCGAAAAATGACGAATGTTTCTACTTGCATGTCAAGAGCTCAATTTGCTTGAAAATTATACTTATTGGGACATGCCAATCACTGAAGAAATTGTTTCTGAATCTCCATGTCAGATACGCACATTATTTTCTATCATTATTTTGACATGCTTCACATCTAACCCATGTGAGCTGTGGAACAAGTTCAAGGATGACACGTCGGAAGTCATTTTACATCGAATTCGTGTCAGTTCAAGGAATCCCGATCTCGAGGTGAATGAAGAGATAAATAACCAGGCTTTGATTTAGATCGAAGACATGTGTTACCTCATGTGAGGCATTTTGTTAATCAAGTTAGGAATGCCAAATTTAAATCAACTAAATCTTCAATATCCATTTAAAAAAAAAACTTTTAGGAATTTACGTCTCATCTTCATCACTGTCGCTAGATTATATACTTAAATGTGAAAAAACGAATGAAAGTACATAAAATCAGAAGGTATGTAAAAAAAAATCAGTATACTTTTCATGTATATTATATTGTTATAGAATACTATCAAATCATTATTTTATTTTTGATCCCCATATACAGTCAATCCTGTTTTTATGTGGTTTTTTTATGCGATTTCGAAGTAATGCGGTTTTTTAGAAATGCATTTTTTTAGATGTACCATATTTTACGATATAACTTGGCGAAGAAAGGTTTGATACCTTTAGCGAAAATTATATCGACGAATTACTTACAGATAAAGCTATAAGTGACGAAGATGTTCATAATTTAAATTTAATTATTGACAAAAAACCAGAAAACAATGACAAACTGAAAGAAATTCCAGTTTCTTCACTGCAAAAATAATTGAAGAAGGTATCCAACTTTTCAGTAAATTAGAAGATCATTTCTTTCTAAATGATTCAAATTCTGATCGCGCATTCAAGTTTCAACGATAACTTTAAAATATATATATATGGGTGTAACAAACTGCATAACCAATTAATTATCGAAAAAGAAAATCTGAACAAACTCTGATCACTAATTTCATTGTTAGAAAACAGCCATAGTTTTATGAAATCGATGCGCATACTATTTCTTCCGAAAAAGAGTGATTTAGAACCACATGCTTTAAAACACACATAGAATTTTCATACAGTGATTATTTTTTAATATTTTTACGCCGTGGTTTTCCCCTTATTTTCATATACTTTTCGATTTAGTGTATATTTTAACTCGCTGTTTCAAAGTTATGCGGATTTTACAATTTAAGTAACGCACCCCAATTTTTGTATGGAAGTCAAGTTTTTTTATGCGATTTTTTTTGTTGCGATATTTCGTGGAACGCATCTACCGCATAAAAACAGGATTGAATGTATAACTGTTGGTACGTGTGGAACATTAAACAAAAAAATAATATTTTTTTTTCTAATGAAAGATAATCTCATAAATATAATATTGAAGATTTAGAAAATGTTGCGTTCTTTGTTATAATGAGAATTTATATCATTTGGTAATATAAAAAATATGAAAATTTAGAATGAACTTTCGTAAAATTATAAAAAAGTATTATTTGAATAATTTTGAAAAGATCCCTGTCATTATGTTGGTGACATGCATAGAGAACAAATTTATCCTACCTAAATTTAATAGTCTTTGTTTGACAGTTACTGTCAAACAAAAGTAGTCGTTTGTCAACATTGTGAAGATGTAATTTTATTATTTAAAATACAGTAAAATAAAGAGGTATTAGCTATGCCAAGTATTTCTAAACCAATCAGTAAGAGTGCTCGGAATGGTTTTCTAAGAGTCTTTCAGTTCTGTGAACATGAAAAATCTGAAAAAAAAACAATAATTCCCTTCGGGTCGACATTTCGAATCATTTCGAACTGTCAATGGCGTCGTATTCCAAACATTTCGTGCCGCATGTCAATAGCTCAATTTGCTTGAAAACTAAACTCATTGGGACATGACAATCGCTGAAGCAATTGTTTCTGCGTCTCCAAGTCAGATACGCACATTATTTGCTATCATTTTTTTGACACGCTTCCCATCGAATCCACGTGAATTGTGGAAAAAGTACAAGGATGACATGTCCGAAGACACTTTACACCGAATTTGCGTCAGTTCAGGGAATCCCGATCTCGAGGTGAATGAGGAGATACATAACCAGGCGTTGCTTTTGATCGAAGATATGTGTTACCTCATGCGCTGCATGATGCGTCGCCAGATCGAGGAATGAACGACGCTTTCAATCGAGAATCGGAACGTAAACGTGAATATGATCGAGATGCATTGAACCAATCACTTCGAACGAATGTACCACTGTTGAACCCCCAACAGAAAGTGTACGATACTTTAATGAAGGCAATTGATGAGGGAAATGGTGGCTTATTTTTCCTCCGCATTGGAAGCACTCAACCGAACTATGAAAGATCAGCGCAATGACTCAAATGTTTTGGAGGCGCAATGATTCTACTATCTGGCGATTTTCGCCAAACACTACCAGTTATTCCAAGATCGACCGCTGCCGATGAAATAAACGCTTGACTTAAAACATCGACTCTGTGGCGCTATGTTAAGAAACTTCAGCTAACGACAAACATGCGAGTCGCATTTCTAAACGACCATCTGCCGCAGATTTCTCCAAGCATTTGCTGACTATCTGTAACGGCCGTGTTCCTGTCGACGAATCGAAAGGATTGATTTCGTTTTTTCCGAATTTTTGAAATTTCGTCTCATCATTGCTAATCACAAACATCATAATTGGTTGAGTGAACGAGCAATTCTTGCAGCAAATAACAAAGATGTGGATCATTTCAACTTCACAATTCAAAATCAAATCGTTGGTCCACTGCATTCCTTTAAATCTATCGACTGTGCCACGTGAATAACATCATTTCAATGTAATTAAAATACTTTTCATTTTTAATTTTGCACATTTATTGAACTTAATTCATTTTGAGTATTCATTCAAACTGAATTTAACTCATCCA